>VXAX01005885.1:180321-327035 GCA_013399835.1 Leptocoma aspasia
TTTAAGGTGCACACATTATGCATCAGAATATAATTAACTCTTATTTATTCCTCTTAGCACTTGAAATATAGCTATTGCAGGAGGCTGGCCTAGCTTCACGTGCTTCAGTGATATTATTTGTCTACCCAGGAGCACCTTGAAAGTTTGATTGCAATTAGTGTTTTCATAGATATGGTATTTACATTGTTTAAGGGTTGTCATGTTCAGCTTTCAAGCAGGTCCCAGGAGCCTGCCCATGGTCCACATGACTCAGCCCCTCACTGCTAACTGCTATACTCAGGACAAATAGATTTTCTTACCCACCAAAAAAGAAAAAAAAATTACTGATCAACAGTAATAGGACAAGAAATATCAAACTCACTCAAAACCAGTAGCTTACTAACTGCTCAAGCTCATGAATAGACTGGGGATACTGTGGATCCTGAAAGTGACCTAGGTTCAAAAGGAAATCAGAAAAAGGTTATCAGACACAAGGACATGCCTCGAGAAGTCTCTGCCCTGCAGGTCACTAGGGTACTGGAGATTAACTCAGTATTTGCTTTCTCCTTTACTCTGCACTTTCCATCTCCTACCACCATTGCCAAGAAAGACTGCTGGGTGAGATGACCTTTATTTGGATGTACTGTGGTGACAATTTAGGTAATGTGAACTAACACATCTGACCCTATACTTACAGCAGTCCACTAAAGAGGGACACCACAAAACTCATCAATTACCATGTGAGCATCTGTTTGATGGACAGTGGAAGCTTAGCTAGGAAACAATAGACAAATAAAGGAAAGGCCTCACACATGCAGTGAGTTGCCATGGAGTGAGACATTACAGGCATGGAAAGGTTAAGGATTCTGGCTTTAGAATGTCTGTAATCCACATCTGTCCAAGGTTTTCAGTTTGCAAATGAAAAAAAATGTAATTGGGAAAATATGTCTGTATCTGCAAGGTGATATTTTCCAGCTCCTTTTTGCCAATGGCAAAAAAAACCAAAAAAATTGGTTCGGTTGCAGCCAACACTGCCATCTTAGAAATAAATGAAACTTTTTATATCCTTCTCCATTCCAGCTGTATTGACATGGTTTTTGTTGGCACTCCCAGAGCATATATGACTGAGGCAAGGATACCCTGCCAGTACCTCCTGAGAGGTGTGCCTGGATGAGTTTAGCTTTGTGCCTGCTGTCAGGGGATCTCCAAATGACAGCCTCTGACTAACTCTATCACATTCTCATGTCCCAGCAGGATTTTCACTCACTGTCTGTCAGATGTGTTTGCAGAGTCGCATTTTCATACTAGTAGCCCACCTACTAACTTTATGAAAATTTAAGTCTTTAAAGCTTTTAATATTTGAGGCCATCCTTTTTCAGAGGAGCATGTGTGTTAGCCAGGGTTTCATCTTTGCTTTCCTGTACTTTTACTGTACAGGAAAGTAATTTTTTTTTACTGTAATCTTGCTGTGCTAATTACTGCCCCAGTAAGTCACATTTGACATGAGGAACCTGCAGTACACGGATCTGGGGCTCTCCTGATCTCCTCAGAGGCTTTGATAATTCTGCGCACTATTTTTCCACAAGTCAAACATTCATTCAGAAAATCTCAGCATCTGTCAATAATATATTATATGTCTCTGTGAAACACCTTAGGTGCATAGCACAGTCCAGCTCACAGTGTCTCCCAAAAGGTCTACAAGTGTTCTCAAAAATGTATGCTCTGTTTTTCCTGGGGAACCTGCCAGAACTCTGCTGATGCACCAAGTGTAGAAAAATATTTGACTTCAGCCTTGTCTCCTGGAATTTCTCCCCAGGTAGGGAGGAGAAAGTTAGAAGCATATATATTTCTTTGGGGTTTGTACTGATGGGATATTTTGCACTTGTTTGTTTGGAGAGCCTTTGAAATGACTGGTCAGTCATCAGTGAGTTCACCAGCTTTGCTGATGTTAATTTTTTTCAACTGTGTCAGCCTTACAGCAATAAACCAATTAAGCTCCTCTCTCAGGCTATGCCTGTGGATAAGAACTGCAACGAGTTTAACAGGTGGGATGGCTGAGGTCTTCCAGTTAAGCTCTGTACTCTTTCAGCAGCTTGCTTACCCCAAAATGCTTCTTCAGCACCATTGGTCCCTAGACATTCCAGAGGATGAAACAAAAGACATCTTATGTTTCTTGCCTCTGTGATTTCTATACAAACTCCCTAAGAAGAAAATGAGTTTACTGTTGTATAACCTAAGCTTAACCCCTTTATTTGCTAGAGCTTTTGTTTGTCTTGTTAGTCCTGTAGCATTACTGTTGCTTGATCTCACTTTAGGTTGTGTATCCAGCTTAGAATGAATGACTGTCACTTGCTTTCCAGTGTGGAACACCTCACTCCCCACACTCCTTACGGACAGTCTTGTGATGGATAGTTAAATAAAAAGTTAAATAAAAGCTATCAAAATTATCAATCTACTTCAATCATCTAGTCTAAGAACAAGTTTAATCTTGTAAACTGAGGGAAATCACAAAAGGTTCATGCACATGAAGACAAAGGACAATCCCAGCATATTCCTGGACTCTTTCTCTGGATCTATCAAAGCAAGTACTAACTAGACAGATTATGTTCATGTCAATTATGTGTCAGCTTTTGATGCTACACTGAATGGATGAAGAGACCATGTGAGAAGTACTTAGGGAGAGGTGAACCTGACCTCAGCAACAGGAGCACTAACAGTAGGAGAACTGGAAGTGGATATGACAAAGGAAACAAAAGAAGCTGTCATGACTGTGCACCTTTACAGAGACTCTGTTGATATCCTATGTACCACAAGTCCTCCTTCAAGCACTAATACAAAGAGGCAGCTTTGAAGGGAAAAGCAGCTGACAGAGCTAAGAGGGATCAAAGGTGACATCTAAGTGACAAGAAAAGCTGAAATGCTGTCTGGAGATCACTTTAAGGCATCAACCAATGGAGTCAGATTTGAAGTGGCAAACAAACCTGAAACTCATGTAGGTGGTTTTCAAGTGGCATGCATAAATGAGAAAGTGAACATGCAAGTTTAGGGTGTCAAGCAGAGCTGAAACAGCTAAAACAGCCTAAGCTGGAGGAAAGCATTGTTTTTGTTGAAAAGTTCCTGCAAAGGCATCTTGCTACCCAACATAAGAACTATGTCCATTCATCTGGGCCAGTCAGAGGGTGTCCAGAGAATCCTAGGAACAGCATATTATGCTGGCAGATAGACCTCCTGCAGTAGTTGAACTGGTATGACTCTGGATAAAGAAATGTGACTTGCAGAATAACAAGGAAAAAGTAACATATATTTAAATATTATACTTAAATATTGCACTTCTGTTTAACTATGTGCTCCCTCCTGAGTCACTGGCAACTTGAAGGAAGGGCTGGGGTCAGACCCTTGCCAAGACATCCTCGAAGGGGTTTCTTATGCATGCCTTTCCAAGCTTATTTTGTTCTGATCTCTAAAGCAAAGTAATCATTGTTTCAAGTGTCTGGGCTGCCTATTTCAGCCTTCAGATCTTGGAGAGATTCTTGTGTGACTGTTTATTTTTCCCCTTTTTCCTTCAAAGAAACCCAAGAGTTTTGTGGTCAAGAGACCTGACAGCTGAGTCACATTCTGATCATGTTACTGCCATTTGACCTGACCATATTGCTCAGCCAGACAAAATAACTAACACTTTCAGAGTTTTATGTTCCAGGAGGCATTTTGTTGCCCCATTCTTTCCACTCTAGATATTTTATTTGAACCATTCAGAACCAAAAAGGGCTGTGGTTCCTAAAGTCTGCCTCATGCCTTGTCTAACTGATCAGATGTCTCAATGCAGAACTGATCTCAGGTAACTCTTTCCAGAGCACCCATGATGCCAAGTAAACAGATTAATGTATTTTAGGATGGAGAACCTTTCTAACAAATATTTCTTGGGATCTCAAGCTGTGAAACTATACAGCTTTGCAGGTTTAATGTAATTTATTTTGTGATCAGGCCAAGAGAAAGGTAGTTTTGGAAACATTAGGAGCTTTCAGTTGTACTTGCATCTGTCTTCCTGCAGAACCTTCTGCTAATGCTTCTTTTTCTTCCTATGCCTGTGTGGATTTCTTCAAAGGAAATGGAGCCAGTTATTGCATTTGGGTGTTCATTTGGTTTGTTTTCCATTAAATTTATAGATGCACACAAGAGAGTTGAAGGCAGAAGTGCGTAAAGAAAATTCACTGCTAAGTTTCTGTCATAACTAAGCTGGGCAAGCTGCACACATCCCATTCCATCATCTTTCCCCTCTGTATTATTTTAGAAAACCAAGGAATGTCACTGTTATGAAAAGGCTTTGGGATTGGATCTGGAAAATGGGACAGCAGTTGTTAAAAATTTGTTCATTCTGGTATGTGAGACACCCTGAAAGCACTGCCCAATAGTTATACCAGCAGCTTTTTATCCGTGGTTGATGCCTGTGTGAGGCAGGGATCAAGGTTCCTACAGAACTGTCTCTTCCCTCTAATTTATGAAAAGTGATGGCTCTCAACACTGTTTGTTTTAATGGCCTGAACACCTTCATTACAAGGATGAACAAAATTATCACAGCCCAAAACTGAACCCACGGCTGTAAATTTTTGAGTCATATTGAGTCCTCCATGACTAAAAGAACAATGGAGGCAGTGTCACCTCTCAAAGAGGAAGACATGAGAACTATATGAAAATGCCTTTAGGACATAGCTTTGGAGTCTGACTGTGGGAAGATTTATTTTATAGACAGACAGAGGGTAGTGTTTGTGCCAAAGTGTTCAGAGTCACTGTCTTCACTCATAAATAGTGGAATGGAGTGTGAAGGCATCCATTGATTACCTTCTGGCAAGACAATTGAATAAAGGTATCCAAAGAGAGGGAGGTTGGTTGTAAAATATTAGCACAGAGGTGGAGAGTGTTGATCTACACAAGTCCTTAAGTAACCTATTTGAAACTGGTTGGTTTGGCTTCAAAAGGCCAAGGATTAAGCAATTGCTAAATGACAATCATTTGCTAAAGGTGTCTTATATTCCATTTGCAAACAGCAGATAGGTAGCTGAAACTGGTAAATCCACAACATGAATACCACGAGCCACAGCAAGCAGCAGTGGTGTATAGACAGCTCTGCTGTGATTGACACAATGGCATTCAAGGGCCTTAAAAAATGCTTGTTAAATTCTAGGCATATTCACCCCATTTTAAAGCTGGGTGGAAGAACTCGTGTTTCTGGCCAGCTCTGGTTTTGTCCCTTACCAGTCCTGTATTGACTCTTATCTCTTCTTTACCAGAATGTCCTTTCCTTTTTCTCCTGATCAATCTGCCCATCCATACATCGAGCAGCAAAGTGGGATAGACCCTCCACAAGAACCAACAGGCCTCTGTGCAATGGCCCCAGGTGTTAGACCTGCCTGAGTCTCTGTCCCTGGAGGTAGGGAGGTGGAGCAAACCTCTTGCCCAAAAGCCACCGTGCTGGCAGGGAGTGGGAATGCCTGTGGGATGTGTGCTCCTGACAGTCTTTGTTGCTAAAGGTGTTCTGTGCATGAGCAAGGAGAAACACAGGCAAAGATTGAGGTTCACAAGATCTTTAACTCTTCAATGGTTCCAGCGTGCAATCAGGATCTTGGGGAGGTCCCAGAGCTGGGCTACTGTACCAGGTCACAAACCTGACTGGTCACTGTGTACCACAGCCTCCTTTGCCCCTACACAAGAAACATCCACAGACCTGTCTCAGTCCTTGTGCTTCTGATGGGGGGAAGTGTCTCCAGTGCCATCTGGGGTAGAAATCTTATTTTCCAGTTGTGAAATTATAAAAGACTCAGTGCAATCCCAGTTTTTGTGTGCTTGAAGGCAACACATTGGACAGGTTGAAGTACGTGTGGAAATTTCAGTGTTACTTACACTATTCAATTAAACTCGTTTGGCATGGGTAATTACGGGGTTGCTCCTTGGCACAGGTTCTATCCCTCTTGTAGACAAGGCCTGGACACAGCTGGTGGGACAGCAGGAGCTGGGACTGTTCCCAAAAAGCAGGTTGAATGCAACCACCCTTTTTAGTAAAGAGACTCCAGCTGTTCTGACAGGAGGTTTATTATGTCCCTTGCTTCAATCTATTTTGCACTATTTACAAGAGAAAATGAAATCTTGGGGTGCGCTGGGAACCTGGAGAGAAGCCTGAACTTCTAACTTACAATTTGATTTTTTTCTCAGTGCCGCTGCTCGTAAGAGAAAGAAGCCTCTAGGGTAGATCTTTCCATCTACTTGAGATCATGGGATCATGAAATCATAGAATAGCCTGGGCTGGAAGAGATCTTAAAAATCATCTAGTTCCAACCCCCCGCTATGGACCAGGACACCTCCTATTAGACCACATTGTACAGAGCTTCACCCAAATTCAGTCTCAGAAAGCAATTTCAAAAAGGTCATTATTTTTAATGTTCTTTTAGTGAACTAAAAGAACATTTTAAATCTTTAATCTCTTTTTATTTGGGATGGGGTCTTCCTTCAGTCTGCTTTTAAACCAAAGTGAGAATTAAGGTTTTTCAGTATCTATGCAAATGTCCTGAGCAAGGTGCTTAAATGTGAAAGCACTATGTCAATGAATGAGACCTGAAAACACTGCTTGAATTAAGTCCAGAAATCCTCTTACACCCGCATAACGTTATTTCTTTATTGTGAATAAAGGAAGTAAAGGAGGTACATAGAAGAAGGTAGGAAGGTGGGAATAAAATGCTAAATAATGCACTAGAAATTTTCCTTTTACTTGAAAGGAAAGGATGTGGGCTTAAAAACTGAGTCACCTTAGAAAAAAAAGGGTGGGAATGTACTATAGAAGGGAAAGAAAACAGAAGTAGTGATTTCTTAAATGCCTTTGAGACCCAAAGGTATTGCCTGACATAATTTCTTTCCCTGAGACCCACAGTGGTTCAGTTCCTTCCCACCATCGATGAAAAATGTCCCAAACTCCCAGAGCTCCACATTCTTGGCTTTGGCAGTATGTCTTACCAAACACTTCTGTCAAAACCACGTCTGGATCATATCCTCTCTTTTTCTGCTGTATTGCTCCTGCTACTCTACTTCAAAGGGTATTGGCATGTGCTACTGCAGAACTTTTCAGTGAATGTATGGAGTTAGCACCTAATTTTATCCACTCAATGTCACCTTTCCTGTTACTAGGACAGAAGATATAAATACCTGCAGAACAAGCTGCCTGACATTTTAGTGCTCCAAAGTCTGCTTTGTTCATTGCCACGTTTATCTGAGGTCCTGCAAGAAGTAAATCACCATAAAACTGGCTTATTAGCAATACAGAAGCACTGATCCAAGTCAGAGGCTGGATTTCAAACTCTTTAGTATCTTGAAAAGTAAATTCCTGAGATGTTCTGAAATCAGCAGGTGAGTTCAACTCCAACATCCCTCCCTGGGGTAATTAGATTCTGATAACTGCAACAAGAATTGTTTTCCATATCCTGCATCTACGATATTCTTAAGTGTAATTTTATTATCCCTTATTAAAAAAAACAAACAAAAAACCCAAAAAAACCCCAAAAAAACAACACTTTGCTGTAAAAGAGTTCTGTTGTTAGACTACAAGATCAGTGAAACTGAACTGAGCAAAGTTCATTTAGTCATGGTCTTCTGACACAGATATAGCAAACACCCCTGACAGCTTTGAACAGAAGGTGTTGACAGCCACTCCCAACATATCCTTGCAGACACATCAGTAGGAAGAACCATTAATTTCCTCTTACAGATCAGGTAGAGAGGGTTTTGATATTTTACAAAAAAGCAGTCATGAAAGGAGCAAGATGAACTATTGAGCCTAATTTTACTGTGGTAAGCACAAGGTAAACACCATAACAAAAAAACAATCTTCTCAGATTTTCTCAGTGTATCTTCTTCTACTGTGTTGGTGAATATGTTTCCTTTTCTTGAGTACATGGAATAAAGTTGTCAAGTAACAGTTTTGTAGGTCTCTATTTTGTTGTTCCAGAACCATACGTCTGTAGCTTGAAAGTGACAGGATCAGCAACTTGTTTCCCCTCTTCTTCTTTGCTCGTTTAAGCAGTTTTTTAAAAATGCCATCTTGAAAGATCAGTTGAAAATTTTATTTACATTTACCAGTTTGATTAATCCTCCCAAATGCAGGAATATTTTATTTAAATAGAATATAATTCTGCATTCCCTCCATTTACTGAGTTTACTATCTCCGTTATTACTAAATTAAGTTTGTCTGCCTTTCTGAGAAGATGTTTTTGCCAACTAGCTTCTAAACCTTTAATAAACATTACCCAATAAATTCAGGAGGTTTTTCCACCCGAATCCATTAGCTTGTCTACTGTGATGCATTTTTGAATATGGAAATAAGGGCAAGTCTGGAGCTGATCAGTCCATGCCTAGAAAATAGACACTGCAGCCTGCTGAATGTACAAATGCTAATTTTTCATCAATTTACAGACTCAAGGTGAAGACATATTAGAAAGCAACAGCAGGCAAAAATAGGAACAACTTTTTTGCTTGTAGCCTTGTGTCCACTTTGGTGAATGTGACTTCAGCCACACCCCTTAGCAAATCATGGAAGGAAGGTAGAGCTCTCCTCAGCAGAGAAGGGAGAGAACTGTGTCTGAAAAATGCCTCCAGGTTTTCATTCTGAATAGTCCTCTCCTGCTAATGGCTTGTAGTGAGCCATGTGTGCACCCCACCTGGAGCACACTCTGGTGGTTCCACCACTGTAAAACTGGAATTTTTCCTGCAGTACCGCAGCATTTCTGCTGGCCTCACAAGTGGAAGGACAGTCTGCAGGTGAGATCTTATTTCAAAAGTTCCTGTTGGACACAAAAGAGAACTTTGTGATTTTTTTTCTTTAAGCAATTTCTTGCTTTCTCTATGTTTATAGAGTAAGTTCTGAAGATGCAGGAAACCGTGGGTGGATGGGCATGGAATGTACATGCTGCCAAAGATCACTTCATTACTGATACAACAGGTGTAAACTGTGTTAATACACCATTATTTTTACTCAGAATTTAATTCTGTAATTGTAATAATGCAATTATTTTCAATCATATGTATTTAGACCTTTCATCAAAAATGGTACCATCCTCTGTTTACTTCATACAAGCAGCTCTAGCAATAACTTAGATCAAAGGAAACTTGAAAAGTTTGTGTTCCATTTTTTTTTTTTTTAATCTGTGTTGTCCCTGGTGCCAGGAGGTGGTGCCACAGAGCAGGAAACTGTTTGGGTATGGCCTGACACGCACACCTTGCATGATCAAGGGATTAGGACATGGTTTCACCTTCTTCCAAAGTATATTCAAAGATCTGTGCTGAATCCTGCCACAATTCAAATATCCCAAGGTAGAAATCGAATATCTGCTTGCCATTCTATTTGTATTCCTTCCACATTAATGTTTGCTTTTTAGTAAGACATTTTATCAGAGAATTCACAGCTTTCTTCTATACCACAAAATCTCCTCCATCCTTCCATCATAAGCAGACTTGAGAGCTCTGTGACATGATCCATCTCCCTTACTTTTTCTCCCTCACTTTTTCTCCCTCCTTTTCTATTATTTTCTTACAGCTCTTGGGTTTTTTTTTTTCTGGAATAGATAGAAAAGGATTAAGTCATCTGAAGCAAGCTGAACACCAGCATGATCACTGCTTTATAAATCCTAGAAAGTTTCTCTTGTTGCCTTTCCTCATTTGCCTGGTTCAAGACTGCATGCAAGAGAAGTGTGTGTCTGCACAGAGCAGAATTTAATCAGCAAGTCAAAAACTAAGAGCCATTTCATGTTTTCAGTCCTTGATAGCACCATGATATGTTTCCAATACAAAATTGACACTTTTTATTTCTACAGAGAACCTGCAACTGCTTGTAGCCATGTACAGGACAGTGATCCCTCAGTAAACCTCCACAGAATTCCTTCTTGAAAGGTATGCTGTGCCTTGTAAGTCACACAAGAATGGGTAAACCACTATTTTGAACAATTTTAGCTTGAGTGTGCTTTACAGGACCCATTTCCTCTAAGTATTAGTATGTTCCTGAGCCTACAGATGTGGCTTTAATCCCCACCCTTTTTTAGTGTTTCAACATCATATACTTTCAGATGAACTGGTTTTCAAACCAGTTCCCCCACTTCTGTTCTCAGTATCTTGATTATGAACTTGATATAACGTGGTTGCCATCGCCATTCTGTTGCATGAAAATCTGTTGGCTCTGTTTCCTTTTGTCTTGGTTTGAAAAGACAGGTGTCTGTCAAGGAAGGCAGGAGCCTCCTGTGAAATGGAAAAGGTAAACCCCCTCCCTCTGAATTACCACAATTTCAAAATTAAAAGGCTCTCAGGCAAAGATATGGGAATAGGAATAACAGTCTTTTACTAGGAAAAGCTGAAAAATACAAATGTAATTAGTACAAACAAAACCACTGACAGTCAGAAACCTGACACCCTGAGGAGTCAGGGTGTTGGGAACAGTCCAGTTAAATGGTGGCTGCTCCTCCTGGAGTGGCAGATGAAATGCTGCTGAAGCGGTGTTCCTGTAGAAGGGTGTAGTTTTCTCTGAAGGTCTGGTGATAGAGTAGATGGGCCTGGTCTTCCTCTGGGAATCCAGCAGAGAGGAAGCTGTTCTGGTGTCCCAAAAAATGCTGATTTTATGCAGGTAGTTGCTTGGCTCCTCCCCCTGGGCGGAGCATCTCACAATGGGATGATGTAATTGTGTCAGTCATGCAGTGAGGCCCATTAACAGAAGATATCTCCCTGGAGAGAGAGATTATTTCTGGAAGAGATAAGAAAACTGCCTAATTAACAGAAGACACCTGCCCCATCTTTAACAGATGGCAAATAGAATACATGCTTATCTTACAATCCAGGACAGCTTTCCAAATCTGGGCTTTCCCCTGCCCCACTCTCTCTCTGTCAGGCTCACGCATGGTCTTTATAGCATCCAGACTTTGCACTGAATTTCACAACATGCTTCGTGTTTGCTGCCACTCTTCTTAAGCTTTGATCATTCACTGCCTTAGTCCGTGGTTCACACACTCAGCTGGATGAACTGCTGTGTTTTCTTTCCCATCAGGTTGTGAGGTCTTTGCTGCTGGACTCAGACCTGCTCAGCTCTGCAGCATGATGCTTTCAAATATTTGTTTTCTATGAAGTATCTTAAATCAGAGCTTCACACATATAAAAAGTCTCTGGCTTCTCAGAGAAGTGCCTTAACTCCTCAGGATGAGATATGCCTCCTCTCAGGAAGTCTCTGAAATACCCCTACCCCCTTGGCAGTAGCACAGTCTTCTTGTTTCTGGAGAGGAGGAGAGCTATGGAGTAATTTTACTGTCTGTAGCACTCTGTCTTTGTTGGAGCACCTGGAGAGTCCCAAAGTTGTATCTGTGGCAGTGTAATAAGTCTGCAGAAAGTTCCTGGAGTGGAGATCAGGAGACACAGAACAACCCATGCCCGTGCCACTGAACCCCATCCTTGGGCTGTGGGTGGCTTTGCTGTTTCCCCACCTCGGGAGGGAACTTACCCCCAGGGCTTTTTGGAGGCAGTTCCCTCTTGAGTTCTCTGGCAAGGGTGAAAAACGAGCAAGACTCTGGATTTTCTGTGTCTTTGGTCTATTGTTTATTCTTTTCTTATCTTGAGGTTGATATACTCTCTACACCAGACTCAGCACAAGAGAAGCAAGGCACAAAATGGAGCCTCGAGTTCCCAAAATCAAGGCTTTTTGAAGATACTTAATCTTTACCTTCTAACACATACTTTATTTCTACTTTTCTACTAATAACTTTGATTAGTTTATTCACGTAATACCTATGTAACTAGTTTCTCTAACCAATGACTTTGTGCCAGCAATGCTACAGAAAATGGAGTGGAAGAAGAACAAGAAGAAGATGGGACAACACCTTAAATCCTTTATCTTGTCTCTCATTCACTCTCATACTAAAATCTTAAAACACGAAATTCTTCACTTAGTGATAAACTATTATTACTACTGCTATTTACATCACGCTCTTATGTTCTAACTCATCCCAAAGCTTTGGCAATTTGTCTCAGGGATGAAGGTTAAAAGTAGTGTCTGACCGGGGGTCAGGGCTCCCTAATACAGGCAGGGAAACACTCCTTGTGCCCTGGATTCCAACATTGGACCACATCCAAATTTCCTACAGGGGATAGTCCTAGCCAGTGCTGGCTTCCAAGGTCTGCATGGAAGTTATTCAATACAGGACCAGCCTGCTTGGCCAAAACCATGCCAGATGTTAGTCTGACAATTTAAGAACACAGACAAATATGTCTCAGTGTTCAAGAAAATTCCCTGATACTGTGGAACTTAGTAATAGAACCTGAAATGTCCAGGAGGGCCTTGCTGTTTCCAAACCTCTTATCTTTATTCCCCCTTGAAGTGTTATTGAGTTTTTTAAGGATTTCCTGTGTTTCCTAGACTTTGCTTCCCTCAATAATACCGAGCTCAGCAGCGATAATCTTTGTGTTTGGGAGACCCAGGAGACACAACAGTCTGATCACATGGCAACACAGGGCCTTACCCTCCGTGTCATACACAGACAGGAGTGCCTGTCCCTTTGGCCATAGCTAGTGAAACAAAGACACCCAGCAGAGCATGCTGAGGACACTGGGTGTGTTCTTGGAGCCTGGTAAAGTTTACTGGCTGAATTAACACTTCTGCATACAGCAGCTTCCAGCAATTCAGATTTGGTTACCTGCTGCTTTCTCACACTGCAGTGCTACCTTGCCTTTGTCATCCTGACTGCTGCTCTTCTGTTGAGACCAGCAAATCCAATGGATCCAGCCAATTTGCCAGGTTCAGACTGTACTATTTCTAGCTCAAATTTGTCCTGTAGATGCTCATTGCTTCGAAAAATATGTTTCTAGACAGAGGTCATTTTAGCACAGAGAATATTTCTGGTCATGCTCCCTGGTGTCCCATGGCTTCACATCTCAACTAGGATAAATGACAAGCTACAACATGTCTTGTTTCCTGGGGGATTTTTAAATTTACTTTTTTTTACACTACACATTTTCATTTTGGCTCTTTGCTGTGATCCTCCATCTTGTCTCCAATAGAATTTTGCTCTTCAGTATGACTGATTCATGGGCAACACTGGGATCAGGTTTCTTTGGATGCTCATTTATCAACAGAAGTTTTGGGGTCCTTCAGCAGCACCTGTGCACTCAGACCATTATAAAGTCCCATAACCACATCACTGATCTCTTCCTATTCTTTGGAATAACCTCCCTATCTTCTCAACCAGCCTATAGGATCCTCTGGTTTTCCTGCCCAGAGTACTTGGGTGATGGGATATAAGAGATGTCATGAGGCTTCATTCATCTCTGAACAGATTAGACTGGGTGTCAAAAATGTTTAAACTATGTTAGTGCAATACTCTACGAGCATAGTTAGCCCTGCTGCTGCACCCAATGTTTCCATAGTCTCCATGGCCCTCAGGTCCCTAGAATCTCTTCCTGCCTTTCATGGTGCCATTGTCAATGTATTCCCTGGATCGTCCTCAGTCCCATTGCTTTAATTCTTAGTCTGCACAGTGTCTCTTCTTGTATTGATGTCTTCCATACAGTTGCCTATTGTACTTAATATTTTCTGGTGTTTTTTCTAGGATTTAGTTCTGTTCAGACACCTATTGACTTCAGAATTTTTAGTCTTTAACACAAACATCTATTCTTTTTGCTAGTTGGTTTTGGTTTGGGTATTTTTCCAAATGAAGTAGTGTCTCCCAATAGCATTGCTCCTTCTGCATACACAGTATTTATCATGATGGTCACTTGAACAATATTCCCACCTGACTTATTTCTTGACATTTATTTTTCTTTAGAAGAGATGATTAAGTTTAGCTCCACTTTCTTTCCTTTATTCTCCATGATCATTCTGTAGAGTTTCCATCCTTATTACCACACTTGTTAGTTTTTCTCTGGAAACCAAGGAATGCTGGTGATCAAGATAATTTTACAATATCTCTTTGCTGTACTTTTGAGTGATGCTTTGCTACCATGATGAGTGTGGCTGAGTTATAACAGGCAATGACTTTTACATCACAGATCTTGTAGCAGAAGCAAGTTACTCCCTTCATCTGCCACTGACTGTGCATGATGTGGTGTCAGGCGTTCATGGTATCTGGCATCTTATTCCTTAGGGAAAGGACAAGGAACTCAATACCTGGCTGCTTCAACCACTGCATAAAGGAATTAACGAGGGAAAGGTGTAAACCCGTCGCACATGGTAGAAGATGTGTGTCATTGTTTGGTAAAGTCCCATTCTCTACAACAGGAACTTTCAAACACACACACATTTACCTCTAAGTGCATCAGACCTCTGGATGGTTGCAAATGGTTGAAAATGTTGATTCCACCAAATTCTTCTCTCCAATGCCCCGCATATCCAGTATTTCCCCTTGCCCCCTTGAAAGCTACTTGGGAACCAATTGTTTCTGAAAGTCAGAGTATGCTTTGGTACCTGTCAGTGAGTTTTATGAGCTTGGTCCTTGGAATGATTTCTTCTGCTCAGTGATGTATGCAGAAGTCCTGTGGGGCAGCTGGGCTGTCAGGTTCCATTTCTGCTGTGGCAGTTTATAATTGAGAGCATTTTCATGCAGATCATTTTTCTTTGGGCACAATCTCTTTGGGCATAATCATTCCTTAGAAAGCAAATGCTCCCAAACCCGTGTAGCGATTAGAGTGACTGGTCATCTGGCACTTCATGGAGTTGATAAAGACACAGGACAACTGCATCTGAGTTCCCTATTTATTCAAATTGGACATGAAGGGTTTTCATCCGTGAAATTTGTTAAACTCTGAAATGCTAAATGCTGTAAATGCAGTCACTGGTTGTCAGCAGTTTGAAAAACACATTGTGTGGTTCAATGTGCAAAACACAAACGGATAGAGAAAGAGGGCACCTTTAATTTGGGCTTTGTGATTCCTTGTTCAGGCCATGACAGCCCCATGGCTGTGGGCCTGTCAGAAGCAGTAAGTGTTAGATATGTGTGAATAGGGATTATGAAGGATAAACAACAGGACAAGAAAGCAACAAGTGCACATGGAATTGGAGCATGAGGGAAGATTCAGGAGTGGGAACATGAAAAACAAGTAAATGTGGTAATAAACCACTATTTTGTCCTGAGTAGAGTGAGGACTGGATGCAGGATGGACGTTGAATCTAACTGCATCAGAGACTTAATTTTGCAAGGTGTAAAGGCAAGAGTGCAGAAATAAAACTTGTCTGGCAAATAAGGGAGCAGCAGTAAGGCCCTCTGAGATGAATAGAGGTGTTCAATGTTTCTGTCCTCCTCACCCCTCTTCACTCCTTTTTCCCATGTGAACAGAACAAAGTCAGGAACCTACCTTGTTCTGTATTTCCCCAGTGAGATTCTGGAGAACTTGAAAAAGGCAGTTTCATTATAGCATCTTCTCCCTTTGAGTTCCGGTAGAGGGAATATCTTGAGAGGTCTAAAAGGCAGAATATAAATATTAAATACTTGAATGATACCATGCATATGATGGAAATTTCCCAGACTCAAAACAGGCTCAAGTTGCCAGAGGTTGCTTTAAGCACTTCTTCTGTCCCTTAAACATCCCAGAATTTTGTAGGAGCATGAAGAGATGGAGTCATCTTGCAGAACCAAAGGGAGTGAGTGGTACATGTGACATCATGTTTTCCAGAAAGGATTTTCAGCGACACCTTGACTTGGCACTCACTGTGACGTGGAGGAAGCTCCCTTTGCAAACTGCTAAATTTTCGGTAAAAAACGATGTAGGGGAAATCCAGTCTCTGTCATGAGAGTCCACATTTTCATTTTGGCTCTTTGCTGTGATCCTCCATCTTGTCTGTGAGTCTCCAATAGAATTTTGCTCTTCAGTATGACTGATTCTGTGTTAAGTAGGACACAAATGAACCGAGGCACTTCATCCTCTGCCTGCTTCCTGCACACCCAGTCAGAGTGACAGTGCCTTAATTACAGCCCCTCTCCAGCTGCTGCAGCTGCAGTGAGGCAGATGCTGGTTATGCAAAGACTCCCCAGGGGTCACAAAAGTAGATTTGGGGTAGCTGAAACCCAACAAAGCAGGTACTGGACAGCACTGAGCATCTAAGGGTTAGGCAGGTAGTCTATATTCCTAGTATGTGCTCCCTCCACCACCAGAGAAAAGGAACCAGAGGTGTCAACTTTGCTGAACTGCTCCTCTTGCTAATTACAGAGGAAAATGAAGGGATTGGCTTACAGAAGGTGCCTGCTTTACAGGCAGCTAAAGAGAGGTGAAATAAAGCCCCAGGCCTTATCAAGATCCTGAATATTTTCCTTCAGAGAACAAAATTTCTTCAGAGCATTTAGACAAGAATCAGGCATTGACCTTTAAAGATAGAAATGAGTTTGACTCTTTTGGTACTTTGTGCTCAGCAGAATAAGAATTCCCAATACTTTACCTGCTTGTCTCCATGAACAGCAGTCCCAGTAGTGCCTGGTCATTTATTTATTTACATCCGTGGAATGGATGCCTTTGCTTTAAGACTGTGGGATTGATGAGGCACACATGAAGAACATTCTGCTAGTTTTTAACACAGGGCAGAGTTTGCTCCTGAGCTTTCTGCAAATGCATCTGGCTCGAGTGAGTTACAGAATTGGATGGATTTACAGCCACCAGCTGACCACTGGTCTCTCCCTTCAGTCTGGTGATGGATGACTTTTACAAATGCATGGACAGACATAAGATATATCATGCTAGCATATATTTTGTTCTGATTACACTTTGGTCTCATCAAGCACTCTCTTCTTTCTTCTGGAAATAACAAGTACAAACATTTTGAAGTAAAAGCAACTCATCCCCGTAAATTAAACTAACAGAAATTCTCCAGTAACCTTTCAGTGCTTAACAAAAATAATAATAAAAAAGGAATTCTTTCCTGTTTATGTGGTAAGTAGCTGTTTGGAAAAAGTACCTCTTATATTAAACCATGAATATCATTACAGTTTGTTAAAGCAAGAAGGATTGTGCATCTGCCACCCAGTCACCCTCTAGATTGCTAAGTAGATTTGTCCTTAGAGTCATCATTTATTTAGTAAAATTCAGAGTAGACCTGCTGTGATTTATTTTTTGGTGTAAGCCTGGTCCTTATCCACCTTTGTACTACAAACATTTCTTTCAAAACTGCTGCAATTAAAGTGGATTTTTCCAGCTGTTGCACATGTAAAATCAGTAAAACAAGTCCCTTGTCCGATGCAAAGATCATCTCTACCCACCAGGGGATGTGACTACAGGGGGCATGCACAGTCAGACCAGGACACACCTGGCCAGGCCTGGTTCCAGGAGTCACTCTGACATCCCAGGTGCCTTCAGGTGCCCACCCACCCCAATATTTGTCACCTTTGTCACACTCTACATTGTTTGGGTGCGGATTTGGTGGAGGATGGGAATGCCAACAGCTGGTCTTGCAGGAACTTCTGCAAAGTTATAGTTACACTGACCTCGTTTTAGACCACAGAGGTATCTGGTCCTGTCTGCTGTGCTCACATCACTGCAGACAGATCTTCCATTTTAATGTGGAAAAAGCCCTATGTGGTACTCAGATACACAGGGGCAGCAGTTCAACCCAAGCAAACTGCCATGGGGGCACTGTTCTTTCCTTCTAACCTAAATTGAAATAAGTTAATAGTTAATCTAAAGCTACAATAACAGAATTGCCCCAAGATAAAGGACAAAACTCTTAAAGGAAATTATTCACAGGCAACTCCCTCAGCTGAAACACTCTTGGACAGAAGAAGGAAGATTTTCATGCAGTTTAATATTTTCTACATTATGAGAAATTTATTTCAGTTCGGAGTCATGTTATATGTGCAAGAAGTAGGGTTTTTCCAGTGAAATGTCCTCCATCAGTCAGTGTTCTAGATGACTAATAATATTTACAAGAGGGTTTCTATTGGTTTAAATTCACACTTCCAGCTAAACTACTACAGTTTCAGAATGTCTGAGCCTTCATTTTATTTTTCAGAGCATTAGGGATTTATTTCACTATTTTTCAGTGCAGTGAAGCTAAATTAATAAAAAAGTGCTATAGTAATTTAAGGGTTTCTACACATGGACTTTTTGCTCTACCTGAAAAACCCTGAAATTCTCCAGCTGATATTGACTAAATGGATTCAAGGCACTGCTATGAATTCTGCAATGGATGTGACCATACAGGGATTTGGAGAAAGTGCAACTGTGTCTATTTGAATTCAAGATTTTTATTATTTCTGATGCATTTCAGTACCAGGAAAGAGCAAGGCAGATGAGAGACTGGGGAAATGGTGTGGGAAGAAGGCTCCTGAGTTTTGCCAAGACCCTTCAGCAACTTCTTCCCTTCCTTCCTCCCTCCCTCTCCCACTCCCCATCATCTAAACCCCTTGGAATTTAGCTGTTCCCACACAGCTCCTACCAGTTGAATTGATGGGATTTTCAGAGAGGAGGAAAAAGGAAGGGGAGGAGGAGGGAAACGTTTCTGATCCAGTACAAGAAGAGAAATTCCACTTTCTCTATCTTGCAACATATCTACTTAGGGGTGAATCTGGCTATGATGTAGCAGCTTTCCTCCTTTAAATATTTATTTTAACCAGAGTAAATATATCTGTGTATAGATACACCTTTTCTGGAATGAGAGCTTTGATCTTGTTCAGCCTAAGCCTCTCTGGTACTGACAAATTAACTCATAACTGGTATAAACTCTATCTCCATGTGCTTCACTGCCCAGAACAACAACAACAAAAAATTTAAAAATCACCAGTAGTGGTTTTCTGGTGTAGGCAAAAACTTTTAGAATTTTTTCTGCCATAGAAAAGAATTTCAGGTTTTTCCCAGAATACATTTTATCTTATCTATTTTAAATTTTTCAGCCAAATCTTGATCTGATTTTTAGATGAGCCTTGTGAACTGTTCAAAACCAGACAGCTGCTTTTCCCAAGAACTACCTGAGCAATCATTTACCTTCCTGTGCTTCTACCACAGAATAACCCTGATACTTGTGCTATTCTGGATATCTGCCACCATTGCCAAGAGGGCTTTGAATTCAGACGTTGCTCTCTAGCATTTGCTCCCAAATCTCATTTCCAAGAGAAAATCTGCTTTCCAAGTGCAAGCAAAGCCATGGAGACCTGTCCCTTAGCCCTAGAGTGAAGCTCTCAGCCTTTTCAGAAGCAACATGAAGTTTTCTTAGCCCACAGTCTGGATGCCTGCCTGACATTCCCTACATCCTAACATGCTGCTGATAGCTGGGTATGTAGGGTGATAGAGGAAACTCAAACAAAAAGGCTTTTTCTACCTCAAAATGCAAGGGAGACCAAGGAAGAGCACTTGAGAGTGCTTCATTGAATGAGCTGACCTGCCAGCAAGAGAGAAAATGGGAATGGAGTCAAGCAAACAATCCCAATGCCTGCACACAGCCTTGTGGCTCTGGCTCTCCCTCCAACAGCGACCTGCAGCCTCTTTCCTGTGCTGACAAGGCTTTTGCAGTTTGTCATGACAGCTGAGTGTTCTCAGACAGAGAGCACAAATTACACACACATGCTGCACCGCCATTGATCTCCCTGCAACAGCAACACTGAGAAAAGCAGACAGGAGGCTCCATTTAATTGCCACGGGACATGAATAAATGCCATTGGTTTCAGTGGGAGTTATTTGTATCCTGCAGTGGGAGAGCAGCACCCTGCTATTGCTGCTGCTCTTTGGCTCCTGCTAGCTGGGACTCTGCAGTCGTAGCAGGGCTGATCCTGCTGCCAATTTTCTCTCTGTTTTCATTGTTTTGTGCTCTGCTTTTATTGAACCTATCACAGGCTTTTAGGAAGAAACTTTCCCTCTGGCCTGTTATTCCATTATTGTTCATTAGGAGGGTTTTTTTCACTTCATCTGACACATTTGATGCCAGGCTCTGTCAGAAATGAGTCTCTGGACAGGGGGGACTCCAGGGGTTCAGGAGGCACTGAAAGCTCAGAGCTGGAGGATGGGGAATGCTGCAGATGCAAATGAGATATGCACATTCAGCAGCATGAAATACTATTCCTGCATTTTGTTCACTCTCATTGCTGCAGCTGACAGAGGGGATCTACATGTCCCTCTGTGATTCCATAGCCTCAGAGGTTTCCAGTCCTTTCCTCTTCAGAGGGCTGTGTTCCCAGCTCTCTTTTCATCCATGTCCCAGCATGCAGGCATGTGCTAATCAGTTTTAGCAGGCCCATCATTTGATTGACTTCAAAGCTGGGAACCTAGCTGCTGCCTCTCTTAAAAGATAAGAAAGGCCAGCAGGACAAGGGTTGTTTTTCCTGCCTTTAGTTTATACTTGTCCTTTTTGGCTAGGTCAGAGATAAAAGGTGATCTGTTTCATGCAATATATTTTTGATTTCTTTCAGCCACTGTTGGATTAGCTTCTCACATCTTTGTCCAGAAAATGTGTTTTCATCACTGTGTAACAAAACTTCCTTCTCTGGTATCACACATTTGGACTGAAGAAGTGTTGCCTTTGCTTTTTTAAGTGCCTAAGGTTAAACAGCTGCAGTGATCTGCCATGGAATTCACTCTCTCCAAAGGACACCAAAACCACAAGGTCCTGTAGAGAAAATACAATCTCCAGAGCAATATCCACAGCCAAAAACTGCTTTGCAATAGGTTCTGTCTATGGCAACATCTTGCAGATGGCTGAATTCCAGCAGTTATCTGGGCTGACACATTCATTATTGTGCACTGGAAGAACAGGCTTCTTACGCATGAAATGGTCATAAAGATGAACATAAGTAATGTTCTGAACTCAGAAATGGGAAGTTTAAATAACTGTCTTTTTACCCATCATGAACTCAAAGGTGTGGGTTTTCCAAGGAGAAGTGATTTCTTTTTATGGTAAATAATTTATTCCAGGACTATTCTCTTCCCTTCCTCTTTGTAACTTGATTACAAATACCTCTTACTTATTCATTATTCCTGCATCAGGTAAATACTTTGCTCATTTCATTTTGGTGTGCAAACCATTTTGCACATCACTTTTTGCATGTGTTTTGCAGAAATCTGAGATTTCTGATCAGTGTTGCAGGGCTTACTTTGAAGGGGGGAATGCTTTTTTATGCCTCCTGACTGACTTGACTGCTGTTACCAACTCAGCCAGCTGGAACTGTGGTCAGGAAAGTGGTGCCTATCCTCTTTTAACCAATGCACTCCATCCACAGAGCATGCCTTCTAACAACTGAGCTTCAACTACTCTCAGGATGGGTTCAAGGACCATAGATTTGCCTCACAGCTTTGTTTATTATGCATTGAAGGCCTCTAAGTGATGGATATCATCCCTGTTCCTGTATCTCTTTTGCTTTTGGGATTTTCAAAGGGAAGAAACCAACTTAAACTAAAAGTTTTTTTCCAAATAGGATGCAGAAAAAGATAGAAAATTACAAAAATGTACTTTGCAAAACAAGAATTGTTTAGCATGGAGTAATGCTCTCTACACACACTGCCCACGCTTGTGCTGCAGGGGGAAAGGTGAGACCAGTAGGTGACTGAAGGTTAAGCACCAAAGTGGGAAACAAATTCAAATGAGACTCAGAGTTGCATAGGCATGAAGAAATATGTAGGAACTTTTGGTGCTACTGGCTTACATGTGTGAAGCTAAATTTTTTGGGGGGGTGGGGATTCAAAGGAATTGCACCCCTTTTTTCCTCCTGAAATGGTGCTAGTGTTTCTAACTCTGGGTGATCCTGAAAAAAGAAAAAGCTGTGAAAGATGCCCCAAATGTTCCCAAGAATATGAAAAAAAAAAGAAATTTTCTTTTATATCTTTTCTTTTCTTTCCCCCTCCACTCCCTTCATGCTCTCAGCATTCATGCCTATATCCCCACTTTTGGGGAACTTGCTTTCTGCCAGGCTGCTCTGTTTAAAGGTTTCTCTAGCTTAAAAGTTTTAAGATTTGAGTCATATGCCTTGGTCAGTGACATCTTCCCTTCCCCCATGCCTCATCTAAAGGTTTCTGGACGTCAATCCACTGGATGTTTCCAATCTAGAGCGCAGCACAGGCATTGTGTGAATTACATACGAAAAACATTGACGTTCAAAAGAGCCACGGTGTTTGCTGAATGGCTGGAGTTCAGGGGTTATTTGACAAGAAACATCTTGATGAAGGACCTCTCCTTTCTGCAGCCTGCTGTTTTGTGTCTGCTCTTGGAGATGAACAGAAATCCCAGCCCAGACAGGGCCCCTCTGTCCGACCACTGAACCAGGATACACGCTTGTTTCCAGTTGCTTTGGCTAGACAAGAAACAGCAGAGTTAATGGGCAGAAGGGGATATTAATTTGCATTTGAATACAGCCCAACACAGTTACTCAATGTTACTGCTGGGTAACGGGAAAATTAAGCTGAAAGGGAGTTAGCATATGGAAAAGAAATGTAGCTGATGCTGAGAAGACAGGCTGCAGTTGCAGTGAATTAGTGGCCACAGCTGTTAACCAGGATGCCATGCTGCTCTCAGGGCAGTAGCAAAAGTAGATATTCCATTTTATACACAGTGTGACACAGTGTGGAGTGGCTGGAGAAATAAAATCAACCAACAGGAAAAAAAAAGTGCACATGTGTGTGGGAAGTGATGTAGCTGCAATATTAAAAGTCCAGTGATGAAAAACCACAGAGGCAAGGGAATGCAATGGGAGGTATCCTGCCCTCTTGAAAAAAAAGCAATAAAACCCATAAAAAAGTTTCCTTCCATTTGCAGTGGGCCATTATTATTTTCCAGGCTAATCACAGCAATTCTCCCTGAGTCAGACAGAGCCCAGAGCCAGATCTTTATACACATTTCTATGTGTTAATATAGTTGAGAGCAATATGTGGTTACTCTCTCAGAGCTATTGCTTTTTTTATTCCTTCTTTCCTCCCGATCTGGGTTTCCTTTCCTGGCTGAGGACCCGACTGAAGTGACCTTGTGAGCTACCTGTTGTCCCAGGGAAAGCAGGGGATGGATTGGGACTGGAAAGGTTCATACAAGCAGCTCTCTTTCAGCTCTGGACCTTTCATTTTATTAAGCCCTGGTTTGGTCTGCAGCATTCATTGCCGTGATCCCATGGACAGCAGAGTAATGTGGAAAGCCACAATGCCCCCCCCTCTATTTTCTTTATTTTCTTTTTTTAATAAGTGAAGACTCTTGAGTAAGCTTTAAACACATACAAAGCCATGACCAGACATCCTCACCCCTTTTCTTACAAGACAAACTGTAGTAAGAGTATTGCTTTTCCAAGCTGGCTAAAATTGGTGCCATCAATAAGCCAAACTTTTTTAATGGCACTGTAACCCTACAGTGTTCGTCTAAAACTTTCAGTACCCTTTCAATTTTGACATGTGTTCCAGAAAAATATAAATATATGGAGACATTTGAATATTTTTTTTCCAAAAGAAATCCCTAGGATTTAGTTCCACATCTGCCAGCAGTACTGGTGTGTGGCTAAACACATTGCATGGCTTTGAACTTCTCAAGCGTGACTGTAAAAGGATATTGCCTGTGCTTCTTATTGGTTATATCAGATGAGTTCCACTTCAGTCCTTTGCTTGCTTTGCTGATCTCATTAGAAATAATTAAAGTTTTTATCGGGTTCACATCTAGTTGCTTTGTTTATCTGGGGCTTTTTCAATGTGTGTTTTTTTAATTTAATTTTATTTTTTTAACAGATCATTTCCTTCTGAAGCCTTGCCACAGTGCTGTTCACCCAGCGTTATTATTACTGAATCCATTCTGAGGGTTCACTACCTCCCTCATAAATCATTATATTTCCATTTAACAAATTTAATAGCAGGATCTGGTTTCAATCCTCCCTACAGAGAAAAGCCACTTCAGCTTTTCATTCAGACGAGGAACTTGATGGAATGTGCCTGGTGCTCTGAGCAGCTCCCAGCCCTCAAAGCATCTCCTTGCTGGGGCCAGCTGGGATGCCTGGGGCTGCACATTGCAGGGATCTGGGCCTTCCTCACCTCTACTGCTGAAGAAATAAATGGAAGGAAAAAAGAAGAAGAGCAAAGAAATAAGCTTTTTTTTTTTTTTTTTTTTTTTAATCATCCTAAATAAAGGGAGAAAAAATTCAGGTTCCGAGCTGAAAAATCATGAGAATTCTGAAAACATTGAAAATTTCAAAGGGGATGGATTTTGCATAATTGCAGTGCATGACATGTTTATACACAAAGCCAGCACTGTCATAGTACATTGGACATTTCACCTGCCCATATACCCTCAGAAAGGAAGATATACTGACCATCACCATACAGACACAGAGCAGCAACAGTTCTCAGGAGCATTTCACATCTTATTCGTGGACTGTAGGTGTAAGAACATGCTACATACAGGAAAGGAGGAAGAATTCAGCACTGGAGCTTGTCCTTAGTGAGCATGTCTCCCATCTCAGACACCCAGCCATCATTCATTGCAGGGGATCACCAATCATGCCTTAGCAAAGACTGAAAGTGCATACTTACAGGAATTTACTGAGGACTGGCTGACATATTGAATAATTTGCTTACCCTACAATCATATTTTCATGTGGATGTTCCTTTAAAGGCAGCTGATACCTGCATGTAGGCATGCACATAGGTTTTGGGGTTGTTCTTGATTTGACCTTATCAGTGCTTGGCTTTGACTTTAGCTGATCCCAGCACAGAAGCCCCTTGGGAACTCCTGAGGTCCCCAGCTGAGCACCTCACCTGCTTTGCCCTCTGGGACTTCGGGAAGTGTATTCTCACCATTTGTCCCTATTTCTCCCAGGATCTCATCTTTCTCTCATATCCTGCCTTTTGCAGCCCAGGTAAGGCTTGGTGAGAGTATCTCAGGCCCAAGTCAAGGATTTGTGACCACCTTCACAGCACTGCAGCACTCTGCAGTGGTGCCATCTCCCTCTGGCAGCCTCAGCTTAGGCAGAGGCCTGATTCAAATCCATTAAAGCCACTCTAAGATCCTCTTTGATTTCAAAGCGCTTTGGATTTAGGCTTCTTTCCCATCCAACAGGAGTCCCTTCCAAATCAGCTCCAAGGAACATCATCTGGATGCTGTGCAAAGGGTTTTCCACTGTCAGTTTGAGCTCTGTGGGTATTAAAGAGCACAACATCCTACTCAATTTTCAATCAGTCACATTCTGCCAGCAGTTGTATTTTGAAAGAGAGGAACAAGGAAGAGGGAGGTAATCCATCACGTAAGTGTATGCAGTGTGCATCAGTAGAACATAAGGACACCATAATGACATCTTATTAAAACAATATTGTAATGAAAATTGATTATTTACTTTGTAACCCATTATGCTTTCCCAGAAAGTAGTTTTCAGATATGATTTTCAATTTTCTTTGAACCAGATGAACTTAACCACAATCATATTTATAGCTCACAGATGTAGCCACTTTCAAGGCACCAGAGCAGAAGGGAACACCAGGAAGAAAGAGAGGGATGAAAACTGGTCAAGATTACAGGTCTGGTGGCCATGGGCAGGACCAGAGCTCACTTACATGTGCAGATGTTTGTCTTCGTAAGGATATACTGATATCTCCACCCTGTGCCACTGCAGGTGACGTGGAGGAGCAGAAAGAGGGAAGCCCCTGACCTGGTAAGCTTTCTCATTGTACATCAGTATCACACAGCTGTCCTTGGAGCTCCAGTCTTATCCAGGACTTAAGAGAATTGTTGGAGTTAGCAAAGAGTAATTACTTCATATACCACGCTTAAAATTATTTCTCACATCTTTGGTCTTTATCTCAGAATCTGGATACAAACAACTGGGAAGCTCACCTGGCTTAGTTGCAGTAGAAATAGATTAATAACTTTCTGAAAGCTCAGCTCTTGTAAACAACACAAAGACTTGGTCCCAAGCAAAGTTGTCCCATCCCCTAACATGTAGGCAGCTCAGTAATCAGTGTCAGCCTGGCTGACACTACTGTGCCAGGCAAATCAGATCTTCACATATTCTTTCCTAAATGCCTTAGAGAAGAACAAAATTATAGAGGATTTCAGGAAGAAAATGCACCTTTCAAGACCCTCCTAAGTCCAGAGAATCTGCATCTGTGTCTTTCCATGACTGCAGACTGAAGAAATATGAAGCAAGAGAGCTGTCAAATTTGCACATTCTGTTTCAATGCACACATGCACATATCTCACATGCATTCCCCAGTGTGGTTGGTGTTGTGACGTGGAAACAGTTAACCAGAAGAGCTGTCTCTCATCAGCATCAGATTCCTGCCAGCAGGTAACAGATGTCTTTTGCCACCAGGAATTGCAGGGTGAGCACTGCCACTATTCCCAGCTCTGAACCAGGTATCAGCTGCCTGTCTCGTTCTTCCCAGGGCAGCTTACACAGGCACTGTCAAAAGGTGTGAGTCAAGCCTGCACGGATCCCCACAGCCAGATGAAGCCCTGCATGAACCCATCAGATGGCAGAGCTCAGAGCTGCTCCCTCCTGCTGCCTCAAAGCCTGGCTCACTCTGGAAGCGAGCACCCGCTGTCAGGCTTTGTGTGCAAAGCCTGATTCGCCTGCTCCGTCTTTGGGCGATGGGAACAGCTGTGCTCAATCAGAGCTGGCTGCCAAGTGAACTCCTGAGCACACCAATGCTAGCGATGATCTGGGCAATTTCATCATCCAGTAATTGGCAGACACACTGCCTAAGGGGCTCTGAGCTCCTGACCTGCACTGGCACTTTCCTGAGCTCCACTCCCCAAAGTGACACGTGCACACACAAGAGCTGAGCAACAAAGAACTCCCCAAAGTGTCATGGGTTAAGCCCAGCCAGCAGCTCACTCATTCCCTCCAGGTGGGATGTCAGAGAGAATCGGAAGAGTAAGAAAACTTGTGGGTTGAGACAAAGACAGTTTAATAGGTAAAACATAAGCTGCACATGCAGGCAGAGCAAAACAAGGAATTTATTCCCCACTTCCCTTGGGCAGGCAGGTGTTCAGGTATCCCAGGATAGCAGGGCTCCATCACACCTTGCTAGTGAAGACAAACACCATCACTTTAACATCCCCCCCTTTCTTCTTCTTCCCCAGTGCTATGTGCTGAGCACGATGCCATATGATGTGGGGTATCCCTTGGGTCAGCTGTGGCCAGCTGTCCCTGCTGTGTCCCCTCCCAATTCCTTGTGCACCCCCAGCCTCCTCGCTGGTGAGGTGGGGTGAGGAACAGAAAAGGCCTTGGCTCTGTCTAAGCTCTGCTCTGCACTCAAAAAAACATCACTATGTTGGTTGTGCATCTAAAGCACAGATCTACACTAGCTACTATGAAGAAAATCAGCCTTATCCCAACCAAATCCCATGCACTCATGTACAAGGATTGGTCATCAAAACCTGGTCAAGGCTGGCACAAATGAGAGAGATTCTGTTTTACCAGGTTATTCCAATTCCAAAGACCTTTGCAGAGATGAAAATATATCTTGCCCAAGGCCAGGTCAACCCTCTGCTGGCCATTTTTCACCAGCCATGCTGAGGGCCTGTGTTCCCACTGTCCTGTTAGCAAAGCCCCAGCCATTCTGAGAGTGTGGCAATAAAAGAGGAGGCCAATTCAGATTCTGATTTTTTGTGTAAATTCAGGGTAAATTCTAAGTCACAAAAAAGTTTACAGCTTAGGCTGACAGTATACTAAAAATTTTAATGGAATTATTTTAAAGTTGTGAGCAATTTATGAGATAGAACAAGAATTGGAGAATTTTTTTTTCCATGAAGGTGGCCCCAGCTGCTGTCTGTTCATGGCCACATGACAGGCTTTTTCCCTTACACCTTCTCTTCTCACTGCAGCTCTATCCAGGTTTTCATGAGCTCAGCAAAGCCTTTGGTACACTTGCTGCCCTTGCTGCTCTGACAGGTGACCCAAGATTCATTTTTTCTATAATCAAGATGACCCTGAGAGTGGTCTGTCGTTGATTCACAGCCTTGTGAAGCCTTTCCAAGGTGCTTGCAGCCACATGAATCTCAGCTCCCTGGCGTGCCTACAGCCTTGCTTGAGATTGCAAACCCCCCTTAATTCTGACTGCACAGGACTGTGTACCTGAGCCCTGGTAGGACTTGGAGACAGGGTGGTGATAAAATGTGCTGTTGTACTGACATGGTTTTTCTGTTTCAGCTGTAGTACTGACATGGTTTTTCTCTTCTTCCTGGTGGTAAAAGGAATTGCATTTGGACCTCTCTTCTCTGTGTCTCTGTGCAATCTGTGGCTGAGAGACAGGAAGGGTGGGGTGATTTCAAAGGGCTGCTCTCCTTCTCTTGCTTTAACTTGCAGTGTGAAGAGTTCTGCAAATCCTGCCACAAGCACTGCTCTTGCACTTCAGCTCTTCCTGTGCTTCCTTCCTACTGGAAGGCAGAAGAAGCAAGTGCTTAAGTCAGTGCTCTCCTACCAGGGTTTGAGCCAGCCCTGGCCCAAGGTCTGTTAGGCCTGTTACTGTGAGACTCGTTCCACTTTAAAATTCAAGCCCATGTTAAAAATAGAGGTTCTTTTATACTGTGTGGTGCCCATGCACCTGATGCGTGGAGCACGTCCTCATGTGAACCCAGGGGCTATTCAAACCTGCAAAGTTTTGTTCATTGTGTTCATCTGAGAGAGCTACAAGAGCCTGTCCCTGGATGCTGCCTGCACGGCTTGCTGCCCTTCCCAAGAGCTCATTAGGCACTGGAATTGTACATAGGACTTGAGCAAAAGCCCAGTGGAGCCAGTGAATGATTTTCTATTGATCCAAGCCCTTGAACTGAAGCAGCACAGGTGAAGCAAATTGGGCAAAGCTTCTGCTTTCAACCCATCAGAGCAATATTTGAATTTCCCTATGTTGCCCGCCTCTTTTATTTTCTTGTTTTTTTTTTTTTTTTGACTCTGAACTATTTGGTTCAGACAGATTTCCCCTCTATATATCTCCTTGTATTTCTAAATACAGTTACTAGTGGGGGGGGAGATGAGCAAGAGGCAGAAATCAAGGCACAGCTACAGTAAATGGAGCTTTGTTTAACACACCAACAGGAAAAAGGAGTGAACCACAAACTATTGTAAGAATAATTACAGTATTAAAAACAGTAACAACAAGAAATCGTAATATATCATGGCTTTAGTAATAAATAGCATTCTTTCTCTGATGAGTTCCTTGTGCTTTGAGATTTAATTAACTCACATGGCAAGCAGAAGGCAGAAATCTTCAGCAAGACTGTCAAATGGCTACATTAGCTGGGAGTGCAAAGCACACTTCCTCAGGAAATGAGCACTTTTCTTTGGAAAAACCATGTTTGCTACATCTGCTCTGGCAAAGCTCCTCCCCATTGAAACAGAAGAACAGCTGAGGAAATGAAAGCTTAATTTACCTGAGTTGAGACAGGGAAATTTAGAGCAAAAAACCTGATTTTCTAAAAAAGCAGATGTTAAAATCTGGGGGAAAAACACAGCTGGAAAAGAAGGAAAAGCAAATGTTACATGGATGCTGCATCAACTGCAACATCATCTTGCTTTTTTGTCCCATTTGCCTGCTGTTCCTCTGGCTTGATTTGTTGAACCAGTGACAAGAGACTCTCCACCCGGGAAACAAACTTGTTTTAAAAGGGGAATAAAAAGTGCTTGTGTCTCCTATGGACGACTTACACTGTAAACACCAGCAATAGACTGGGAAATGAATGATTCTCTAGGTGTATGCCAGCTGTTGAGCTTACACTAAACAATGTTCTTAATTAGTGGTAATGGGTTGGCAAACTCCTGGAAGTGCATAACCAATTTAATTTTTTTTTTTATATAATTATGATCATTTAAAGACAATAGCATATTGCATGTGATGACTAACAAGGACAAAGCAAATGTCAATTAGAAAATATGGCTCTAATCAACTCAACTCGCCTTAAAGCACAAATCACTGTAAATGCAGTTTTTGTTCAAATGGTAAAAACAGAGCTAGGAAAAGGCAGGCAACTGTGCTGTGAAAAGAAAAAGAGGAGCTATTCTGTTTCCCATGCTGAAAGGACAACACAGAAATTAATGAGGAATTGTTGTGAGACATCACACAAAGGCACTATCCTTGGTGAGCAGAACCCACCTGCACTGTCAGAGCAGCCCTGTTTTGGGGAAGGGGGTGTGGTCTGTGCATCTCTGTCACCACTTGCAAGGCACTTGCAGTGACACCCAGTTGCTTTGATAAGGGTGACTATTGCCACTTTTATACAGTTCAGGATGTACCACTTAATTTTCAGGTGTCTGGTTTAGACTTTTTCGGCTATCCTAGATATTACCACAACACTGGCAGACATGATATAGGGCCGATGGAAAAGCTCCTGGAGAGGCAACTGGAAGGCAGACGGGTTATGTGAAGGGAGCCAAACTACGTTAGAGGCCTGTGTTTAAACATCTGAACCAAGTAAGGAGAGATTTCAGGTCCTGTAAATCTTGTGCTGTCCCTGCAATATCTCACCTTGCCTGGCTCAGTTTGGACCTTCCCACCAGACATTCTCTGAAAGTTGCTAAACACGAAGGTATAAGGCAAGAACACAGCTCTGAGCTCAAAATTGTATTCTATATCTAGAAATGTACTGGCATTCAAAATAGAATTACTTTCTCTGTGGAGGGTGTACAATTCAGATGAAGAACCAAGTGGACACATTTAAGGGAGGTTGTGACATAGAGGAGGGCTTCCAAGAAGTTACATCTCTGAACTTTCCAAACTTGAGCTTCTGTGTGATTTGTGACACTGAAGGGAGCAGAGGATCTCAGGTTTCAGGAGGAAATTTTATGATAAAAGTCCTTTTGTGGTGTCTCTTCAGCTTCTCTTACATTGTTGGCAGTCATGAAGATTGAAGGTTTTCAAATTATTTTTGTGGGGTACTTTTGGAGAGATATATCTATTTATATATATAGATATATCTATATCTAGAGAGAGATATCTATATATTTATAGATATAGATATAGATATATAGGTAATTTTTGCCCCTAGTTTTACGGACACAGTAGAAAACTATTCCCCTGGAGCACAAAGTAACCATTATCCAAACACTGTTAAATGGAACAGATCAATCTGCAAAGTGAGGAAGGAGATGTCTCCCATCCATCATGATGACACTGCTGAAGGCCAGGATAAGAAGGTTTGAATTTGTCTGCTCTGACAACACTCATTCAGCCAGCAAATCTCTGCCACGTTGCACACAGCTCTGAAGGGTAACTGGCAGCATATACATGACTTAGAGATACACAGACTCAAGCAAACATGATGAAATAAACTGGAAAGCATAAGCTGGAAAGCAGGGGACAGGGAGGGATATGAATTATTCGCCCTCCAGAATATGGGTGCTCAAAACTGTTATTTGTGCTGCTCTAACCAACTCAGAAAGCAAAGTCTGTGCTTAGCATACAAATATTGCCATTATTATCTTATCTTGGTAGTTTCAGGGTGGATTTTACTATGAACCAGAGATGAGTGGTTTCCTCCCTTCCTAAGTAGCACTTTCTGTATTTGTAACCATGAAGGATTAAAATTAGTGTTAAGCACTCCCCAAAAATTCATTTCTTTGAAAAATATCACAAGATAAAAGGAAAGCCATTTCTCTTGGTAGCCCTAACGTTTTTACTTCTTAATCTTTTTTACCATAGCATGACTGAGTACTTCCATCATTGACCATGGCATAATGTACTTTTAAATACATTAACCTAGATACTAATAACCTGGCTGCAATAGCTTGGATTTGGCACTGGCAGAAAATCCTGTTTGCAAGGCCTGGCAAATTCAGTCAGGGCCTGAGCTCTGTGCTGGCTGACCCAGGTCACTGTCACAGCAACCTGGAGAGCTGAGGGACAGCTCTGGCTTCAATTGGCCTGATGTCATGACCAAGCTGACAGGGTGAGGGTACAGCTTCAGCATGAAAAGTCATTCTTTAACCTATATAAATGTAGATTTAATTGGTTGGTAACACTCTCCAGGTATCCCATGGGAAACTGCAGATAAATTACTGAGTTTAGTGACAAGATAACCTCTGGGAATGGCAGACAATTTATATTACACAGAGGTTTGGAGGTTCAGTACTGCCCACTGTGCTGCCAGCTTTGGCTGTAGATCAGTGCTTTAAGTCTGTTCACTGGCAGCTCACAGACTTTGCAATGGGAGTGGAAGATAAACCAGCCACGAGCATCTTGTCTGGGGCATCTTTGTGTCGTTGCCTCTTGTGCCTGGATGTATTATCCATGTTTACAGGGCATGTTTACACTGGAGAGCTCCTTGCAGAGATTCCCAAGAGCACCACACCCAAGCTGCTGCTGAAGCAGGACACTTCATAATCACCTAGGCAGATCTCTACCCCAACAAATCAGACCTATGGAGAGGCAGCTGATTATGAGCCTTGGAGGTTGCACCACTCTCCACATCACAGCAGAGCCTGCACCGTGTGTGCCCCAGCCCCTTGGTGCTGCCTCTCTTCCCACTGAAGTCTTTTGTGCAGCTCCAACCAAAAATAGGGTATGATCACCAGGCAGTCTAATAGAATCATAGAATCATTTAGGCTGGAAAAGGTCTTTAAGATCATTGAGTCTAAAATATTCCTAAAATAATTTGCAGGAAACTATAGAATCAGGGAGGGAATAAGTTGGTCCAGAAAGAGCTTTGTTCAATGGTTGCTCACACCCAGACCAGGCCAGAGGAGCTCAAGGATCACAAACTTCTCTGACATCAGCATCTTCTGATGCTGACACTCAGTTTTCTCTTATGTGTGAATGTATGTTGATACGTGGCATGTACACATTCCAATTAGCATTTCAACTAGACTTGGAAATCTCTCACATTCAAATGGTGTGTTACAACACAGCCATGTTTTCCAAAACCTTCAAGACAAAGTGTAAAATATCCTTAAAGCAAAGAGACATTGTCAAGCTGTCCTGTTTTCACACTGGCCAGTGGCTAACCATTGTAGCTATGTACCTTTTATATGGAAAAATAAAGATAAATGGTTTGAATAATTCCTTTTAAGGCATTTTTCTAGTTGAAGCATGCCCCCAGCCTGCACAGTATCCAAAGCAGGGCAGGGACTGTAGCACACATTTTGGCTCTATGTGTTGAATTTAACAGTTACAGGTATTCTGGCTGCAAAGATTAATCTGAGGTCAGTTCCTGCCCCTCTACTGCCCTGCAGCTCTATTGTGCTTTGTTGTAATTGCCTAAATGTAATTGAGAGTGAGAGTAGGACCTTCAAACTAATATTTTTTTAGTTTTTCACTGTTTTGTTTTGCTTCTCTTGCCACAAAGCATCATGAACGGGTGAAAAAATTAGCAACTCTAAAACAGAGTTTAAATTGGTTGGGAACCAAAAAGACGAGGAAAATTCAAGTGAAAAAAATTGAATATAAAAGGAAGAAATGGCCATATTTTTCAGCATTGCACTTTATAGTTTAGTTATCATAGTTATTGATATATTATAGTTATATATATTAATAATAAATTATTATATTATTACATTATATTACATTATTATAACACAGAAAGCAATGTTGTAACATGGGAATTGCTGTGACTTATATATGGTTTTCATAAAAGTGACAGAAAGTTGAGGATTGTGCTGCCTCTTAAACAAATAAGAAATTTAACTGCCTCAGTAACATTTGGAAATTCAAGATAAAGCCAAAGTCCCATATCTTATATTAACAAATTACTGGCTCCCTAACACAGGCCTGCACAGGCCTTTTGTACAATTAGTGACAAATTTGGGGCCCGTGACATATTTAGTGCGTGGAAAATAGAACTAGTCTGTATGATGGATGATGACTGAGTAATGATTGTAAGTAATGGTCTATTTGTACATCTGAACAAAGCAGAGACAGCAATTAGCCCTTCCCGTAAGCTCTCCATCACTGACAGGCTGTCATGCTTCCTCAGCTTCCCTGGGACACAGGAGTGGAGAGGAGACAAGGATGGGCTGGGGGAAATGACAGAAGGTAGAAAGGAAGGAGAGCAGAGTAGGTTCTTTCCAAAACCCGATCTGGGTGACTTGGGTGCCCTTCTTTTTGTGTCGCAGTGGAGCCTTTTTCCCATCCAGGGTCACCACTGGACATGCTGTCCCTGTCTCCCTGGCAGCCAGCATGTCTGATCCATGAGTCTCACCCTAGACAATCTCATTCCAGCACTTCTTTCTCCCTCCTGGCCCTTGTGCACTTGCTCATTACCTATGTCATAGATAATTGTGTGGAAAAAGCAGCTCAGTGCTGGGGAGCCAGCCTTTTCTTCCCTTCACCCTTCCCAAAAAAGAAAAAATAAATACAGGGGGAAAGAAAAAGTTGAATGTTAGAAAAGAAATAGGGAAAAGAGCAAAGAACTTTGTTATCAGATCAACTCTGAACATTTGAGTAGACTGTGCAAAACTTTTCCAGAAAGTGGAAAATGTTCAAAGGAAAGGAAAATTTCATTTGAGGAAATGAACAGCAGCTAAGGAGATTAGTGTTCATCAAACTGCAAGGATAAAGGAAACAGTGAAGGGGGAGCTATGGAAGATCTATAAAATGATGAGTCCCAGTGAGTTGGTGATGAGAGAAAAATTATTCTCAGTCCCTGCCAGTTGACAGCTAGGGGCTATCAAATAAATCAGCTGGCAAATCCACACCAAAGCAATCAAAGCAGGATATTTCTTCAGACAATGTATGCATCTGGGAAACTCCCCACTCCTGCCATCTCCCTGTCTAAGCTTCCTTTTTCATTCTCCCCTACAGTTCAGGCGATATTATTTTCTCTTTCAACTCCACACCTCTGCACACCTCAGAAGTCCTGTCCACAATATTGTCCTCATGCACATCCATTGGAGCTCCCAATATCATCACTGCAGCTAGCTGGCTTTTACTGTCCTACTAATTGGCATTAGTGTAAGGCAGTATCCATGAAAGATCTCCCTTCCACCCTGAAAGCCAAATCCATGAGCTGTGTCATTCCCTATACATTGTAAATCCAGAAGATACTGACCTGCAGACAGCAGCTGACATGAGATTCATATCAGTTTTCCCCTTCTGCTCAGCTTGGGAGGGGAAGGTGCAGACTGGTTGATGTGAGTTTCCTTCTGAACTGAGCCTTGCTGCAGATCAGGAAGTGCCAGACCAGGATTCAGGTATTTCAAGTACCTTGTCTGACATCCTGCTCTGTTGTCTCTAAGTAAATCAGCAACTTTCTCAGGGTCACTGGGATGTCATCACAGCCCATTAATTCTGCAAATGTGCTCATGTGCCTCAGTATACAAAGGGACAGAAACTCCAGGGTCAGTTTCTGGCAGTTTTTCCTCCTGGAAGTGTAGAAGGCACAGAGAGTGAGACTGGCGCAGGAATGTACTAGAGGCATTTGCAGATATTCATGCTCTTGTCCCTCAAAACTGCATGAAAAACAACCTTCTTCAATCTTTAGTAAAGGGCATACTGGGTGAGAGCTTCACAGGGAAATGCAAAATACTGAAGGATGTAATGGAAATGATGATACATTTGACCCCAGGTCAAACAGAAGAGAGAAAGAATGAGCTACAGATAAGAAAGCTGCAGGTAGGAGGGAGTCAGAGGAAAGCAGAGGACCAGGGGAAACAAACAAGAAAAATACTTTCTTTGTTCTTGAGCTTTAATTTCTGTATGCCTGGTTGAATTTCCCTATGAAGGTTGTTGTGCATGGTTTAGATTTGGGTGGGTTTTGGTGTGGTTTTGTTTGTTTCAAGGAATAAACCCACTTCTATAAAGTGGTTGGTGAACAGGGGAGTTTTTTTAGTATATCTAATACTTATTTGAATAGGGGAATTCCTTGAATTTATGTACAATAAACAACATGTTACATAAAGCTGCTGTGGATTACAACAATTTAGCATGATTTCACTAGAGAAATGGCCACTCAACTCCTTCAGGTGCTTTAACATCTGTGCATATAACATTTTAAAATGTTACTTTTTGTCAGTCAAAACATTTTCAATTCTGAGATTATCCCACCTGCCACACAATGTATTTCCCTGCCCTTTTGGCAGTGTGATATCTATTAGATTTTATTTAAAGGAATGGAAATACTCAAAAAATAGTTTCATTATAATAATTTATGAATCATCAGCTTGATTTTCCTCCCTAGCACAGTGAAAGAATTAGTTATCGCAAAATCTACCTGCAAGAATCTTTGTCAAATCTTGACATCTGTTTGGTGGCTGCAGGGTCAGCAGCTGGAGGTGCCATTGACACAGGCCCTGGGTCACACAGGGCCAGGGATGGGCTTGGCAGCAGCCACAGGTAGGAATGAACTTCTAAAGGTGATGATTCTGTTCCCACTGAGGGCTGGGCAGGAACTCAGAGTTCCCCTCTCAGGGAGACACAGGGTGCTGGTGGCAGGATTGTTGTCTGTACATTGATTCTGAGAGAGCTCCTACTGCCTTCCTTAGAGCTTATGACACCACTTTAACCTCTAATCTGAGGAAAAATCCACAATCCACCCATTGCCCCTGCCAGCCCACTTGCTTCCCACAACTGTGTCCTTGATCACACTCACCATTCTCAACTGGCTCAGTGCAGAGAGTACTGGGCAAAAATGCCTCATAATCAGATTTGCAACAGTTCAGTGAGGTAACTCTAATGGTCCCTCCTGGCCTTTGTGTTTGTGATTCTTTGAACATTCACCCCTGCTGTCATGAGCAAACAGGTCTGGAAGAGATAGGGTTGGAAACCAGGAGATGCTCGATTCCATTCAACTCACAGACAACAAGGTTAGCCTTTTCTCACTGTCTATTTATGTAATAGTATAATCATATTTAATCTATTTTTCAGACTAGGAAGGGAAAGTCCTGCTGGAATCTTTCATCAGTTTATTTTTCCTTTTAGCTTTGTCCAGCTCTTTATGCTCAAACCTATTAGGTGATTCTAGTGAACTAAAGCCCAGTGAAGCTGAAATCCTTGTCTCAGAAAACTAAGTCTTTCTCTTGCCCTTTTTCCATTTTCAACAGCAATTAAAGGAAAAAATGTCCCCTTATTATATCCCATCACCTGCTGAATAATGAGTCGATATCCTGACTTACAGTGGGAGGCTTTTAAAAAATACTAAACTCATTATTCCCTGACCTAGTGATTTATATTGTGATCCTTCATGGGAAGAAAATGCACCAAGGTTGCAAAGTGTGAGGATGAAATCAAGAGCATGTTGTAAAAAATTGAGCAAATGGTACCCTAAATGATAAAAACTGCAGTCAGGAGGAAGGAAAATATCAGGGCTGTGTGAAATATGCCAATTTAAGTTTTCATTATTTTAATCAAAACCTATGAGCTTTTATTTGAGGTGGGTTTGCTTTCTCAGAGATCTCACTGAAGCCATAGCATCTGACAGAACCCATGTACAGAAGAAAAGAGAAGAGAAATGTCTGGTGATCTTTCCAGATGCATCTATTTACTGCTAAGACTTATCAAACATTCTCAGCAAGTCCTGACACGCTCTTGATTGCACTTTCTGGAGCTGAATAACATCCAATGGTTCTTTGTTCTAAAGGGCTTCAGGTGACAAGCAGAGTGTCACTCATCCATCTGAAGGCACATGCTTCAGACTGATCATTCATTCAAGCATGGCCTTTCTATCTACCACACATTCAGCAACACAGGTTTTGGCAATCTTCCTGCAAGTTCTGCCCATGGTGGGTACCACTCAAGATCAGAGACAGGCAGTCTTTGAGGAAAATAAATAGTCCAGCATTAGTGTCCTCCTTTTACCTGTTCAGAAGATGTGGATCTGGTGCTGTGCTTTCCAAATTGGAAATTCTTCAACATTCCTGTGGTATAGTGGTGAGTAACCAAAATGCCTGGATGCTCTTTACACACACTGTGTCTGCCAAAGGGCCCTCAAAGAGGCAATTTACCCTTCCATAGCAGCAGGCTGGCTTCAGTCACAGTCAGCACTGAAAAAGGAAAGCTGTTCTGAGCAATGAAACACAGAATAGCTAACAGTGCCCAACAGTGCCCATCTTTACTGCATTTCACACAAACCAGGCTGATGTGACTTCAAAGACATTAAAAAATGCCCTGAGGTGCAATGCATTTATCAGGTGTTTCACAGGATAAGTCTCTTCTCTCAATCCTTTGGAGTTTTCCTGGCATGAGATAATAATAGAACAAAGCCCATCTTGCCTATGCATGTTCAGTTAAGATCAGCTAAATTAATTTCTCTTAGTTAAGACAGTTATTACTTTGCCATTTGCCTCTGGATTTTTACATGCTGTAAAATCCAACTGCAACATGTAGTGCAGTTCTGTGCATGCAAAAAAATCAGCTGAAGTTTGCTGCTTAAAATAGGTAGGAAACCTCTGTGGAAATAGTCTCACATTTTTCCACAACAATTTATCCAACCTTACTGCTGGTAAATCTTCAGGGAAATATTTGTCTTCATTTTCAGTTTCTTTAAAAGGAAAGTTTTAGCTGGTTCCACTTTCATTCATTCTTAGTTAATCTTGTTGTAAGAGAAATAGCAAAGTTCATGCTCAGGCTGAGACCAATCCAGGGAAGTACTTGACAATGTGAAATATCCTACTGACTTCCAGAGGGACTGAATGTTTCAGCTTGTGCATGCACTTAAGTGCATTGCTTCTGGGGAGTTTCTGATCCCTAAATCAGAAAATGTGACCACAGAATATATCCCAGGGGGGTGTCAACTTGGCTCCTGGGAGAAAGGAGAGTGTTGCATCATCTTAGGGGAGTTGTGGGCACTCAGCTGCAGAGATCCAGACACCTGCAGAGGGGCTCTGAGAGGTGACTGCCATGGACACGTCTGTGACATCAGGAAATGCAGGTGCCCCACTCTGTGCCCTGCCCTCCCATGGGACACTGCAGCAGAGGGAGCAGAGGCTCAGGGCTGCAAAGTCCAGGATATCTGTACAAAGCCAGAGTCACCAGAGGACTAAGATAATACACAGATCATGAGATGCAGAGATGCAGACTCTTCCCATGACCTTCCTCTGTAGGAGGGGGAGGCAACGCCAGCCCTGGGTATGGCAGAACCTCTGCAGCTCTGTGCAAAGGTGTGAGGCTGCCAGAGCCCCTTGGCAGGTGCCAGTGCCAGCACAGGGAGCTGGGATGGCTGGAGGCTGCCACAGGAGGTACAGCGCACTTTGATTATGTAACCAAAGCTCTTTTATGCAACTGCTCCTCCAGCGCTGAGATCCGATTATTATGGAGGATGAAAAACATTGTTATTTTTAACAGCTGGATCGAGGCTCAGTGGGCTTAAAAGGATATTCAGAAGCAGCTGCTTCCATAAGGCTTTCAAGTCAGCAGTGACCACTGCAAAAGCTGTTTGCCTCAGTTTTGGACACTGCTTTTCCATGGCATTTGTGTTGCCTTGAAGCTGTAAATGAAAGGTTGAGTCCTTTTTCCATAAACATTGTAAACTGCTTGTTGCTCTTCATCCAGGCAGTGGAACAACAGCTTTCCAAAAGGCTCCTTTCCATAAGATTAAGAAACATAAAGTAATATCAGTGCTTCTGGAAGGCAGTATCTCAAACCATAGCCTACTGTTCACATAGAACGTCTATCCCTAAGCACCTATTTGTAATAGCTCATACATTGTGCAATATTAGAATCCTTAATCCAACACTCAAATCATTCTTGATTTCCAAGGGTTTGAAGTACTGCTAGGTTAAAAGAAGTCAGAGAGTGAGACTGTTGCAACTGTGGCATATCTGATGCTCACCTCTGTGCTTTGACAGTGGTAAACATGCTGCAAGCCATTACTGTGCATAGTTTGAGCAAAAGGTGTCTGGGCTTTTGAGGAAAGGTAAAAGGAAGAAAGTGGTTTGTTCCTCTCATCCCCAAACAAAAGCAGAATTTTTATCATAGTTTAGTTATTCAATTTCCTGTCTTTCCTGGAAAAAACAAACAAACAAACAAAAAAACCCCAAACCAAACCAAAACAAAAACCTGAAATGGTCAGGTAAACTTTCATTTTTGTTCCAATATGGATGAACAAAACTCAGACCTCAATCTTGCTGAAGTTTTCAGAGCTGGGGTAGCAGTTTGTTTCACTCCAAAGGCAAGTATAGGTTCTGGCTGAGATCTCCCATGCCTTGGATATCCACAGTGTTAAAAGAAAGTGGACTGTCTTTCTTCTCTAGTGCTAGATCAGATTGAACAGGGCAGGAAGGATTTTATCTTTTAGATCAGTCATTTTAAGCATTCTAAATCTCAAACTATTCAAGTTTATTATGGAGATTATTTATAGCCTTACAGGCTGAAGTTCCATTGATTTTCTGTACCTTCTCAGGCCAGCAGAAGGTGTCTGACAAGTGTTGGACACTCAGAGCATGTTGTGGGTCTTTATGGTTCACTGAGCATTTGGAAATGGTTCCAGCTGTGTTCTGTAAAAGGTTCTTCTGCAACCTGAACTAACAAAGATTCAACTGACTGGAGTAAGAAAATCTAAGTTTTCTTACTGCCAGTGGCAAAAAACCCATATTTTTCATCAGAGGATAATTTCTTTCTCAGAATAATAATTTCTGATAATTTCTATTTCAGAATGGAGCAGCTAATCAGAGATGTGATTTATTGTAGTGACCATATCCAGTTGGCAAAGACTAGGTACAAATTTAATTCTCGATAGCTGAAGAAAATTAAAACCAACCTTACCTGGCGAATGAAAAGAAGCTCTCAAGGGTTTTAAACAAGTAGAAAAATGCATAAAAATCAAATTTTGTCCTGTGTTGCCTGTTGTATTAGATTGAAATGCAGTGCTCTAGGTGAGCTGAAAGATGATCAAGAAACAAAACATGACTCCTTGGCAGGATTGACTTGATGTTGATCACACAGCTCTGCTAGTCAGGGTGTGCAGCATTGTGATAGGTAGACTAAGAGTGGTGGAAATGGAAGGTGGCTGGGTGTGGAGGCACCAGCAAGAGCATAAAGCAGGGACAGGGCTCTCAGAATGTTCAGGGCACACAGCAGCCAGCTGGACCCCAGCACATTGCCTCCAGCTTCACAACACGCCCAGACCCAGGATAAAGAATGACCTGGTGATTCACAGAGGTGAGACAGAATGGAGACACTGATCACTGCCAGACCCAAAAGAATACAAAAATACATGTTGGAAACCCAGACACCCTGAAAGAATTGTGAAAGACACAAAAAAGACTTAACAAATGGTGTTACAGACCTTGGGTTTCACAGGTCTGTAACACCATTTGTTAAGCGCTGGTCACCACAAACATGCTGCTCCTCATCAACATGAGACTGGGAGCATGAATCAGTGAAAAAAATTTTTCTTTCAGTTTGAATTTTAAGAAAAATCACTTTCTCTTGCTGTAAGGTCATGAAGGCCAGGACTATATGTGGCATCAATGCTTTCAGCACACGTTGATAGAACGTTGTGACAGTATTCATGCATATGTAGACTGCATGCCAGTTGTCAGCGTGCAGCAGGAGCTATTTCTTCTTCAAGGAAGCATGATGCACGCTCTGTGCTCTGTTTCTGTGATCTCAGAAGTATCAGCTTGTCATGGTTTAACCACAGCTGGCAGCTCGGCCCCACACAGACACTTGCTCAGTCTGAGCTGGGGGAGAGAACTGCAAGGGTAAACGTGACAAATCTCATGGGTTGAAGTAAAGACAGTGTCCTGTCTTTAACAGGTAAAGCAAAAGCCATGCACAGAAGCAAAGCAGATCCAGGAACTCACTCAGTACTTGCCATGGGCATGCAGGTGTTCAGCCACCCCCACAACAGCAGGGCTCCATCACATGTAATTGAGATTTGGGGAGACAAATTCCATCACTTGGAACATTCCCCCCTGCTTCTTCTTCCCCAGCTTTATACACTGAGCATGACATCATATGGTGTGGCCTGTCCCTTGGGTCAGCTGGGGTCAGCTGTCCTGGCTGTGTCCCCTCCCAGCCCCTTGTTTCCCCCGCAGCCTCCTCGCTGGTGGGGTGGAGTCAGGAACAGGAAAGGCCTCGGCTCTGTGTAAGCTCTGCTCAGCAGCAAGAAAACTTTCTGTCTTATCTCAGAAGTAAAGATACAATGCCTGGAAATGACTGATGCAAGCTGTTATTAAGGGAGATACAGTCATGCATTTCAGCAGAGTTAGATGATGAAATGGAAGCTAATTCAATCTTGGAATTGCAGATAGCTGTTGTTTCAGGAACAGTATCACCCAAAAGATCTGGACTGTATCATCTTTATGTTTACAAATAAACAGTGAAGTGGAAATTAAACTCTGGCTAAAATGAAATTAGAAGAAGTCACCTCCTGTGGTGCAGTGAACACACAGTGCTGATCATCAGCAAATGATTTCTACTTTGGTAGCTTTGCTCAAATAAGTAGTTCCAAAATAGCATCGAGCCTTATTTGTACATTGCAGACCATTTCATTGTACAATATTGTGTTATTCAAGCTGCAAACAAAACTGAGTCACATGCTTAAAATAGTAAAATTACCCTTAAAGCAATGACATTTCTTTCAGGAGTTATCAAAGCAGGTTTTTAATCCAAATGTTACACCCCATCTTATTGTTGTTTGCCGTTGTGGAATGTAGAGATGATACCATGAAAAATGCTGGTATTTGAAATAATTTTTTATTCAGCAGCATTGTCTACCATTTCCTCTAGCCTGCAAATTTATTTGCTTGTAAAAAGAGGCAATATAGAAGAATATGGTGCATAATATTTTTATGATTTCAAAAGAGTGATACAAGTTAACACCAGCTGAAGACCCATTCTTGGATAGGCTCTGATGAAATCTTCCACATCTCTAGTATCTTTCACATTGGAACCAAAAATAAGTCTCAAGAAAAAAAAAATCTGTATATTTGGTCAGGTCCCAGACAACTGGAGCCAGAATGACAGACTGAGTTATATCTCTTCCATCCTTCATGACTTCTGTGGTTGTGCAAGAATCACAATTCCTGAAGCATTTATTGTGGTGGGAATGCCCTCACCATGTACTGAGGGTTATCAATCTCAACTTTAAAATGAGACCTTCTGTTGTTACTGCTTCTCCTTCTATTTTTAGTTTAAATGAAGAGAAAGATAAAATCAGATGCTGGCATCCTCAAGTTCATCTTCTTTTGACCACAGCAAATCTGACCTTCAGATTTGCTAAGTCCAGTTGAATCGATTTCTGTGAGATTTCCTGTAGAGCTTAGAATAATTGTGAAACATTTTGGCTGAACTTCCTCTGTGCTGCTCTCAGGGTGCAAGGCAAGCAAAAAACTGACTTACCCACATGGAAGGAGAACCCCTAAACAGAAGATGATCACCAAGCTGTGACACTATTTCCCTTAACTAAAACTAGTCACTTCTGCCTAACCTGGCTATTCTGTAGTGCCCAGTGAAGATCCAGCAACTATTGTACAGACAGCTGAAGGTACAATTCCTTTTTTCCTAAAGCTGAGAGCCAAAACAACGCAGAGCAATCAATATCCCAAAAGTACTTGCTTCTCCATACTGACTATAAAGACAGCACAAGTTGACCATCTCAGCTGAACAAATCTACAGGGGAGATGTCTAAAGGAAGATAAGCTAGATGCCAGCTGTGGCATTGTGGATTATTGAACCCCCATTCCTGATTTTTGTTGCCTTTGGAGGTGAAAGTTGAAAGGAAGAGTGCAGGACTGAATTCCCCCTGGGCACTGTACAGGTGATGAGGAGAGGAACTGTTTGCTTCAAAGCCTAGATATGATTTATTTAAGGCAGAGAAAAATCAGGAAGAATAAACAAAGAAGTGGAGAGATAAAACAATTATCCCAACAGTTTGTGGGCTCCTCCACTAATGCACAGATGGTGGAATATGACCTATGGAATTATAAACTTGTTTAATTTCTGTTTGCTTAGCCATGATGTGCTTGATGTTGTTGTCTTGTCTTAAACTTTATGAAATGCCCAAGTGTTTTGGGATGGCACAATAAAAGTTAAATTCAAAATAAACAGATTTTGTCCACTGTGGCTGCTCATTTGATGCTGTGTCCTGGAAAAGCTGTGAAGAAGCACAACAAGAATATTCATCCCCAGTATGTATTTAAATAAGAAAGCTGTCATATACCTATTTTTCATTTCATATTATACCCAACTCCAAAATACAATTCATGAAGGAGTCACAGAACTACCTACAAAATCAGGACTGTAGTTTGGTGACATAAACAGAATTTATTTTTATTCTCCTAGATAGTGAAGCCTAAGGACGTGACTAGTCATAAAATATGACTTTCCAAGAGAAGAAACTGTGTAACTGTTTGGATTTGGTGTGTGAAGTATGCAGAATGCAATGCTTCAAGAATATTACAACGTAAAGGAGGTCAAGGTCAATGTCAGCACATGTTAATGTCTTCTCCTAGAAAAGGAAGAGTTAGGCATCCCAGATGGCAAAGACCTTAAAAGGAAGAACTGCAAGAACAAGCGGTTGTCAGTGAACATTATTTCACTAAAGGCAGAAATACTAATGAGAAGGGAAAGTGGTGTTTCCTTTCTTGTAGAGCTGTATCCTGTATTCCAAGTGGTCTGTTAATATTTTCAAAATTTATTTTTGCTTTTTGTGAGGGCTGGAAATTCACTGGAAACTTAGACTTGGCATCGTGAGCTGAAAGATAATGCTTGGGAAAACTGGGAAATGCAGCAACATAAGGTTCCTCTTAGGCCTGACAGCAAGTTCTGCATTCATTCCAACATCCCACAATAACACAGATTACATCTGTCCCAAAGGATTTAGCTTCATGGGTGCTGATGTTTTCAAGGAACTAAATATTAAAATGCCTTTGAGGATCTGGACTGTTCTGAACACTTAGCAATTTCTAAATGACGCCATGCATTCATGACATTTAAATTTCATTAGCATTCACACAAGTCACATCTTGTCTATAGGGGTTATGCAGGAAGATTTTAAAGGCTGCCATCAAACATTTTCAGCTGCAGATTTGGTTAAAGTTGAGTGGTCTAAATGACACCTTTTTTGTGCTCAGCCAGAAGACTGAATGTGGTCACTGTTCACTGGGGCTGAGGGAGAGCATCAAGTTGCCAACCCACAGCACTGGCGAGCCACTCTGAACTGCAAAATCCGAGCTGAGGGTGCCAGAGGTACCCAGGGGGGCTGCCCTCAGTGCCTGCTGGCTCTGCTGAGCCCACAGGAGAGGGAGGGAAGAGCCATCACAAAAGTGGCAGACAGCGTAGCCCAGGGTAGGGAAGTTCTCCTGGGATGGGGGAGGGAGAGCAGAGAGGCTGGGCTGCTCTGGGGCATTAAATTCACTGGGAGGGTTGGCTTCAATTGCTGTAACAAGAAAACTCTCTCTGTTGCTTCCTGCTCTGTTCAGGGTACCAGCATGATGCTAGTATATTTAGGTTGTCTCTTTAGGCTCTGTGCTTAACCAGTAAACAGTGGAAGCTTCCTCCAGGACAAATTTCAGAGCAGGGACTTAACAGAGCTGCGCTGGTGACTCCCCTCAGTCTTTAATCTGGGAAAAACCTTGGGCTACTATTTTCAGGCTCCCACTGTTCCCAGCTTAGCATAACTCCATTTCCTGCACCGTGAAAGCTGAAGCAGTGATATTTCTCTCTCTTGGAGCAGTGTCTACTTTATTAATGTTTTGGAGGTGCAGGTACTATGGTAACGAGCACTACAGTCAGTGCCTAAAGAGGAATTTACATCGCCAGAGATGCTGTCTTTGAACAGCTTGACACATCTGTTCATGAACAGCAAACTGATTCTGTGTCAGCCCACAGGAAAACTCAGCTGAGCTGCAGCTGGATCAGACAATGCAGTTGTGTAGGGATTTCAGAGGTAATCTAAGGCAGAGCCATGTAAAATGCAAGTGAGAATGAGAAAATACCCAGAGGTTTCAGGAGGCAGCAATAGTTATTAGGAGCCTGAAGTTATCTATTCTAAGCAAAGCACTAGGAAAAGCAAAACTTGTGTATAGCACATAAACAGCAATAAATGCTCACTCCAAACTGAGAGGATTAATGCTCTCCTAATCCTGTCACTCTTCAAGGAATTTTGAAATATTGGCAACTTCTGGTAATCGAATTTTCCCAAGAAACAAAAAAACAAATAAACAAAACCACTAAACCCTGCCTAGCTTCAGACAACATTAAGTATGCCAGGAAGAAATCATGAAATCAAATTAAACTTTGGAATAAGCTGTCTGAAGCTTGCAAGTCTGCCTTGAGTCTACTGTAATTGCTGAAATCTCTTTGCCACATATAGCCATAAAACTTCACTTAGTTTTGTTTTTTAAGTAAGTAAAGTAAGTTCCACTGGCTTTAAGTCATATGGTTTCTAGAAGAAAATGAAAGTTTCAAAGCTATGACAAAATATTCTTTGATACAATTCCAGTAAAGAGAGAAAAAGCCAGGGACAATGAAAAAAAAATACAAAACAATAGTAATTGAAAAGAAATAAGAAGCAAAGATATTGAAGGAATAAAGTAGGCAGAGAAACAAAAAAGAGGGAAAAATGAAAACAGAGGGAGGAGAAAAAATATGCTTTCAAAATTAAAAGACCCAGGAAAGCAACTAACAAAATGCAGTTAAGCAAGAAGCAGAAAACCCGTTCTATCACTTGGCAAAAAGAATAGGTACTCTAAGCTAGTGTTCTGCTGAAATTAGGAAAAAAAGACTAGGAAAGTATGAATATAAAGAGATCTGTCATTTGATTTTTACATTAAAAACCTAATGTAAAAATATGGAGGGAAACATGCTTATTTCAAATATTTACACTAAAGAGATCTATTTCATGAAAAAGCAACTGTTCACATATGGAGAATTAGAAACAAAAAGACTTGTCCTAGCTAAAATAAGGAGAATCAAAAAATGAAACTGAGATACAAAAAGAAGCAGAACCACATGGTTAACTTTACCATCCAGATATTCTCAGTGGAGATGTATAGACTATATGGTAATGTGGCTTTTATTGCAGTCCCAGTGGATAAGAGCTCTGAGCAGGGAGGAGGATGCTGTGGAATGCTCAGCTGGTGTGCCACCTGTGCAGCCCCTCAGGTTTAACAGATGGAGTTGGGGGAATTCTGATGATTAAACTGGGAAAGGGGCAATATGTATTTCTTAAGGTATTGCCAAATCCCAGTTTGGATAGTTGCAATGAGGTAGAAAGAATAAGAATTGATATGAAACATTACTTAGATGGATGGAATGGCCTGGCACCACTTTAGGATACACAGGATACATCATCTGACGTTTCTGGCTGTTTTTAATCCGTCATGGACCTGCCCCATTCTTGCTCTAGGCAACAGAAAGAAAGCAGCATTTTCTCAAGGCAATTCAGCAGCCTGAAAATCTCAGCTGCCCTCTGAAGATAGCTGTCCCTCTTCATTCACCAGAGGGGTAGTTTGGAACAACAACAGGAACAAAAGCACGCATGGACAAATCTGAGTTTTGATCAAAAGGAGGCAAACTCCTCCTCTGTGGTTGTTGCAAAGGCTGTGTGGTCCCTGAGTGTTGGATCATGACAAATGGGAAGCCTGGCATATTTAGAGTGAGTTGGCAATCAACGTTTGTGTGTATAACTTTTCACTAGGCATGTAGCCGTAGGGAGTTCTCAAGATAAATAATGACATATTTGTGGGTGCAGTGCCCTGGGGGGCTCTAGATTGACCTAAGGGCAACTTCTAATTGGGATGAACCTATTCCTCCTTTGTCTCGAAACAAGGACTCTGTTTTTCTTCTCTGAGGCCCTCACACTCTTATGTTCTGTAGTTTAACAATAGCCCTTACTGTTGGGGGGTTTACTATGTCATAATTTGGCCATGGTAAAAACTGGAATGCATAATCCACTACAGTCAGTTGTTTCACTCTACAGTGCCAAAACAAAGCTTGGATTGTGGTCAGGGTAAAAACTCAGACCTGGATACCTTCTCAGACCTGAGTAAGTGCCCATGTAAGCAAACAGGAGATCTGCACTTAGCATTTTGGAAATCTGGGGCAGAGGGCAGGAGAGAAAATTGGCTTATTCTGTGTTCCCCTTGATCATCCCTTTCTCTGTTTCTTCTTGTTTGATTTGTCTTTCCATATGCTTTGGTGTAAGAGTGAATCAATTTCCCTTCCTAGGCCCTCAAAAGGGAACATGTTCTCCCTGACAAAGAGAACCAACTGGACAAATTCCAGCAAATTCCAATTAATGTTGAAGTTCCAATTAATGTTGGAATTCCAATTAACATTTCCAGATGGAGATAAGGGATCTGAATAAACATGTGAACATGTTGCTTTCCATTGCAATTCACAATTAAGCTTCTTAATAATGTTCATGAAGAAATTTTGCTGTGAGTGGAAGAGAAATTTCCTGTTAGAAATAGGAAATTGGCTGCAGAATGGAGTGCAATGCCCCATTCAAAGTAGATCTCATTTTGCCAAAGCCATTTTTCATTTTTCCTATCCATTCCTGCCTTTCACCACTCATTTCTTCCCCCTGCTTCTAGTAAAAAATTATGGCAATAGAGTCAAACCAATACATATTATTTTTCTTTGATGGTTTCAAAGGCAAAACAAGAACATGCACATTTTCAAGTGACACTCTGCTGTGACTAAAGGGTTTGTCATCTGCTGGGGGTGCTAATTAGAGGTAATTTCATAAAGATTTACCTGCCAGTGTAGTCTGTCCTCCAAAATATTACATTTGTTTACTTCAGGAATCTCACAGCTTTGCTGATATAAGACACTGGGAACGAGGCAAAGATGTGGCAGCACTCTGTTTAGGATGGCACTGTCAGTAACACTCGCCTTTGCCACTTGTCTTTGAACAGGAGTGTGAAAATTCTAAAAGCCTTTCAGCAGTTCTGAAAAATAAAAATGGGGAGAAAGCAGGGCTGAGGAAAATGAAATATCTGAATATCTGAGCAGAGAGAGTAGACCAGAGATCTAGATCCAGAGTGTGGCCAAGTTATATCACTATTAACTGTGGCAGGATCCCAGAAGCAACAAAACCAACCAGATGAAGTTCAGCAGATTCAATAAAAGGGAAGAAATTAGGTGGTCACAAAATATGGTTTACATTCATTGATATTTGAGCACAGGTATCTCCATATGTTAAGACTGCAGCATTACTTCCAGCTCCTGCATTTTTGGTATTCCTCTAGATTAATTCAATCCCATGCCACATTGGAAAAGGGGCTTACCAAACACACTGAGACAAAATGTTCACAGCAAGGAAATAGCAAGGTTTTGTCACTGCATCTAGAGATAAACAAGCAAGGCCAAAACCACAGAAGCTGTGCATTTTGCATAGGTTGCCATCATGGCATTGCACTTTTAGATATCTTCCACCTCATGGAATTCACATGACTCCTTTAGATTCCTAGGCTGTCACTGTAGATCAGGAAAAATCAAGCATTTTAGAGTGAGATCCACAAGATCCACCTTGTAAAGCTGCTGCAGTTTTCCAGGAGGATATGATCATTCCTCCTAACTTGTCTCAAACCAAGCCAGTGTCACAGCTCTCTAAATAAAGGTGTTTATCTTGGGGCTTCAGGGAGGGACTCTCAGAGACCAACACTGCCAAGAACCTTACACAGTCATCCTGCACTTTTTTCCTAAAGTACAGGAAAGTGTGGAGTTCATCTTCCTTTATCCAATATGAAACTTTATCCACGAGACTGAAAAAGCAGCAGTCTAGTTGTACACTCCCTGTTCTAAAAAAAATAAAAAATGGAGGGATGAGAAATTGAATTGAGAGTGTTCCACTCTAGAAGACAATCCAGACCCAGTCTCTCCTTTGCACCCCTGCTGTGTTGATTCATCTCCTTCTCACTAGATGGTGGATGTCATCACTGGACTGTAGTGACACTTGCTATACATTAGATATGAGATTCTTCTACCTTAGTGTGGATGTTTAGCAAACACAAGGGTCCTAGACAGCCCAAGGTCCCATTAGTGTTAAAAGAAAAGAGAGTAGTGGATCTCAGGTTCCACCTCATCTTAAAGTGCATGCACAAAACCGATTCGCTAAAATCACATCCTGAAAATACCTATTTCTTCCAAATGACTGAGGATGACCCTAAAGAGCTCTGATGGATGCATTCATATGGGTACATCCAATACCTCTAAGGCATATCAGTTTTTACTGTAGATCCACAGTTTCACAAGAAAAATGTTCTCAAGAACTGACCTCAGACTCACAGAGAGTACAACTTTCTCCAGTCTGTTTTTTGTTCTCCCACACAAGAAGGTATTTTTGTAAGGAACTGATTATGTGAATTTGATAGTTTCTGAAAAAATAGTTCACAGTTTGATATTTTGGAGACAGTTATTCTCACCAAGAGAACCTTTTATTGCTCGTTCACAATAGCAGGTTGGGAGACTTTCCAAAGACTCAATGCACTCTACACCATTTAAAATATGCATGTATCCTGTGGAAGACGAGAACATTACTCATATTTTAACGGTAAAATGTGTGAAACAGAAAACAGTTATATGATTTAATCAGGGTCACAGTGTCAGCAACAAGTGGGCAGAGATAAGAAGGCACTAGAACCCTCTGGCATTTATGGACTCATAACTTCTTCCTCCTGTTGATCAAGGAGGATGGGGGTTTTATCATTGTTACTGAGTTCTTTTAAATGCTTTGCAAGTCAGGAACAGAGAAGCACTTCCTTGGAAACATTACTCTATTTCTTTTTGTTATACAAAATCTACCCACATTCTTCAGAAGCAGGACAACTTGTCCAATAGTGTTTGCATCACCATGGAGTACTTGGCAGACATCAGCACTTTGGAAGCACCTCAGCAATGTACATTTGGGAATACTTTCCACCCCAGGTTTTCTCTTTCATGTACATTCTTGTCATTTGATATATACTGGAACATCAAAAGATGTGAAATAACTCATCCAAAGATGATACTGCTACCTTTAATTTATCCTTTACACTGAATCCCAGAGGAGGAACTTGAAGAAAAAATGTGGAGGTGTCAGGTTATTAAACCATATTGTCTTTTAAACTGATTTTCCTCTCTTTTGCAATTTGCAAATCCTATTCATAAAGGAGGTATTAAAAGCAATCAGTCTGGTTTCCTGAAGAATACAATATTAATTATTCAGATCAAACTCCTTGAAGAACAGATGAGGTCAGACAGCAACAAGTGCAGGGGAAAGAGGAACTAAACGTGTCCAGGCAATGTGCAGAAAATGAGGATGTCTGTGTTTCTGAAGGCAAATGAAACAGTGATGTCTTCAGTAAGAGAGGTGGAACATTGACCCCACAAATGCCTTCCCTGCCCTGCACCCAAGTTATCTGATGGGCTTTCATGCCTGGAATCTTGGGAAGTGACACATCTAAAACATGTCAAATTCCTCTATGCTCCTGCTTTATGTACCAAGCCTATTTGAAGTAATTTGATACATGCCATCAACTCTAATAGCCCAAGGAATCTGGGTTTCATTGTCCTATAAGTGCTCTTTGTCTTTTCTACTTCTTTTTATGATGCTTCTTTTTAAAGCACCTCAAATAGTCTATGAATTAAGCAAACTCATCTTATTAGAAGAGTCTCCAGGGTGCCTTCAGTACTTCAGCTTCTAACTTCAGAGCCTGGACACAATCAATGAATGAATCAATAATAATCAATGCACAGAGCATTTCAGCAGGATTAATGACTGGCTGGGAGGTGCTGATGGGCAGAATTTAAGTCAAGGGCCATTAATCCCAGCTGGTCATTTGCCTCCAGGCAGCACTTTGTGCCAAGGTCATTACTGCTATTCTAAGAAAAAAATAAAAGGAAGCTGATGTCGGCACATGGATATTTTTAACCTGGCTTTTGCAGAGCCAGTGGCTCTGTGTGACTCTTTCTATTAAATGTGAACCCCCTTCCATCAGGCACTTCCATTGCATAAGGTGTCCCAGCAGCATTTTCTCCATTTAGCGAATCAGCAGGTGTTTTCAACCACCTACAGGTTGCACAGAGATGTCCTAGGGTTTATGGAGCCTGGCAGACCAGTCTCCTGCAGTGAGGATTTACTCACTCCCTCTCTCCAGTCAGCTGTGGGTAGGATAACACTTCTGCATGGGCCAAATTCTAAAATTGTGTCTACTTGGCCCTCAGAAAATCCTGTCAGCTCAAGACAGAGAGGGATCACAGAAGGAAAAGAACTTCTAAAGTCCTTGGATAAGCCCCAGGATGTTCATCTATCCACACAGATTCACACAAACAGTTGGGGTGACATTAGAACTATAAACTTAGAATCATAGAATGGTTTGGGTTGGAAGTGATTAAAGATCATTGAGTCCCAACCTTCCTGCCATGGGCAGAGACACCTGCTAGACCAGGTTGCTCAAAAGCCCCATCCAACCTGGCCTTGAACACTTCCAGAGATGAGGCTCTGATAAACCTGTTTCAGTTCCTCACCACCCTCAAAATAAAAAAAAAAAAAATCTTCCTAATTTCTAATCCAAACCAACCCTCTTTCAGTTCAAAGCCATTACCCCTTGTTCTATCATTAAATTCCCTTCTTAAAAGTCCCTCTCCAGTTCTCCGAAGCATTCCAAACCATTCCAGTGTGGATCCTGAGTGAACATCCCTAAGGCTCAAAGCCTGTCCCTTACTGCCTGTGCTTGCAGACTGTATAAATGGAGCTTTAAAGGACCAACAATAAGTGGATAATCCAAGTCAGGTTCCTTCACATCAGGATGTTTCCTTTTGCAGGGCACACATACTATGGATGGCTCTATATTGCTCTTGGTTGGTTGCAATGAAAAAGGAACTAGGCAGTCCTAATCATGCTAAATCATAATGTTACAGGGGCCAGGAGATTGTCTTGTTTTACTTGGTGTAAAATGCACTGAGGTACATTCAAAACACTCCTCAAAATTTCTCCCCATTTCAGGCTTTTCATGTCATTCAAACAGGAAAGCGATTAAATTGAGGTGCCCCTCTGTTCCATGCAAAAGCAACATGCAGCTAAAACTGGTAAAGTTTGAGCCTCCCCATATGCTGCACAAACCCACAGGTGGACTAATTTTCCTCTTAAAATACAAATATGAAAGCTCTAAAAAATGTTTTGAATGGCCATGGATCTTTTGAAGGTAAAGATATTAGATTAAAATACCTGAGACAGCAGCTTCTGCTTTCTGATAATTGGGCAAGTTTACCAGAGGTGTTACTTGTCTTCCAAGAATATTGAAAAACTTGTATCCCAGGGAACACAGTCCAGTAAGAAAAGAAAGAGCAGAGAGCATTTAGCTCAAGAGACGATGTGAAAAGTCCCATGTGGGGAGGAATTTTTCTTTGTTTCATTTGGGCAGAAGAAGAAAAAAGCAGATGAAGCTTGTATTCAGTGCAAACATAATAGCAGTAGTCTATGTAGCAGTAGTCTACAGATTGGAATCCCTCCATGTGCTGTGTGAATAGTAGTTACTTTCTGTGTGTTATTTGATGTAATCCAGTTTTTGCTAAACAAAAAACACCTGGAGAAACTGGTTCCTGTTCACTTTCTGTAGGCATTTAATGATTTATATATATTGCCTACATACCTTTTATGGTCTGTCATAGGATGGGTGTCAGAAAGAACTATATAAATGTATATTTTTCTCTGTAGCAAAGCAAATTTTCTGTTGAAACATTAACAAGGCAAGCTGTGTGTTGCAAGAGGAGCTGATCAGGTGCTATTTTAATGCTTGAAAAAATTAATGGTTGGCAAATAAAGCCATTTTCTGCACACAGTTTGTGTCATATTGTTTAATGAAAGTAAGAGAAAAAAAAATGGCTCACTTAATGACTTGAAATCCTGAGGAAATTATGCAGAACTAGACAGAAATCTGGATACTGTGGGCTGGAAAATGTAACCTCTGTAGCTTCAAGAGAAGCAATGACAGTCTAGTGTTGGCCTAATTATCTTCACCAATTAACTGAATCATTCTCACTTATTGCTACATACATACTACAAGATGTTTCTGGTGTGATTTAGAAGTCGGTGTTTACACCATTCAATTAGAAAATTGCTACCTCACCCTGTACAGGCCCATATTTAGGTACAAAGTGTAGCTCTGCAGTGGTACTCTGGGTTTTCTCCCAGCTTCACCTCCAGGGTTTAAGCCCAAGGTGTATTTCTAGACAGGCATTTTCAATGAGATGTGGTGTTTTGGGGCCTTTCTGGAGTGCCAGCTGCACTGCAGGTCCCACTCTTGTTGGTCCTGTCAGCTCACACAAACCCAGCCTGCACTGCAAGCGGCATTCTGTTCCAGGGGAAATCCACTGTGTTTCCTGGGGTTACGTGTCTGAAGTCAGAGAGAGACTGTGGAGAAGCTAAATGAGACAGGAACCCCAAGGAAGTGGTGCAGGGGTGTCTCTGCACCTGCCATTCCAGGAGTCCCAGTGGTGAATTCTGTGCCAGTGCTGTCATTTACCTCAGCTGTACATTTATGGTTGTGCTGCCTGGCTCCTTCCATTCCTCCTGCAATAACAGGCTGCTGAGCTGCTCCTGCCTGTCAAATCACTTCAGCCCAGGGCTCAGAAAGCTTTCAGTCCACGATGGGAGCAATGCCCATGCCCAAGCTTCCTTGCTATCGTCGTAGTCCATACACTGAAGAAAGGACTCTTGACAATAATTTCAGAAGGCTAATATGATTTATTAAAATTACTCCATAATTCTAGTATTTTTCTATATCTGCTCAGCAGAGAGCATTCTCCATGCTCCTGCTGCTGCTTCGTCCAGAGAATGTCTCTGAATAGTTTACAATATCAGAAAGATAAAGTAATTTCAGCTCTTTCTCCTCATAGGTAGGAGGAGGCCCACCAATTCCATGTCCTTGAAGAACAGATACAGATATTTTGTTTACAGAAAGCTTATACAGAGTAAAAGACAGCAAAAGGATGTTCTCCCATGGGAAAATGATCAGAAGGCTTACACACAGAGAAACTTTTAATATGTTCATAGCAACACCTTGCCACCGCTGCGGTCTCTCCTGGGACCAGGGGTGTCCTTTTACCAGGCTGCAGAGGGTGGAAGGAAAGTGGCAAGTGGCCAAGCTGGACTAGATGGCATGGAAGCAGGGCTTGGCAGCAAGGAAGGAAAAGCTGAAACAGTCAGGCAGGAAGCAAAGTCTAGCAGCTCAAAGTGCAGTTAAAACATCAGCCTGGAATGATTTCTTACCTCACAAATATTTGAAATTGCTTCCCAGGAGGGCAGATATGAGATATCCTGTGTTGTTTCTGACGAGAGAGGAACTCTGTTCCTGGTTGAATAAACTGTGTTTGCTTAGAGAGAGAGAGAGAGAAGAGACTTTTAAAGCCAAAGCTGTAATTAAATGTGCAGCAATTCTGAGAGTATTCATACTGGTAAATGTTATTGACATTTCCTTTCTGCTTTTTCCAGCGGAAACAAATTATTAATACCCTATTGTTGCAATAATGAGTCTTGACAGACATAGAATTTCTTTTTTCTTGTACTGCTTTAGCCCTGAATCCGTTCTCACAAGTAAAAAATAGAGATAATTTTGTTTTTGCATCACTGACAGTGGCAGAAAGAGGAGCACAACATAGGAACACCATGAAATGGATGGCAAGGCTCTTCTGGAATCAAGGAATACAAGGCACCTGTGCCAGTTGCCACCTTCCAGTCACTGGAGTGGGATGATCTGGGTAAGCTGTGGAAGCAGTAACTGAAAACCTGACCCAAACCACTAATGACATATAAACCAGCTTTTAAAATATTTCCTTTCCTACTCCAGGTAGTTGGTTAGACTTGGAGTTCCAGTTGCTAACTGGGAGTTCCTGGATCTACTGCCTCTATGGTGCTTTGGTACTTGAGCTGTTCTACAAGCAATACTACACCTGCCCCCTAAGCAATTACAGGCTTGCTTTCTCCTTTACTTTAAGGTCAGTTGGTTTTCTTTTTTTCAATTTTCTAGATACAGATACTTTAGAACATTTAGCAAAGAACTCTAGAAATCTGGATAACTACTAAATTATACTGCTTAGCCTCTCTCCAGTTTACCACTAATTAAATGTCCTTATGATGCACTGGGACAATTATGATAATTGATGGGTTTTTAAAAGGAGCTGAGTTGAAAATACTTTTCTGCTGGAAAATGAAAGGAAATCATGTGATAATATTTTATCATACAAGAATATAGAAAATAAAAATGTCTCAAAGAAAAAATACAAAATTCAGCAGTTTGAATGAAGCAGCACAAATCATACCAGTAATGAAATGGCTTCTTTTTGTTGTTGTTTTGGAAATTATTTCATTTTATGGACAAGCATGACTCGTAGGAAGAATTAATATCTTTTATTATATAGGATGATGCAGGTGGAAAAAAATATTCTCATAGGCATGCACTTCTTCCTTTTCTTATAAAAATTCTAACATAGCAAAAGAAATGTTATTTCAAAATCCAAACAGATTGTTTCCATTTTTTTGGAAACAAGACATTCAAAATCAGCTCAATTCTCCTTTAGCCTCATTGCCACTTTGGAATGGAAATAAGTGTTACCTGGGGGAAAAAAGGGTTTTCAATTCAGCCATACCAGTACATTAGGGATGAAAAAATTCCAGATCAATCCATTGATTAGGATGTTGGCAGCCATGGTGCAATGACCCAACAGAAGTACAGCCCAAGAGTGCCACTAACACGGTGGCCGTGCCCTCCTCGGGGCTGAGGGACAAGGTGCTAAAGGTGCCTTGGCACAGCTCACACCCTGACAGCTTTCCAGGCTGGTCACATCACTGCCTTCCTCGTTGTGCCCTGCAGCAGGGCTCTCCTCAGCTGCTTGGGAGTGTTTACACTTCCCTGTGAGCACAGTCCCCCAGTGTTTATCTACACAGTCAGAACTAAAGGCAAGCAAATAAAAAGGAGGCTGGGACTGTTTCCATCTGCTCTGCCCCAGAGCACTGAGCATCCTGCATGCAGCACAGCTGAGACCTGCTGCTCCTGCTCCTGCTCCTCTCTGCTGGGAACAGCCTGCCTTGCAAGGGCTCCAAGCTGTTTTAGGAGCTGGTACCCACACCACACAGAAATACAAAGTCCTTTGTGCCTAATTTACCACTGTGCCTGGCTTTGAGGAAAAGTGGGAGGTGGAGATTTTTGCACAAGGCACTGTTTTCTTTTATCGTTTTCTTTATTGTGTGCAGGTTGATTTGAGGCATTTCTGGAACTTAAAAATCCCAAGAAGGAACTTATTGCTCATTTGCACTATCTCTAATTAATAACCTCCTTAGAGAAAAAAAAAAAGAAAATAAGCTTGGAAACTTTATTTCTCTGTGCCTTGGAGATTTGTTGGACACAGGTAGACATTACTACTTGGCTACTATAAAGCTGCATTTATTGACTTTTATTTCCTCTCTGGTCCAGGCTCCTTTAGGGCACCTTGGGAATAGCTGGGGCTCTAGAAGAGCACTCAGAGCTACTTGCAAAATGACTTGCTGGCCATACTGCCCTGCATGACCACTCCCCAGACTGATCTTCCTGCTTTTCCGGGTCCTTGTCCATTGCTCTCATGGTGCCATGGTGAGTGAGAAATAACAGCACAAACTTGCCCTGACTTGAAACCCTTTGGGTTGAAGGTAAATTGAAACCATCTTTGTTCCATGATGTCTTGGCTCCTTCGGATGGGCTATCTCTTACTTACTGTGTTTCTTTCCATGTGCTTTGAAAGCTTTCCCCAGATATGCCAGAATATACCAGAAATAATTACTAGTTTTAAAGTGATGTATATTTTGGATATGAGCAATGCAATTCAAACTGTATCCCACAGCTTTCCCCCGGAAGCAGATAACAAAATGTTGTGTGCAGAATGCAGCACGAAAGCACTGCCAGGATCCTGCTCCAATGGGTCTGGTGGGCCTCCTAATTAGCAAAGAAAATTGCTGAGAATGAGATTTTGGAAGCTAAGCCTGTCTTAGTGCTGGTGAGTATCTGTAGACACAGCTGTGCAGAGCGCCCTGTCATGCAGAGGTGCTGTTACATTTGCATGCAGTCTGCAATGTTATTTACATCTAAAAACTCAACTGCAAATTATTTCTGGCTGCCCTCCCTGCTTCAGGGGAACACATAGATGCCCTTCCTTACCCACAATGTCAAACCATAGTCAGGGAGTGGGCAGTGCAAATGTGTTTGGCTCTCGTTTCGAGGTCCACATGGTTCATGGCATCTTAAGTGACATGATGAGCTCCCCAGCCATAGGGAATGCAGCAGATATTGTTTGGCCAACCTAGGGCCTTAGAAAGGGAATAAAGCAGCACTGATGGGAAGAAGGGAAGAGGAGAGACACGGAGGAAACACAGATTGTTTCTGTGGGGAAGAGATGGGGACTGTGCTTGAAGAAAAATCTGGTACATAAAGGAAAGGAAATTATAGAAGAATTTTGAAGAATTGAAGACATAATGGTCCATTCAGGGAGGTACACTTGAGACCCTCCTCTTATTCTGCTATATGGTGATAATACGAAGGAAGACAGATGTTACAAATGTGGGTGCTAATATTTCTACGGCTGTGTGGAAATATGCATCTTCTTGCTCTCTGAGACAACTGGTGAGGACAGCACTCAGCAGGCTTTCCTGGAGCAGACCCACCACACTCATGGGCAGAGCCAGAAAATTTCTCTATTCCCAGTCCAAGCTTCAAATCAGGAGACACTAGAGAGAACACAGGTGCATGATATCCTCTCATCCATAACACATCAGAAATTTTAATGTGTAACCTAAGGTGCCTGCTATGTGATAGAGAAAAAAATAGTGTTGATTATGCTTTACTGAAAAAACCCACACTTTTAATATGCTTGTTCTGTTTATCTTTACTTAAAAAGAATAAAACCTCAGGGATAATGGGGACTGCCTGCCTGTACAGAGTATTTTGAGCCTAATTAATTTTATGTATGGACACGAGCTGCTTTATCTGCTAGATTGGGTATCAGATCTAATGTAACGTTTCTTGCTTGTAGTTTGGGGCACAGGGCACCATTTTATTAGCCATTTTAGATTGCTTGTTTCATTTTTTTATGCTTCAATAAAACTTCTGGAATAGTTGCCATTTTCCCTTCTCTCATAGTTGAACAGACAACAATGTAAAGTTTTCAAACAAAAACCCTGGAGGTTTTACTGAGCTCCCAAAGATGAACAAAAGCAATGAGCACAGTCAGACCTGTCAGCAGAAGTTGTTTTGTTTCAATGATCACTCTACCACATAGAATTCTTGCCACATAACAAACTCAAAAGCAGCATCTCCCAGAGACTCTCTCTGACTCCTCCAAGAAGTACCTTAGGAGAGGTGGAACAAGATGAATGGTTTGTACCTTACTCCTAAATAGAGACTGGTGATTACCTGGATGGGACCACAGATGGCACTGCCAGCCAAAAATCTTCCTTCCTGCAGCCATCCCACAATCTCTGTGCCAATGCCCTTGTGAGGATAAGCCAAACCCTGTCACTCACTGAAAGGACTGAAGAGCCCAATAAGAGCTTTTATTTAAACTGCAATACATGGAAAAAATGTGCATAAGGAAAACCTGATGTCCAGCATCACACAGAGCAGGAGCAGAGTCCAAAAAGGCTGAGACCATGGGAGGCCAGAGGAGGCACTCCTTGCATCCAAGCTCAGTGACAATGCTCTCAGAGACACACTCAAACCACTCTACAGACTGATCAAGGAATAAGCTTTGACACCAGTAGAGCTCAAGGGCTTGGGCTGAAACTGAGCTTCAAATGCTCATCTCTGAATTGAGGAGGACGGGGTAGTTTAGGAAGCAATATGAGCTTGAATATGATGTAGGATATAATATAGACTTAACCTAAGAAAACCAGAAGAGCAGTAGAACTCCCACTGTATACAAATTACTGGCTCTATATATGCCAAAGTATGACCTCCAGCTAGGATATAATAACCAGCTTTCATGAACAGCACTCATTCTATTGTGTCCATTATAAAAGTGCAACTACATGACAGTGCCATAGGCTATAATGTTCTCACTTAGAAGAATTTCAATTTTCTTCCAAGAGACAACGTCTCCCTTTTGCAGGCTTATTTTGTGCATCCTGTGCTCATTTTTATTTTATAGGATGGGATGTGGGGTATATTTTTGAGGGTTTTTTCCTCCTAAGGCAACAAAGGAACTGCATACAAAAAAAATCTGTCTTGATTTGGGAGACACAGCAAAGTAAGGATTCAACCAGTGTAAATCAGCATAATGAACACCAGCTGAGGACTTTTGCCAGACAACCATAAATCTGCTGGATCAAAGTGTTTGTCAATGACCAAAAATATCTCACAGAAATGGCCTGGCTGGCCCTCTGTTGACACAACAGAAAGATATTGCTAAATCAGCAAGAAACCTTGAATTTTTTTGTGTGATGACTTAAGAGGATTTCTCAGTTATTCCCTCAGCTCTTCTGCCTGAGTACTATGTGTGAGATAACTCAAGGAGCACAAGTATCTGGCTAAGGAGTGGGAGAAACACCTGTGGGATTTTGGATGAAATACTGAATGGCATTGGCAGATCCAGGCAGTCTGGCAGAATTTATCTGCTGTGAGTTACTGCACTTCATCTGCTCCAACACTGCTAGGAAGCCACAGAGATACCTCCACATGCTGCTAGGCCTGTCTTAAGATAACTTACAGATCTCTACCATATAGAAAGCTACATCTGCCACTCTTCCTCAGCACCCTTCATTCAGTGGTGTGGAGATGGAGATAAGGGAGAGCAGGATGCCACTCATCTAATCCCGCAATACCTAAGAACAACTGGGAAGAACAGCATCTCCCCACTGCCTTCTAAGAAGTTCCTTCTTATTAGCCATAAAGGAAGTGGAAAGGAACAAACTCCAATAGTTTTGGTGTTTTCATAAAGACCTGAGACCTGACAGTCACTTTCCCTAAAGAGATGCCAGTCTGGGTGAGTTCATGGCCTGTGTTTTCACAGAGGTGTGGGGAATGCATGGGAAAGTCCATGTGCCCCCAGAGAGACAGGACAAGCAGGTTTCCACTCCAGGTGCAGCAGCTGTTATCTCTCAGCCCAGGCAGGTACAAATATTCTGTGATACATCTTGAACTGAAAGTGAAGAGCCCTCCTGAGGACTCTCTCTAGGATACTAAGGTTTTCCACCTAGACAGGAAATATTGTCCAAGGCTGCCTTGAGGACACATTCCTGCGAAACCCAAGGCAGAGTTCACACCAGCTCCTGTCTTCAATGTCACAGCAGGGAACAAATACTCCTCAAAGCCTTGGCAGGGATGGCAGCTGGGTTAAATCTGAGGAACTGATTTCCCCAGACCTGCTCAGTGTAGAGGCACCTGCATCCTCTGCTCAGCCTGGCTTCTCTGTGGGGCTGCAGTGCATCTGTCTGGGCTGGAGATAACTTTCCCCACAGCAGCCCTGCTAGTGCTGTGCTCTGTGTTTGTAGCTGGCACAGAGCTGATAACACACCAGTGTTTCGACTGTTGCTGAGCAGTGTTCCCACAGTATCAAACCTTTCTTTCAATTCCTCCCTCAAAGACCCACAGGCTGGACAAGTGATACAGCCAGGACAGCTGACCAAGATGACCAAAAGACTGTCCCATACCACAGGATGCCGTGTTAAAAAAAAAAAATCTTATAGAAAGGGTAAAGGCAGGGCATATGTTATTAATGTATTTGCGTTCCAAAGCAACCACTACACATATTAAGATCTACTTCCCAGAAAGTAGATAAATACCCTGAACATCATATGCTGATGGGAAGTAGTGATTTTTTTTTATGTCCTTTGCTTCCACACATGGCCTTTGTTTTCTTTCATTAAACTGTCTTGACCAACAAGTTTTTCAGCTTATTTTCGCGCCCTGTCCTGTTGAAGAGAGGAACTGAGAGAGGAATTGGGTGGGCACCTGACAGACAGACAAGAGCAACCCACCATACAGAAGACATTGTCAATCAATGGTGCCAAATCTACACATAAAAATAAGGTTGTAAAGAGTGAAATGACCAGTGGTAAATGAACCTGGCAAAGAATCAAAAAATCACTACACAGGAAGAAGAAAAGACCAGGGAAGGTGGACTCACCTCTAAATCATCAGTAGTAAAGCCATTAATGGGGAGTTTGTGGTTTCCTGGGTCATTGCTGGTTGGAGAGTTGCAAACAGGCACGTTAATAGAGACATCACATTGTTGTCTTCTTCTCTCCAGCATGAGAGCCCTTCTCCACCTGCTTGGTGGTCCCACTCTCCTCTCTCTGCCTGGCTTGTAGGAAACATCCCCAGATCAGATTTCTCTCTTCTGTCCCATGCAAGTAGCCCTTGCCAAAGTATCCCAGCAACAGCCATACAAACTTTGGGGAGTGATGGGAAGACCAGAGAAATATTCTCACATTCCCTGAGTAATACCAGTCCTTTATTGTAGTCCCAGTTTCCAGCTAAACATTTTTTTGCCAGTCTCTGCTTTTCTTTAAAGCCCACTGTCAGCAATGCAATTCAGTTTTTCTGATTAGGCTTTCTGTGTGATTTGTGCTAACAACCTTTGAACCTGCTGGCCAAAAATATTGACAGATGTCAGAGCTGTGAAGTTCTAACACTTTATGAAAACCCTGTCAATCCTTCCAGTGAGAAAATCTTGGTATGAGGCTAACCTTAATGAGTAAATGTTTCAAAAAACTTTGCTAGGCCACTGCTGGGTTTTTATTTCACTTAAGTCATCTCCTTCTTTGCAGCACGTTTGGGTAAGATTTTTTTTCCCCCCACTGAGATAAGAACTTGCTTGTGCAAGCAACCCCGTGAAAACATTAGGGAATTTTCATGATGGCAAGCTTGTGGAGGAAGGATATCTCAAAAATACCCCACACTCTCTACAGGTGATGTCAGAGATGTAGAGGTTTATATTATCATTTTTGGCTGGTCTACCCATCTACTTCATGCAGGAGCATTTTATTTACAGACTAGGTGAGATGGCAGACCTTTAGCACATGTTGACCATTAGGATTCATGGTTGATTCGTGACACAAGATGAAATTAAAAACTGAGGGAGTTCCTGAGCTCTACCTCCCCTACGTTTCCCATGCTGGTTGTTACAGCAGTACCTGCCCTAGAAAAAAGCATCAGCTGGGGATTCACTAATAAGTTCAAGTGCCCAGGAAAGGTGTGGGAGGATGTGCTTGTTGCAGGTATCTCCTGTCTCCAGGAGGAAACATACCAAATGTATTTTAGAAAAGGTCTTTCAATGCATTAATTAGAGCAACACTGAGTCACCCATCTCATTAAACTGCTGATAGAGATCAGCAAATACTTCCTTCACAAGATTTTGACATCTTCCAAGGGCTGCAGCTAACAGTACAAAGAGACATATACACACACCCTTTTCTACTGAGACCTTCTGGTTTTCTGATGGATCTAAAGGTTTGCTGTCAGCTTCTGCAGGATTAAACGTGGAAGCTGGATTCTCTTCCCCATATCCAGGACAGATACTTGGGAGTTGTAAGCTTGATACCCTCCCCAACTGGGCTGACGGCACAAGGATGGGAGTGCAGTGGAATGTTCTAATTGGTAACACCCAATTCCTGCAGATTGTTTCAAGCCAGTGGCAGGAGGAAAGAAAAAAAACGGAGGAGAAAAAAAAGCCATCAACAACAAACCCTCAGCACTCTTTAAGTGATAGTGTTTCTCCATATTTAAATTCTAGGAGAAGTGAAATGGCAGTTTTGTGAGTCTCAGGCCTTACTGATGAAATTAACCCCACTAAATCTTCCAGGCTGGCCAGAGAGTGAGAATTCCCTTCCTCACACCTCCTCTTGCTACTGGAAGGGGAGCAAAGGAAGGAGATTCACTATCCCTTCTTTAATCCTGGTCTGTCTGCAGTTCCCTTAGCTGAAATTCTCATGACAGATCTGATGTCCTCTTTGACTGCTGGGAGATTGTAAAACAGCTTTTCCTGGTGAAACATCAAACTGTCTTGAAAAAACTTACATTTTTCAATGGAAAAAAAAATCATTTGACCATGTCCATTAGAAGTTTTTTTTAAACAACTCTACCAAAAAAGAAGCTGGAGTTGGTGATTTCATTTCTTATACATTTTAAAATGAAATTTCTGTCAGCTTAATTTATAGAATGTGTGATATGCTATTATGCAGAAACTGAGGACCACGTCATAGCTCATTTAAGATTTGGTTTAGTATTTTAGGAATCATGAAGTTGTCAGTGTTAAAAAAAGAGTGTTTTCATAATGGGCAATAATGTGCACTTGAGTCTCATAGGGCAGAACTCATGTGTGTGTCTCCCACCCTTTTTTTTCTTCTTGTAAGTCAAAGCACAAGCTAGACTGCCTAAGTTACATTTCAGAGCATCTCAAAACTCCCTTTGGCAGACAACTTATTCACACTGGAGAAAAAGCACTTTGCCAGGTTCAAAAATTAATTTAAAATGCCTAATGTGACTCAAGAAATCACACACTGAACCCCTGTGATACATTTTTAATGAAAAAATACTCCTGAAATTCATTAAATGTTATAGATTTATATCTTCCAAATAATTCAAAGCAACATCTCCAGAACTTCCAATGATCTAATCTCCCAAACTGAAAATTGTATGAAATAAGGCATTTGACATTCAGTAAATACTCCAAGATACTGTTAAAAAAAAACAGGGAATAAAAAATACTGGTAATTAGGAAGACTGAAGGGGGATATGTCATTTGATATAAATCAGAAATGACAGTTCACAAATAATTCAGTGCTTCCATTATTACACTTTAAGGGTTTTGTAGGGCGTACAGTGCTGCTTGCTACCAAATAACTCCACCCCAAATGCATTGGGTGGTTATTTGTTATTTGGTGAGGAGGCACTGAATAGCAGGTGTGGAGTTTCTGAATTGATTTGGTACAGGGTGACAGCAGCTATTTAGAAGCAATAAAAGATCTGTGAAATGACCTGTGCTCCAAACTGACTGTATTTTTGATGGGTGTCTTGAGACACCTTGGAGGGATGTGGGTTTTAAGGATTCACCATGCTCAGTGCTCTCTCAAGTGTGTCTGATAAAAGAAGATGTGCACCCAGAATTACTAATGAAGCTTTGAAGATTTGGACTAGAAATGTGCATATTAATCCTTAAAAGGGCTCCATTTTTAAGTCTACCATTGCTGCCTCCTTCTAGAAAAACCTCCATTTCTCACCCTGAAAAATCATGTCATGTTTTTTCATCATTCACGTTCTTTAAAAAAGTAAATTAAGCACTTAGATCACAGTGTCATTGAGGGGTTAGATGTGTCTTTTAAGTCATCCTTTAAAAATTTGGATCCTGGTTTTGTTTGGGCAACCACGGAAGCAATGAACGTCTACAGGAATGAACTGAACTCCCCTCATTGAACTCCAGGGGGATTCCTTCCATGAAAGCCTGCTCCCCAGCACAAGCAAAGGATGCATAAATGAGACTTTATCACAGGGAAAGGCAAATATCTGTAAAATGTGGCTAAGATGACAATATTTGGGAGTAATATGCTGGCTATGGATGAGTTACTGGCATCACACTCAGTATAGTAATGGTCTCTGGTTAAACAGGGTTTTGCACCACCTGTCAGGGTTGCACCTACACATTCCTGGGCAAAGCAGGGCAACGAGAAGGGGCTTGGACATATTGCTTCCTCAGACAGATGTAGTGCAACCAACTGCCCTGTTTTTGCTGCCCATGCACTTTTATCCATCCGTCTTACACTCCAGTTAAAAACTGACAATCCAGTAGAAAATCCAGAATTCTTGGGAATAGTTGTCTACATGTGTGGTGTTCCTTTTCCTTTCATGTATATTCTTCTTCTCTTTAAAATGTTGATAATATCCAATTGAAGCCATATCTCAAAGATAACTTCATGTTCGTCATTGCTACTGCTAAGGAAATCCAGGGTTTGAAGTGATTTTAAGTTCTCCTGTGTAAAAGATGACCCATCTGGAATTTAATCTAAAATCAAAATTTTTATGAGCCATTATGAGTCAGGGGAATGAGAAAGAGGTAAACAGATACATATACACAGTGGCTTGTAGCATGTGACATGGGTTGCAGTCAGGCTGGTGGAACATCCTGACCTCAATGATGTAAGTGAGGCCTCAGAATTTAACCCATGAAATGGTTAAATTCATTTTCGTCTTAGCCATTTCATGGCTAAGATGAAAATGAAAAAGAGAATAGGAAAAAAAAAAAAAGAAAAAAAAGAAAATAATAATAAGAAGAAGTAGAAGGAAAAAAAATAAAAAAGAAGAAGAAAACCCCCAAACACTTCCCTTCTCAGAAATGGGGGGACAGGAAGCTGCTGGGTAAAATTTCACCTTTCACTGTAGAAGATGCAGGCTTGCTGAAGATAGTGAAGATAGTGAAACTGTGCATGAGAGCAACATGTGCCACTTAGCTGGTGCAGTGTAAATCAAGGCATATGGGAGAGGTAAGCAAAGGGAAGAGAAGAAAACAGAAATACAATCCCCATATCTCTGGAAGTAACATTTTTTAACATTTCTTTTGAATAACAACATTAAAAAATCACCCTAAATCTTCCAAATTGACTCAAAAGAGCAAGACTCAGCTTTTTCTACAAGGAGATTAAGGAACCATGTCCAAGAAGGCAGAGCTGCTGTTTTTGGCCTCCCAGAGAGTGTGAAGCAACTTCTCAGCACTGGCAGGGCACAAGCAAAGCCCAACCCACCTGGTCTGAGAATCTGTCCCTGCTCCCACCGAGGATCTGAACAACCTTCCCTCCAACCTCACACTAAATCCCAGGCAGAGTTGAGTCTGCCCCCATGGCAAGCAGTAGGCATTAATATTCCAAAGATCTCAGCTGGCTCTGCTGTGTGTTTATGCCAGCTGGAGATCATTTCTCCATAGCTTGCTGATCCAGAAATATTCAAGTTTGTAACTTCTTGAAATCCCCCTCCTCCAGCTGAAATATGGCATTTTAAATACCATTTCCTTTAACTGAAGACCTCTGTGGGTTTTGAAAACATGCCATGGGTTTAAAATATTTCTTTTAATGGTTATTATCTTTTTTCCTGAAACAAAAGTCAATTTTCACAAAACCACAAATGTCTGTGGTCACTCAGGCTTACTAATACTTTCCACAAATATCTCAGACAGTAGTTAAAAGAAAGGAATTTGTTTTAAATCCTGGCACCTGAAAACAGCTGCTGTGATTTTTTGATACTTTTCATTAATTTCTTGCAAAAAAGAAATTGGATGCACTCTTTTGCAGTATTTTTTAAAGGTTCCATCAGCCTGTCCAGTGATAGCAGATTAATAATTGTGGAAAATTCAGTGCAAATTGACAGACAAAATTTAATTAGCTCAGAAGGTCACCTCCTGGAGCCAGGTGTTAGACAAATACATTGCTTATGCTACCTGAGCAGGACAATGAATGAATACTTGTTGCTTTGCTGGTAAACAAATGTCATTTCTGGGATGAAAAAGCAAAAATCTCTACGTGGAATGGGGTGGGCTGTGCAACAAAGGATGCTGGCACAGCCTGGCCCTGCAGAGCAGGTGGGAGGACAGTGAGCATCAGCCCAGGTGCTGAAGGAAGTGGTGGTGGTGGCAGAGGACACTCCCACAAAGGTTTCACCTGAGAGCCCATGGTGAAGCCCCCATGGCTCCTCCTCCACCCCAGCTGCCTTAGGGAGCAGGGAAATGCACTTCCCAAGAAAAGCAGGACTTGATGCAGGTGATTGACTCTGGGCTGTAAATCCTGGGAATCCTGCACTGCTCTGTTGCTTCAGCTTGAGCATTAACCTAGAAATTCAAGTGATTTATGGCAGTTTCCTGCACAAGGCAGAGTCTGAGGAGCCCCTCTCAAAGGAAGCTGGGCTGAATGCAAAGCTGCTGGGGGTGCTGACTTGTTCAGAGCAGATGTTCATAATACTCTCTCACAGCATTACTGATCCTCAAGCTTTTGTTCACACATCATGTGGTCTTCATGACATTTTTACTTTTTGTTACCCCTTCCTGGAAAACTGAGCTCTCAAAGCCTCTCTTGTTGTTACCAGCTGCCCTGGGATACTGCAGGGAGAGCCCCTTGAGAAAGAACAGCACATGATCTCTACTCAGGGCAGATGTGAAGGTCCAAAATCTGTGCCTGTTGCCACCACAGCTGTGCTGCAGCTGCCACCACCAGGGGTGTTGTCTCCAGCACACCAAAAGGGACTTGTCACGTAGGATAGAGTGAGGCTTGATTTGAGCTTACAGCAACATCTTGGACAGGCTGAGACAGTGCTTTGCTTCAAAAATTCCTGATTCCTGTTGAAGAAACTTGCTATTCCCTTCACTACATGTGAAACCAGTTCTCATGCTTCTGTTTCCACCAGGCAGCTCCCCACTGTCAGCCAAGTGCTGCTGAGCAGAGCCTGCCACTCCACAGAACCAGTGCTGCCAAGTCTGTTACTCAGAAGAGGAGCCAAGGCCTGGCCGACCATGAAAATGGAATTGTTTCATCATGCCTGGAGAATGGAGGGCTCCCTCAAAGGCACGGTGTGGGGAAGAAGGTCTCTGCCTCTGGGAATCTCTGGCTGCTGCCTATTCATAAGGACTCTTTTTGAAAATTTTCTTTTATTCTTTTAAAAAGGAAAAAGTACAGAGCAGCATATGCATTTTTACAGTCTAAATCCCAGAACCACAAAAAAGCTGAGGTTGCAGGGGACTTTGGGAGGTCATCCAGCCCAAACCCCTTGCTCAGGCAAGGCCACCTAGAGCCACTTCCTGAGGACCATGTCCAGATGACTCCCGAGTATCTTCAATGAGAAAAACTGCCCGATGTCCCTGGGTAATCTGTGTCAGCATTCAGTCAGCCTTGCAGTAAGGGTTTCCTGGTGTTCAGAGAGAGCCTCCTCTGTTTCAGTCTTTGCCCATTGCCTCTGGTTCTAGCACTGGGCATCACAGGACAGAATCTGGCTCCATCTAATTTGCACCCTGCCTTCAGGGATTTATCTGTATTGATAAGATCTTTTCAAGCCTTCTCTTCTCCAGGCTGAATAGTTCCAGTTCCCTCTGACTTTCTGCATATCAAAAATGCTGCATTGCTTTAATCACCTTCATGGCCCTTTGTTGGACTCTCTTGAATATGCCCATGTTTGGCAGCTCAGCTCTGGATACGACATTGCAGATGTGTCTCAACCAGTGCTGAGTAGAAAAGAAGGATCACATCCCTCATCCTGCTGGCAGTGCTCTGCCTGATCAGGCCCAGGACACCACTGTTCTCTCTGTTGCAAGCACACATTGCTGCCTCATGCTCAACTTGGTGCCCACCAGGACCCCTCTGTAGTGCACAGGTGATTTCCACCTGTGGTTTCCATGGTGTTTTCTACCATGCATTGGTGCATGAGGTTGATCCTTCCCAGGTTCAGGAATTTTTCCTTCCTTTTGTAGAACAACTGATCCCATCTTTCAGAAATAAGTCCTTTAAGTGACTTTAAAACAGAGAAGAAACTCAACAAGAGGCAGAATGAAATGCCGAAGTTTGGGAATAAATGGAGCATCACTGAGATCACTGTTGGAGAACGGAGAGAGTGAGGAGCACAGAGGAAGAGGGGCTGTGTCCCTTTCGCTGCCCTGCCTGGGTCCTGTCCAGCGTGCTGTGCTAAGGCTGCAGCCAGACCACACCCTCACAAGAAATGACATGAGGTTTGCTCCAGGACAAAAAACTTGAACGCAGTGAAAGTTGTTGAGCACCCCCTTCCACTACTTGTTGGGATTTGCAGGGGGAGAGCTGCCACCAGGCATGCAGCCAGATGGAAAAATCCAAGGAGAGCCATGAATACTGTCACAGCTATTTCTGCTTAGGAAAGTCCCCCTTGGAGATTATTCTGGAGAAGTTGTGGGAGTACAACTTCCCTGGCAGAAAAGGCATTGCTTTTCCAATAAAATATTTCACAAGTGATCATCAGTTTAACATATTACCAATTTTGAAGGCATTTTTAATGTGAGAAGAATTGAAACAACTTTCAACTTTCCAGTACTTACTCATCCTGTGTTGACAGATTAGATGAGTTTATATCATATTTTATTGTGGTGTGTATGTGTTAGAGCAATATTACAGTAATCTGGGCTACCAACCCTTTGCTTTATCTTGTTTAATGTCCTGCATATTTGGGAGTAGAACTGTCATTTTAGTCCAGTCCAGAACATTTCCCATTAGTCTCAGTACATCCTCTGGGAATGTTAAGTGGAGTCAAGGGAGAGAGAAGGAAAAGAGCACAGACCCAGTTATAAATATAGGACATTCTTTTTTCTTTAACTGTGAACTTTTACACAATAAATGATGTCTTCTGAGTCTGGTGTGCTTTATATTGGGCACATATATTGTCAGTAAGAGGAACTCAGGAGTTTTCTGCAGGGAATTCCTCTGCTTTTATTAAGATTAAAAGGAATTCACTTATAACTATGCTTAATTGCCTGCTGTCTTGACATAACCTTTGAGAAGAGTGAGGCTTCCTCTTGCTTTCCAATAGCAGAGCATCCCCAGAGACCCTACTACCATGTCTTCCTTCATCTGCAGAGGTGCACTGAAAATTGAGGATAAGAGCTTTGAGTGTCAAGCTATGCTATAAAGAAGTTGAAAGCTGAAGACTAATGAGGCTTAGGGAGAACATCCTGTGCCTTGGTCCATAGATCTGAAGGGCTAAAAAGATCTAAATTTCTTCACTAAGGGGGAAAATTATGCCTGACCAATCTAGTGACATTATATGATGGAGTGACTGCAGCAGGCAACAAGGGAAGAATGATTGATGCCATCTGCCTAGAGTTCTGTAAGGCCTTTGACACAGCATGGCATGATTATCTCCAGTTGGAGAGACATGGATTTGATGTGGATAAGGAATTGGCTGGATGAAGGCAGCCAGACAATGTGGTCAATGGCTCCTATGTCCAGGTAGAGTCTGGTGATGAGTGGTGTCCCTCAGGCTGTGTCTTGGGACCCTTCCATACCTTCCACACCTTCATCAGTGACAGGGAAGGGGAAATAGAGTGTACCTTCAGCAAATTTGCAGATGACACCAAGCTGAGCAGGGCAGTTGACATAACAGAAGGATGGGATGCCATCCAGAGGCACCTGGACACGCTTGAGATGTGGGCCCACAAGAACCTCACAAAGTTCAATAAGTCCAAGTGCAAAGTGCTGCAACTTTGTTGGGGCAATCCCAAACACAAGTTCAGACTGGGAGGAGAACTCACTGAGACCAATCCTACAGAGAGGTTTTGGGGGTCCTTTTGGGTGAAAAGCTGGACATAAGCTGGCAGTCTGTGCAGTCTAGAAAGCCAACCACATCCTGGGCTGCATCCAAAGCACCATGGGCAGCAGGCCAAGGGAGGGGATTCTGCCCCTCTCCTCTGCTCTTGTGAGACCTTCCTCTGGACCTGCTCTTACAGGTCCTCAGCACAAGACATAAACCTGTTAGCGCAGGTCCAGAGAATGGCTGCAGCACCTCCCCTGTGAAGACAGGCTGAGAGAGTTGGGGTTATTCAGCCTGGAGAAGGATCAAGGGAGACTTTGTGGTAGCTTTCCAGTACCTAAAGGAAACTACTAAAAAAGATGGAGAGAAACTCTTTACATGAGCAGATAAAGACATGACAAGGGGAAAAACTTTTAAACTCAAAATAGGGAGATTTAGATTAGATGTTAGGAAAAAATCTTTTTACTGTGAAGTGGATGAGACACTGGATCAGGTTGCCCAGAGAAGTGGGCATCCCTGGAAGCATTTAAGACCAGGTTGGATGGGGCTCTGAACAACCTGGTGTGGTGGACTGTGTCCTTGCTTTCGGCAAAGAGGTTGGAAGTAGCTGATCTTTAAGTTTCCTTCCAACCCAGACCATTCTATGATTGTAGCTGAGTAGGCAGATGAGGCTCACTGGAGAGGCAGAAGGCTAAGGGACGCCTGAGAGACACGAAGGAGTTGTAATTTCATCAGTTTTCCTCTAATCTAATAAATGCATTGGCTCAGTGGCTTTCTGTAAATGTTGTACCACTTGGTCTCCTGCAGAGACTTTTCCCCAGGGCTCTCTGCCTGTGCGTGCCCTTCGTGTAAGGCCACACTGTGAAAATGTCTATTTTCCAGGACACCTCCTGCTCAGGAAAGCTCTTTGCCATGCCCAGATATTCTTCTGCAGCATGCCTCTTTCAGGTAAGTGTCTTCACGGAGAGCCAGGCAGACTAAAACTCCCTTCAGATGTCTCCTTTTCCTCCCAATGATCCAGATGTAGAAGGAAGTAGGTTGCTCCCATCCACAACTCACAGGGAAAGAGAGAGCAGGCTAAAAAATCTGAAGCTATAGATCAGGCAAGGAGAGCTGCAGTAGTTAACTGGGTACCTCTGGTGACAGCTTGAGTGATCCAGAGAGACAAATCTCCAGAAGCAGTAGAAGTGTCTGCTGTCACAAGGGAAACATCTAAGTCTTAAGATGTCTCTTGCATCAAACTCAGTTTCTGGTTCCTGTGTGGAGAGGTCAGCTGTGTTTCCAGCCACCAGAGAAGCTGCAGCCGCAGACAGTGATCTGCACCAGGGGAGGCAGGGAACAGTGAACAAGGAAAGAAACAGTGAAGGGGATTGTGCAGAAGACAAAGCTGATAAAGAGAGATGGAAGATCAAAGTGAGAGGACAGAGGGAGGAGGACAGCAAACCAGGGCAAGAAACAAAAGGCCAGATTGGGAGAAAATGGGAAGGGACTGAAAGATGATAGAAACTGGGGCAAGAGAGAGGGGTAGGGAAATTAATTGGAAAAGTGCTGCCTGAAAAAGGAGATAGAGAAAGGAGTAGAATACAGTGGACCAGAGAAGAAAACAAACAATACTTCTATAACAGCAAATGTTTCTATAGAAAGAAGATGTAATTGGAGAGGGGTATGGACCCTTACTTATCCCCAAGTTGAATTAATATAAAGATATGCCCTCCCCAGCAACAGTCCATTAGCAGCAAATAGATATCTCAGACCAAGTTATCATAAATGTTTCTCTTGTGCTACAGGAGAGGCAGTGCCTCTCCTGGGAAACAGAACAGTCAAAGCAATCTCTTTCAGACTTAGGAACACGTTTCAGCCTCAGGAACACCTTTCAGCCTCATATTTCTAAGGATTTGAGAAGGAAGGAAAGAATGAAATTAAAGCCCCCTCTGCCCTCAGCAGGAACCAACAGACAGTTTTTCCTCTAGGGGCTTAGTTTCCTTCTAGCTCTTACACCCAGGCTGGCATCATAGTGGCAGCAGAATGAATACAGTTGATTGAACCCATTGCTATTCTGTGTCAGAAATGGTTTAAGGTCTTGCAATCAGCACAGTTAGGAGGTGAATTACTCCAGGGTGGGATTCCTTGATAGCTTCAGTAGTTTGAGTTTTAGTAAGAATCTCTCTTCCCTGTGACAGATGCTATTTCTGTTCTTTCTTCTTGTGAGCAAACCCTTGCCATCTTCTTACCCCTCCCCTTTCTTTGTAGTCCTGGTCAGAAAGTTGAAGTAAAAACCTCCCTCTCTGGCTCTGGTTGCATTTCTCCAGTCCTTCCTTGCTCCTGTCAAAAGATACAGCATCCCAAAGCTTGTTTCTCTCTGTCTAACAAATCTCACACATCAGTCAAGCATGCCAACCTTCCATCTCCATTTCCTGTTGGCTTTATGCCCTTTTGCTCCTCTTCCCTTTGAACTTTGCTGCCAGGTACAGGATCCAAATCATGACTGGTACCTACAGCTTGGAGCCCAAAGCTTTGCAGATCTGTATTCTTGAACCCTGTGGTGCCCAACTCTACTCTGTGGCTTGAGGCAGAGCACATCACTGCAGCAGAATTCAAGAAACATCCTCCACTGTTAATTATCTGGTTAGTTCTACCCAGTACTAAAAAGTAGAGCAGTGATGGCTACTCCTTAGTTCAGAGTCGCTCATGCCAGTTATTTTTAAGGCTATCTAATTATGTGGTGTTTTCAATTTTCTGAGTTCATTCCCTTCACCCAAAGACTGCAGTAGCAGCTCGAGACACACATGAGCTAAGCACCACATCACTTCCCAGTAAAAGTAATTCCTCAGCTCTATTATCTTCTTTCATACTGCATCACTGTATTCCAGAAATCCACCCTGCTGACTGTCTCTCCACAGATATCACCCAACAGAGTAGGTCCTATAGAAAAAATGTCAGTCTGTCATTTCAGCCTAGTTGAGGAATCAATTAAAATTTGGATGACAGCTGCAAGTATCAAAGAGCACTGCTCAAAACTCCACCTGCAAATAAGGCTGAGCTAGAGCATGCCCTACGAGTTGTATGGTTTATCTCAGGCCTGGTACAGCAAATGTAGGATGCATAAGCATATTGCAGAGCAATAAACCCTTTAGTCCCAAATGCTACTATCAAGAAAGATGGCAACATAGTGAGGCCACAAAGAAAAAGGTCATTTCAGGATTAAGAATAGAACTACAATGAGCTACTGCTTTCTTGCTCACTTCCCCAATTCAGTTAAAACTGCCAAGCAGAAATGCCTACCTGCACAAACACCCTGGCCTTTAGGTTTAGCTTTTCCACCTGCCTCTCTTATTTGCTGGCTCTAGTTGCAGACGCTGACAATTTCTCAGCCATGTTCTCCCTCACCACCTGTATAATTATTCAGGCTATTAGGTGCATGTGCTATAGATATACCTAGTCTTGTAATTATCAAAATAATGAAACATATTCTCTTCACTTTTCCTATTTTTTCTTCTGCAAAGGAATTGACAAATATAACTTTTTGAAATTTAAATTTACGATCAGTTTCGATTCAGATGCTTTAAGATGAAAAGTCTTAAGTATGTTGAAGATTCTGTCCTCCCATCTCTCTACAACTAAAGCTATGAGGAGTGTTTGCTCATGGAGAGGAATCCACATGCATCCTGGAATGTACAATGACAATAGAAATTAAATTAAATACATCTCAAAATAGGTCATTTAGAAAGTGGCCATTATTTTATTTTAAACAATTAAAAATACAAACACCACTGCCCCACCAAAGGCAAGTCAACAACAGCCACACCAAAAATCAAAATACAACTAAAAAAACCTGAACTACTAAAAGTGTGCAGATCCTAAATAGAATGCTTTGTTTTGCTGCCAGTTCAGAGTAGCTGGGTGGTAATAACCAGTTCATCCAGCTTGCTACAGCCTACAACACTAGACCCATTTTCTATGTGAGGACACTGAAGAATACATTAGATTTATAGTGCTTTGAAAGCACACACAGGAGGCTTTTCATTACCCAGGCCCCAAAGGAGATATAATTGGTTTCAGAATTTATGTGCAATAAATCCTTCTGCTTGGTTATTTGTTAATAAGTTCTGTTGATAATACTTTGCAGCACCTTTAGTGCCTCCCCTGTGTGTTGTCACAGTGGAAGTCCAAGTTTTGTGTGTTGGACAGTTGTGGCATCAGTAACCCGGCAAACTTAGGTATGAAAAGGGTAATATCTCATGCTGAGGTCAGAAGACAGTTGTCACTCTATCGAGCAACACGAAACGTAGAGACAAACGCAGCTACATCCAAGAGAAGGCAAAGAAGAGAGAAACTTTATTTTGGTTTTCCCATTATATAGGGTTCTGGAAACGACCATTGATTGGAAGGTGAAGCTACCACCTCTCCAACGACACTGGTCAATGACAAAGTCCATCAAACCTTTCTCCTCCCAGGAGAAGGAATGAAAAACAAAAAGACAGTTAGAAAAACATGTGCATGTTTACAAAAAACAGCGTGAGAAACTCCATCACAGGAATGAAAACATCAGAAGGCTGAAAAGTGAGAGTGACAGACAGTGGTCAGGGGAGGGCAGAAAAAGTCCTGCATCTCTGCACCTTGCTGCTGTGCCGTGGTCTGTACAAACGGTGAGGCAAAGGATAAGGTGTTTCTTGTTTTGGGAAGGCACGTGAGTAGGCAGTGTTTGAAACATCCAGCTGTAGGAGGAATGGCTTGTTTTTCTGATTTGCTAGTACTTCTACTGACTAGAAAAGTAGATCTGTAAGGTAAGTCACATTTTTACACCCCTATATCTGTTTTAGCATTTGGTCTCCATGAACTTCTCCAAGTCCCTCTCACAAGCAACAGCTCTCCATGAGCTGCTGCAAGGTGAGTCTATCCCACAGGCAACAGTGAGCACCTTAAGTGTCTTAACACCTCAGTGTCTCCCAGACTGTTAGTGTGTCCAAGCACATCTGTCCCCTCCCAAAGACATTCTGAACCCCAGGAGAACAAAACAGCGATGTTCACACGTCACTGAGCCCCCCAGGTAGGGTGGAGAGCACACAGGTCATTCTCTGGCTGCTCTCTCTGTAAGGGTTAGAGAGAGCCACTATCACAGAACAACACCAGAGCAATCACCGGTAATTTCCAGGTGAAGAATGCCATGGTTCATCATCATCATTACATCAGCGGGAAATCCCCTTGGGGATCAGAAGTGAGCAGAACACAATTAAATGACTAGGAAATCCTTTACCCAAACAAGGGTTTAGTTTAGTGTTGGTTTAAAAAAAAAAAGTGCAATGAATTGTAAGGTTACATTCAAGAATGTTTGCCTGAAAGCTGATTCCACAGAGTTTTTGATTATAGTCTGTTACCAAATCGCTCTTTATTTGTAACCTTTTATGCCTATAGCATGCCCTTGCCAAATTCAGACTAGAAGATCACTTATATTTTATAAGAAGATATGACAGGGTGGGCAAAAACTGGATTTTTATGGTGGGTTACAGCCTTAAAACATTGGAAAATAAATGGATGGTATAATCCTACCACTGCACATCTATTACTGCCACCCAGCCTAGGAAAAGGATCTCACTGCCTTGACACTGTTCCCTGCAGCTCTCTTTCTCCCAACAGCCCCGTGTGCAACAGGAACCATACTCACTGTAAAATAGCAAGAATTTGACTTTTCAGAATCTAATTTATGGCTGCCAGTAGCACTCTTTCACTAGTGAATCTTTTGTTTCACTTATGTTGGAAAAGGAAAAAAATCATCAGCTTCCTATGCTGCTGGTACATGGGTGAAAGAGGGAAGGGAAGGGAAGGGGAAGGGAGATGGAGATGAGATGGAGATGGAGATGAGAAAGAAAGGTCCTGACAGGATTTATCTTCAGCCCAGAGAGCAGACAGTCTCAGAGACCTGTTTCTGAGCTAGTAACAAGAGAGCCTTGTTGTCATAGGAAGGAACATGAGCAATGGCAAAGGCTCACAAGGGCCTAAGCCAGGTCCAGTGATCACATTGTTCAGCTGACTTCTTCAAACAAAACCTAAGCCACCTCCAACACTTGGTCAAAAGAGGACACAGGAAGAAGATAAAATTAATCTAGCTTAAGTAAAGAAATAGAATGTTAAGAAAACAAACCCTGAAAGTTTAGTCAAACACAAAGGAGAGGGGTTTTTTCTGGACAGTTGTCAAATCCTGATCCTCTTTCACATCTACAGCAGCAAAGGAATTGCCAGGTGCCCTGAACCACATCAGTGGGCATTGCTCACAATGTGTGCCTCCAGCTCCTGGACCAAGCAGATCTGCAGGAAGGTGAAGCTTAATCCTCTGTCTAATGAGCTGAAAGAGCAGAGTGCTCCATTTCCTTCAGCCATAATCCAATTTCCACATACGGAATAATCCACTTCACCTTCGGGCAATAACTTTATCCATCAAGGGTGAAAGAATGAAGCAGATTATCACTTTACTGCTTGAAACAACCTCTTGGTCCTTAAAAAGGCCCTTGTCCACATGTGGCTCTAGCTGTTGGCTGCTAACAGAGAATGACTCTTTGTCACTGTTCCTGTTCTTTAGTGCATCTCTGTATTCCTGCTCCACTGTGATGTCACTGTCACATATTTCCCAGACTGCCTTTTAATCTCACTGTCAGGAAAGAAGCTTGATCACAACCCCCTAAAGTAGATTCTGGCTCCTCCCTCAACAGAGCTCAGGATGTTGCTTTATCTAGTTTTGCTTAAGACAACTGGCAGAACTTTGTTTACATATTGCTAAGAAGTTCAGAAACCCCACCGGATGTCTGAGGTTAAAGATGGAGTGAGTCAGTGCTCACAACTAACAAGATTATTTTATCCACCTGCCATTCTCAAGGTGCAGACAATGAGAAGACCACATTGCTGTCTGTCCTAGTGTTTATTTACTGCTGTTGTATAGAATTTGTGCTGCACATCAGAGATTACTTGGACTAAAACAGAGGCACTCCTACCCTCCTTTTGCAGAACAGGATATATCACTAGGATGTGGGGAGTGATCCAGAACCTTCCCCTTCACAGAGTGACAATGGCTTTGCAATTTCAAAGAACTGTCTCCAAGAGGCTTTGCTACAATTGCTACAGCAATTAAGACAAGGGGCTGCACCACAGTTTTCTTCTTGGAAACAAACACGGACACATTTGTGGGGTGTGCTTTAAGGTGTCCAGGGAGAACTACATCTAAGCTAGTTGAGACACTGTTTCTAGTTATCTGGATGTATACCACGGTTTGAAAATCCATACAATACTTCTCCTTTGTGTATAACAACACGAGTGCGGGAAACAGGTCACCAAACTTTGATCAAAAGAGAGCATAAAACACATTAAACTTGGTTTGGGGAGCTTTGGCATGAAAGTCTGTCACATAGTTGTTCAGATTCTTGCACCAAGTCTCAGCCGTTGATCAGAAATTCACTGTGTTATTTTAAAACAGTTTATATACATTCTTTGAAGGAAGGGAAGGACTCATAAGCTTGGTCTGGACTCTGTTGCTACCTAGTATGAATTTTTTTAATATTGAAACAACCCACAAATTCTAGACAGGATGGCTGGAGATAGACTGAATCATGAACAGATATACAGAGGTATGAGCTGCATATATGTACACATACTGGTATTTTTCTTCCATAATGCTCATTACTTCAGTATCAAAGCATACATTTGCTTAGCAGCAATTCAAAGACCTGGAAGATCTTTGAAGGAAGCAGGGAAGAGGAGATTTAAGCGACTCCATTGCTGGAGGACATGGAGAGAGTTGGTAACAGTCACCTATGTCTCATAGGCAGGAGCATAAGGAGCATCATCTTAATAATGAATCTATATCGTTTGCATTTTATATTAGTAAAATTACACTGCAGTTGGAGTAACTTAACCCTGTCCTGATCCAGCGTTGGTATGTATGAGCAGTGTGGCACACCAACATGAATAACAAGAGAGAAACTTCCTCCTCACTCCATGTGCCTTTTCACATAGGATACTGGTCCACACAGAGTCAGCTGGTCCCAAAGTAGTGGTGGAGGAAACCCTGGCAAGAGTTGCAAGCAGAAGATTAGATTTAATTGAACGACATTTTGATTTGTAAAGATCAGACAGATGGAGAAGCCTGATTTAAAGGAAAGCTAAAGGTCATTCACTACTTAGGCAGGAGTGGAATTTGTCCATCCTGCTAGCTCTAAAAATAAACTTTTAAGAATGTAATAAAATTGGACTTAGGACTAGAGGCATTTTGTATACTTTGAAATGCTTGTGTATGAGGCGTGTAGGACACATGTGCCTAATGACGGGAACAGGGAATTTGCATAGTGATTAAAAACATGGGCACGAACACTGTAAGTCTGCAAGATGGAAGCCACATTGCTGTCCCAAGTTCACCTATAAACTAAGAGAATTATTTCACTTCCCCTGATTTGAGACCTCTCAGCACCAGATCAGCAGCAATGTCTGTAACCTTGGAGCAGTGGGTGCATATGATCCAATCACTGAGACTGGGAAGGTCATAGGACCTCATCCATTGACTTCAGAGGGCTTAGGAAAAACCCTTTTCAGCTTGTGTATGGGGTTTTTTCTCCAAATTAAATTCCATGATAGATAAGATTTAGGGTAATGAAAAACTCAGTCTGCCCCAAGGGATGATATATGACCCCATATGTACATCAGTTTCATTTAGTGTTACCAGGAAAGGCAAGCCCTTCTGAAAAACTGGCTCAGGAGTACTGATTTCTCTGTAATGGGTAATGACCACAGAAGGATGGGAATATAACTAGCGAGCAAGACTCAGAGCACTGCTCAACTCGTGCCTGAAGTGGATGTGCTAAGTCTAGTGGGCTACAAGCCCTGGCAAGTCAAGGCAGAGCCCTGAGTGAGGAGGCAAAAAGTGTGCTTGGTGTGCTTTGCTTGAGAGAAATCATGCAGGACTGTACATCCCTGTGCAGGTTTGTGCAAAGCTATGATTTAGAAATGTTACTAAGAAACGTGATTGTTGCTAATTTTAGCTATAGCTGAGCTATATTGAGCTTTTGGAATCAATAAAATTGGCTTCATGCATCCAAACCGTGGAGTCCAGGTCTCTATCAATTGCCATGATGAAAGAACTCAGAGCTCTCACAAAATTAAACAGCTCTTTTTATAAGAGAAATATTTACAAAGTTTCTGCAGCTTTTAAGCCATGCATGTATTGAGTGATAGTCTGGATATCTCTATTTCTTATGCCTACTAATCTTGCTTGCCTCTTTCTGAGTCCCAAGATTATTACCAAAGGCACCAATGACACAAGATTTGGTGGGAGAGTTGCCTGAGCCACCAGTGCAGGTGACACATAAGTGCCACCTACCTCCTTGTAGGTCCTATAGGCAATGAAAAAGCAGGAGAGCTTAAAGCAATTCTCACTCTCATGATAAAATACAAAGCAGTTGTCACATGCAGTACAATCCTTCCTTGAAGGTTATCAATCCAATGTGATATTTTGAGAAGACCAGCTGCTACAGAGAAACATTAGATATATTATATCATCAGAACAGACTTCCACCCTAAGGGAGGCATATTGTTACCAGTTGTTTGAGGAAAGAATAACTTAATGCAAAAATAAATACTCTAAGGCCTTTTAATATACAAGCATGAAATGAGGCTTCATCCTACAAATACTCCAAGTGAACACCAAACCATTTTCATTCCCTGTGCCCTCCAGTGAGAGCTGAGGGCCTCAATTTCCTTGAGGAGCTTAGTGTGCATACAGAGGAAGGTTGCCAGTGAGGATGGACATGTGTTTAAAACTGAATTTTGTTTCTCAGAAGCAGAAGAATGTTTCCTACACAATCAGGATTTACCTTCATCATGATTTGAAACCCAGAAAGCAAATGCTAGTGAGATAAACTGGGAAATGCTGTCTTTCAGTGGGACTTGCACACATCACTGTAGGAAGAAGGGTGATATTTTGAGTGGCATAAAACTGCCTACAGACCTCAAATATACTTCTTTTTCATTGCATTATAATTTGTCTAGAACTGTTCAATTCAAGGAGTCACTTCACCATGCATGAGAACAGAGGGGTATAAATCAGGCTGCTTCAGGAGCAGGTCTGATGTGAAACTGTGCTTGAGATCTGGGCAACAGAAAAGATGGCTCCTTAAAGCAATTGCAAATACTTAGAAACTATCCAAAGAAGAAAATTTACACTGGTGAGTGCAGGTTTGCTGCATAAAAACCTTATTGAAAGTGTTTCTGTGCAGAGCCCGGGCATTCAGTGAAATGTAGATGTATGTACATGAAAACATCTGGCATCTGAGAAGAAACCTGCAGTAATCCAAGGCAGGGGGCTCAGCCCAGCAGGTCTCCTATGTCCCTGTGACTCTGAACACACAAAGCTCCCTTTCAGTGCATCTGATCTTTGCTGTGAACCTCACAAGGACATCAGTCTGGTGGCAAGCAAGAGATTGGAAGGCTTCCAGATTCAGAAATCATGGTTTTAATCCTGGCAGGACCAAAACACAGAAAAAGCAAGCCCAAAGAAATTATAGCCAACAGGAAATTCTGATCATCCTTTGGCTATATCTGTCAGTTCCTCAGGGTCATGACCCAAACCCTTGTGTGTATGTAACAACTTTAATTGTCATCTTCCAAATAATTAGCACAGACAGGATTTATGTGTTTTGCTGGTTATGGGGACTTGCATTTCATGATAAACATTTTGCAAGCTCTTAGACTTCTAACTAGCAAATTCTGAGCTGAATTTAAGTTAATTCAAGATTGAAGGTACATTATATGGTCAAATGGTTTCAGGGTCTATATCTGTCTGATTTTAATACAAATTACTCCCTTTGGATTTTGCTCTCAGTGAGACTTTTAGTGCCAGAATCACATAAGAGTCTAAGGAATTCAGTGGGTGAACTCTTCAGTCTGTTGTTCTGTTAACAGTGTCCCTACAAACACACAAAAGGAATGTAGAATGGAAAAGTAAGATGCATTCCTGTCTTCACCACTCATTAGTGCTGCTTTGGGGTGAGAATAGCACCTCACTTGTGCTATGCCAGAGCAAGGTGTGAAGCAATTACCAAAAGAAAGATCTTTTTGTAAAATAGGGCCATCCCATCTCCTTGCTAACAGCTCACCAAAAATCTCTTTGCCTGGTCTGCCCCATTGCTCAGGAGTGTGTGCTGCATATACAAGTACACCAACTGGAAACTTATTTACTTGGGACTGGCCCCTCGTCCCCTTTTCCCTCTATTTGCCCACCTTTGTCCCTGTCTACACCAGTCATATCCTTCCCTTTCCCTGTCTTTGGTTTCTCCCCCAGCCTATCCCATACCTGGTCTTGTGGAATCCCTAGCTGCTCTTCCTCCACATCCTATCACGTGTCCCATACCCAGGCAGGGATGCCTCTCCCAGCTGTGAGGTGAGCTGGGGAGCTGTTTCCCCTGGGAAGGATGTTACCTCCTGCCCATGAAGCTGAGGCTCTCCTGGAACAGTCCCAGCCCAGTTTAGAGTCTGACTGGGATATTATGGTTCCATGGCTTGTCCTTCTGCCTGTGTGTGTGTAGATGAGCCTTCAATCACACAACATAATAGAGTTCTTCCAAAATGCATCATATCAGGTGAAAGAAGATCCCGAGGACAACTCTCTGGGTCTGTATCTGTGTCTTGCAGCTTTTCTGTATGCTTTTGAATAAAACGCTTTCTTGGTCTGTACCACAGGACATAACACGCTGGGTGAAGTGGAGGAGGGTGATGATGCTGGGCACTTTTTTAATGGTTGTGAGATACTGCCAAAGATTTGGTTGAGAAAAGGTTTAAATAAGGGAACACAGAGTGCTGTGCTTCATCCAGACTACATTAGAAACACGACTGTTCTGAGAGAAGGATACTTTGTGGGCACTTGGGACATCCATGTTCATTTAAAGAGCACTGGAAAATCTTGGCTGTATGGAAGTGATCTGCACTCTCTGCATCATGGAATAAGCCTCCATGGGGACATGGGACAGGAGAAAAACAGAACTCTGGACCCATGCTACCCTGTACTACCACGCATCCTTTATCCCATACTGCACTACTTCCAATACCAGCCTTGCTGCCCTTCAGGGCTGTAGTCTGTCCATCTTCCTCATTTGGGGCATTAGGTGCAGGTGTTGATGTTTGTTTCATCTTCTCCCTTGAGGCCAATGTAAAGCACTACTGAATTCATCACTTGGTGCAAACTACATTTATATGACAGCAAATCTATATAACTTTCCCTGATGGGCTGCCTTTTCTTGACAGCTGAACTCTGTTGTTCAGCTGTCAAGAAAAGGCCCTTCAGGTCCTTGCCAAAGGGCACAGTAGTTGCCTCTTTCTCCTGGCTTAGTAGGATCCCTTGCCCTACATGAAGCCAGACACCAGAGCAGAAGTTTCCTTGGGATTTTTCCTCAAAGATGCAAAAAAAAAAAAAAACCCAACCCAAAGCCCCAGATGTCTATTCTAATAAATGATTGAATATTTCTTCTCAGTAGTTCATCTTTAACTTTTGACAATCAGTCTGGTTCCCCTTTATATTTCCTGTTTTCCATAAGCCATAAACATGCATAAACCAGGAAAATAAAAGGAATGGAAGAGGAAGATAAGAACAGGTACCAATGTGAGGGAGGGAAAATCTTGGTCTCTCTGTTATCAGTCATGAGATGATGACAAAACATCACTGTGAAAATAGGCTTTGAGTCTAATGTAGTCTTTATAGGGCAATGGAAATAAAAGTTGCCCCAGAATAGAAATCTGAGATTGCCTGATAGGTCTAGATTGAAAAGAGGTCTGGTGGATCTCATATTAGGCACTGAAGAAATTTCTGTTCCTAGGGGATTCACAATACCCTAGAAGATTTTCTAATTTCTGTAGTTGTTGGTCACTTTGGTCTTTCCAAACCAAACAGAGACTTCAGAAGGATATGGTTTAGTATTTTAAATTGAGTACAACCAGAAGAAAATAAAGAGATGCAGTTTGTAGAACTGAGTTTTGTTAGAGAATCATGGGATTTGAAATATCCATGGGAATGTATTCATTGCAGCAATCTTCCATTAAACTCTAAACTTGCATTGTTTAGAAGCCATAGGGTGTCCCAAGGCTCTCTGCTCTATTATTAGGTATTAGAGTCTGTAACCAAGTATCAGTTCCCAAGTAGTCCCAAATCCTTAAAAACTTCATCCTGGATTTTGGTACCACTCCCAGTTCTACCATAAAAGTTTGGAAATCATGGGCATCCCAGGCTAACAGGGGATTTTCAGACCTTCTGTGTTATCTGAGGTGGATGGAGGAATCTGGAAACTAATAGACAGTATTCCAGTGGGAAAGATCAGCAGCAAATTCCAATCAGGCTGAAGTTGATTAACTTGAGCATTACCCTAATATTTACAATTTTTATGAGGCATAACATCTCTGGACCCTTCATTCCTAAATCCATCCTATGCACAGACTGGAGTTATTTGAAACAGTTAATTTTAATTAGAATTCAGTCAGCATATTTTCACAATTTTTCTAGTACCATTTTAAGGGAGAAGATGCTGGCAGGACAGGAGATGTTTGGTTGTGGACTGAAAACCAACAGATGTGACCCAGCAGGCTGCTGATCCCTTTTTCTGCTCCTTGTTATCTTGCCCATGTCTCACAGCTCAGCAAAGAAATCCCACATGGCTGGAATGAGGCAGGATTTTACTGGTGGCCAAATCTCTTCTTATGCAGTGAAGAAGACTCAGAGGCAGCTGTTTTAAAGCCATTTTTTTAGTGAAAGTTTTATATCTAAACATCCTGAAAATTTGTCCTAAGCTAGTGTGAAAAATCAGCCTTAGTCAACCCAAGTGTTAACTTTGGCTTGCTGCTGCATGCAAGGGAATAGTTGTAGGTTCCAGTTTTAAACACAACAACACAAGAGTCCCCAGACCTCAGCTCTGCTCAGTGTCCTCTTTACTCCTGGGATTCCCATTCTGCCCATTTTCATGATTAATTTTCTCCACTGACCTCACAGCAGCAACACTGTCAGGTGTTGGGGGGAAGCACATTTGCACAAAGGCTACACAGCTCTGAAGGATGACAGCCCTTGTCATCTGAGACCAAACAGGAGTGTGGAGGCTCAGTGGGTTGGCACAGTCAGACCCTTCCCTAAAGCCCTTATGATTAATAAAAAAAATTTAGAAGTGTGCAAGCATCATTTTTATTGTTGTTGCTGGTTTGGTTTGGTTGTTTTTTTGTGGTTTTGGTTTCCTTGTACTTTATCTTGGACTTGCCATTGTGGTGACCCATGAGCAATGCAGAACCACCATGCTAGTACACTCCATTCTTGCCTTCTTCCATCCCCTCCTCGTAACTGTTACATTGCAAAAAGCTCATCCCCACACCCACAGGAGGCACAGGGGATGTGGAGGAGTTCCCAGTACCCCAGTCAGAGGCAGGAACACCTGCCAGGGCTGTCCAAAAGGAGCTTTGGCTCCACAGAGCGGCACCCCTGCTGTGGGCAGCAGCTCTCTGGGTTTCCTCACTGACTGAGGAGGATCTCTGCATGGAGGTGCATGAGAACATCTTTGGATTGTAAAAGGCTTGTTAAGAAGTGGTGAGGGGGGTAACCAAAGGCAGGGAAAGGAAAGCATTAGCATTTCCAATGCAGGTACGAGCATTGGAAAATAGAGGGATAAGGGGATAAAGTGGCTGGTCAAGTATAAACAGGTTGCTGGACACTATGCTTGCCTGGCCATGCTTTGTGCCTCATGAATGCTATCTGTCCTGTCTTCTCAATAAACACCATTTCAAACCTCATTTAAAGCTCCTTTTTCTGTGTGAGAGACTCTCTGCTTGTATATGGGGACAGCTCCAAGTGCAGCAACAGGAATGAGACCAGGAGCCATGGGATCCCCGTGTTGGTGGTGCAGTGCTCAGAGTCTGTGGTCACCAGGGAAGCTGGAGCTGGACCAGCCAGGGAGTAGATGACATGGCCTGGGAGCAAGGGGCTCAGCAAGTCTCTGAGGTGAAGACCAAATGAGGCTGGAGAGACCAGGAGAGCCCCAGAGGGGTTTCTGTATAGCAAGTTGGTCTGTAATAACAGCTGAACTGGGGCTGTGATCCCAGGAACTGCTGTCTCCAAGTGCCAGCATTGGTGTTCATGTGTGCTCTCTGTGTGTCTGCAACCTGAGTGTCCAGGATTTATGCACATGTGTAAATATGTGGTGTGTAGGTGTTCCTCTGTGTGTGCTGCAGGGAATGCGTGCCCAGCCTGGACACTGCTGGGACCTGGGCACAGAGCTGTGCCAGACTCCTCCCCCTGACTGCTGGATCCAGCCTCCCCCAACAGCCACCACTGCCACGGCACCTCTAGGTACAGATGGGAAATTATTTCCATCTCTGTCAGCCCAACATCACTGCCTCGGTGGAAAAGGCTAAGGGAAGAAGGAAAGGGAGAGCACAGCTGTAAACCCCAAAATTATGTAGCAGCTGTATCTATAAATCCTGGGTCTGTCTAATCTGTGGATTCCATAGCCCCTCTTCCCTTCCTCTCTCCTCCATTTACATCCTACCAATCTCCTCTCTTTTGAAAGGAAAATGTGTAATTACTCCTCAAATCTAGCAAATGTTTTGCTGCCTCCCTCCTTCCTGCCTTCTCAAACCTAATCTGTGATCAAATCCACCCACCAAAGTCAAATGTCTTTCCAGGGATGAACTTTCACACAATCTTGGGAGCAGTTTTCTAGTTTTGTGGTTGGTGAGAATAAAAAATTAATGTGTTTTTTTTCCATGTAGAAGCATCAGTCACGCATTGTGTGTACACTAAATTCACAGGGTCATAGAAATTAGAGACTGGAGAGCTCAGGGGAGAGAACTGCTCCAGCTAAGGAGCTGTGCAAAATTGTACTCTGTATTGCATTAAGGCGAGGAGGGTCTTTGAGCATTCCCGAACTGTCATGTCATCCTTGTTTTCTTGTCACCTTCTTCCTGAAACACAGGTGTGGGCATTGTCTTTCTCAGAGAAAGTAGCTTATTAATTTTAATGAGCAAGGAAGATGTGTTGAAGAACAAGCTCAAATTAAAATATTTTTATTACGTAATCAAATATGGGCCTTTGACAGTGACATTTAAAGAGCCATGTCCTTATTTTCAGTTAAAACCTGCACTAAGCTGGCTTATGATCCATCAACATCCCTATCTGAGGATCTGACCCAGATTAGATTTATTTGATTCTATTCTCAGGCTATTATATACTCTCCCATTATGGATCGAGTCTTAATGCCAATCAAATGGCATTGGAGAACCTCCAAATGGTTTCAGCTGAGTGGGAATTGCCCTGTTCATACCATGTGCTTAAGGTCAGTGTCTGCTCTCAGGTATAAATCCAGCAGGATGTCACTGAAATCAATTGAGCTATAGCTGATTTATAGAGATGGCATTGGCAGTAGCAATTGACTGCCTCCAAGAACCTGTCTGTGGCCTCAGCTCAGCCCTGAGCTCTCAGGATGCTCACACAGGTGCTGAAGTCAATGTACTAGAGGACCTGCTGTCTAGTTATCTTCTGACTCTTGTTTGAGCTCATTTGAGTTCAATTTTCTGAAAAAATAGACATTGCGTGCACTGATTCTGGGGTGGAACATCATGATGTGATTGAAAAATGTCAGGTTTGCTGTAAATTCATTGTCATACATTCGCCCATCCCTGTGCAACTGGGAACAACAGGAAGAAAGTGTCATCCTTTCCTCTGCCACCTCAGCTGAGGGGCAGCTGAAACACCCCTGAATTTCTGTGTGGAAACCAGGACTTGCCCTGTGCTGTGCTGCTCCCACCATCCCATATCCTCATTCAGCTCCTGCAGACATCCTGGAGATGCCCTCAGAAATTCCCTCTCTTGCATGATGCCTCCCTCCTCCAGACTTCCCAGCATGGAGAGTGACTGCTGCTCACCTTGTTCACATCCTGAATTCACCCCCCACTTTGTGGATTTAAAAGTTCAGCAAAAGGGCATCCCCATTTAAAGATTTAGAGGGTTCCTAAGATACTGCTGCAACAAATCTTTTACTCCCACTCCAAGCAGTAGAGGTCTGGACATGAGAAGAAATGCACAAGGAGGAAGAAAAAACTGTTTTCATTAGCAGTGACTTGCTGACGATGTGGTTTCTCTGTCAAAACCTGTGACCTGAATTATCACTGCCTGTGCTGCTGGAGGCTTTATTGGAAAATGGATAGCTTTGCAGGGAAAAGAAATCAGGCTGGTGGACATGACATTTTTTTTAAACAAAAAGAAACAAACCCACTTCCTTATATTGCATATAAGCAAAGAGGACATGATCAGAATACTCCTGATGATGAATCAGGCTGCAGAGTTCATCTGGTCCACGTGAGTCACAGGTCAGGGATGTTCCAAACTACCTTTGTGCTCTCTGCAGCTAAAGCCCTCCAAAATGCATTCTCCAGCCTGTAGTTATTTAGATGCTGCTCGAGTTTCCAGTAAGCTGAAAAACTCCCAACCAACATTCAAAGGAATGTCATGGCTGAGGTTTATCCTCACACCATCTCCCAATCCGTATGAACATCATCCCAGTGGACTTCTGCAGCTAGCAGAGGCTTAAGGCTTCTGACAGCCTGGAGCCCTCATTCAGATGATGTTCCCAAGTCACTGCCAAAATATCAGGGGTGGAGGAACTTCTTGGGCAGCTGTGAGCATGCTGGTGTATCCTGCCCCACTTCTGGATGAATGCATTGCCAAGAAGACAGTGAACAGGCTCAGATATACAATCCTTTTGGTGCTCTGAAGGACAGACTTGTGTAAGCTCCTGGACAAACTCAAACACAAAAACAAGACAATACAGGGTAGCCAACAAAGCCAAGTGCAAGGTCCTGCACGGGTCAAGACAATCCCAAGCACAACACAAGCTGGGAGAAGCCTGGATTGAGAGTAACCCTGAGGAGAAGGCCTTGGGTGTGTTGATTGTTGGAAAGCTTGACGTGACCTGGCAATGTGCTCCGACGGCCCAGGAAACCAACTGTGCCCTGGTCTGCATCCCAAGCAGTGTGGGCAACAGGTCAAGGGAGATGATTTTCTCCTGCTCCGCTCTGGTGAGACCCCACCTGCAGTGCTGCATCCAGCTCTGGGGTCCCCAGCAGAAGAAGGGTGTGGACTTCTTGGGGCGAGTCCTGAGGGTGAAGATCAGGGGCTATCTTGCTATATGGATAAAGGCTGATATGGTTGGGGCTGTTCAGCCTGGATATGAGAAGGCTCTCAAAGGACATTAAAACACCTACCAGTAACTAAAGGAGGCCTACAAGAGAGATGGAGAGGGACTTTTTCCATGCGTAGATGGAGATAGGACAAGTAGCAATGTCTTTAAACTAAAGGAGAGTAGGTAAAATTAGATATTATGAATAAATTCTTCCCTGTGAGGGTGGTAAGGCACTGGAACAAGCTGCCCAGAGAAGTTGTGGATGCCCCATCTTTGGAACCTCTGCCATCTTCAGAATATTTATTATTGATGCCAATACTTCTGTTCATCTTCATTATTTTCAATGTTGTGGTAGGTTGACTTTGGCGGAACACCAGGTGCCCACTCTATCACTCCCCCTTCTCAGCAGAGGGAAAATAAGATGGAAAATAACTTATAGGTTGAGATAAGGCAATTTACTAAAGCAAAAGCAAAAGTTTACATGCACTGAAGCAAGGAGAAAAAAAAAATGTATTCTCTACTTCCCACCAGCAAGTGATGTCCAGCCACTTCTCAGGAAGCCAGACTTCAGCATGGGTGGCAGTTTTTCCAGAGAGTAAATATTGTAAATAACAACAGCACCCTGTTTGTCCTCCTTTCCTCAGCTTTTATATCAGAGCTGATTTTGTACAGTATGGAATATTCCTTTGGTTAATTTGGGTCAACTGGCCTGCTTGTGTCCCTTCCTGGGATCTTGCCCACTCCTAGCCCTTTGATGGGGGAATTCTGGGGAGACAGTGCTGATGCTGTGCCAGCTCTGCTCTGCAGGAGTCAAACACTGCTGTGTTACCAACACCTTTCCAGCTATCAACGTCCAGCAGAGCACTGTGAGGGCTGCCATGGGAAAATGAACTTAATCTCAGATAGACCAAATAAAAATGCTTTTCTTCCTTCTTACTCGAGTTCCGGGATTAGTCAGATTCTCCTTTTTTGTAACACTTCTGCTAACATGTGACTAAAGGGGAAGTCAACACCCTGCAGGCACAGACGAGTTTAGGCAGTCAGAGTGGCCAACAAGGCGAGTGCTTGACTGCTCCCCTCCCAGCCAGGCTGTCTTTAAGTCAGCTTGGATGAAACAGAACTTTGTGCCTGTGTTTGCCCCTGGTGAGTATTTTTTGCTTCATTTTTTAAAGAGTAGTAGGTGGGTTTTGGCAACAAAATGAGGATCCCAGCCCGCCTTGGGTAAGTTCTTGTTTTCTTCATAAAGAACAATTCATCCCATCTTTAGCAATATGTAAAAGCTCCTAAACAAACATCACCAGTCAGCAGGGGAGTACTCAAACCTGCTACATTTTTCTATAGCAACCTCAGTTTTTGAAAATGTGCACATTATCATAGAAGCCTTTTCATACTTCTGGTTGGTCCTACATGGCTCAGTGTTATGCTGTGTAGAAATACCCAAGTCATGTCTGAAAACACCACGTCAAATACAGAAAGCAGGCTAATCATATTAATGGAATCTTCCAACCAGACAATCAGTCCTCCTGGACAGCAAGATAAAGAAGCCAGGGAAGCCTGGTTGGCTCATTCAGGACTGTTGCAGTTTCTTTGTATGCTCCTGCACTGCTCTGCATAAACACCCCTTGACTTACAAGCTTCATCTATTTGCTGAAATTCATGCAACAGCATGCAGTTACTATGGTGATGTGGGTGCCCTGACTGTCTCAGGCTAAATCCATACCCACATGTGAGCTGGTTCTTGCAGTGCCTGAAGTTTGCTGGCTCCGGGGTACAACCAGACTGGAAGCCAACATGTAAGAAAGGCTGGGTGATCAGGGAATGTGGATATCACTTACACACAGACATTGGCTCTGCAGTAGCTATGGACTTGGGTGTCTCAATGTCCCTACATGCTCCATGCATGGAGGGGACAAACACAGATGACCTTTAATCTTTATGAAGAAAGCAATTACACAATTTGTGTCTCCCAGCCTTGTTGCTCGTGTACTCTGCATGATGCTTTCCTTTTGCCAGGCTCCTGCCTTTAGAAACAGGAGGTAAGGATAGTTCTGCCTTATTCTCTTGACTGCAAAAGGCAAGACTTCAAAAGTAGGTGGAATTTGTGCAGTGACAAAGTCCTCAAAGTCTCTGAAATACCTTGAATGCTGTGACATCCTCTGTTTCCAGGGCTTCAGGGCATTTCACAGATGCACAGCTCTTTCACTGGTCTCATGCATAAAGAGTTCTATTTGTAATTACTAGAAGCAAGTAGGGAACTTCCAAGAGCTTTAATAATTTCTCTGAGGCTGGGAAAAAGGAGCACTTAATCAAAGCTGTGGTTTGCTGTGAATTACCCGCTCAGCTGTTGATGGCGACTGGCTTTACCCTGAAGCTTGTTTGTATTTCCTGGACCTCAGATACCTCTATGCTGCCATGAGGATTTTATCTTGTTCAGCCTCTTCTTCAGGAGTAAATCTGTGTCCAGTGGTGTCTCAGTCAGCAGGTTTGTCTGCCTGGTGCAGCTCCATATGACACACAAAATTGTGTGTAGCATATTCTGAAAAAGAACAAAGTTGCTCAGATGTGCTATAACAAAGATGGTTTCCCTGCTAGGGGGGCACAGAAATGTTTGCTCTATTGAGAGATTAAAGAACATCTGCAGAGTTTTCCGCTGACAGGAATGTGTCACTTCACAGCCGGTGGTTTGCAGAAGTACCCTGTCATTACCCAAGCACCCTGTCTGCAGCTGTGAGGTGCCCAGGGAAGGAAAGAGAAGTGGGCTCATTGCACAGTCTTCCTGGCAGAAGACTTACATGCTGCTTGGAGCACTAATCAGTGTCAGAACAATAGGGACTACCAGGCTGGAAACATATTTATGGGTAGATTTTGCAGAGTGTCTGGAGATGCAAAAATTTTGGTAAAATTAGGGTAAAAAAAAAAAAAAAAAGAAAAGGTGGGGGAAAAGGAAGACTCAGGGATAAAGGGAATTTATTTGCCTAAGAAGTTGGGGATCTTAAAGCTCCCATTTTCTTAACTAACTTTAAAAAACACAACTGAGATCCACGGATGTATTTGAGCTCTTTGTCTATTGAAGGTTATATCTTTGGATGTTCTTTCGGTTCCCATTGAGTCTGAAGCTCTTCAGGTGCTCTCCAACACCTGACGCAGAGAGAGGAGGGGGCTGTGAACTGCAGAGATAGTTCTTTATGGAGACCTGTGAGGCTGAGAAAATTCTCATCCATGGGTATTGTGAAGAAGAAGAATTAGTGTCTCAAGCTGTTTTGATGCCTTGAGATACCTAGAAGAGAGGCTAGTGTTAAAGCAATAAAGTAGGTATTTATTAAAAAGGCCTTCAGAGGATATAACTTGGACAGTACAAGAGCCCGGCCAGGGCTCCACCCAAGATGGACGGCACATCACACATTTTCACATTTTTCTAAGTTTTGGTCCATTTCCATATTGGGCTTAATTGTCCAATTACAGTTTCAGGTTATGAAGTCCCATCCTCCCAGTTTGCTCTTCTCAATCTTCTGTTGTTTATACTTTTTGGGCCCAAAGCTGCAACGGTGTCCTTGGTTCTCAGGCTGGAAAAGGATTGTTTTGTCTAAGCTGTGAAGAGAACTTGCTAACACTTTACATGAAGTTCAGAGTTATATACTAATGCAGTACAGAATCTGGAAAATATGAAAGCTAAAATTTAAGGCATCAGTTTCAAAGGTCTTTCCTGGAGATGGGAGAACCATGAGAAAGTGGAAAGACTGCAAAAAGAGAGGCTTCAACATATCAAGTTCTCTAGCAACATCAAGGCATCAACATTAGAATAAATTTTCAGATTGTTTTAACCAGTCTAAAGCAGCATAGCTATCATGCAACAACAAACCCACTGGGACAGGCACTGATGCATCTGAGCTTTCAGCTCTATCACACCTCTGTATTTTGAAGAGAACGATCTCCCATGAAACTTTCCTTTGCAGAGGACAGAACAGACCCAGCTGGTTAACATGCCATGCTCCCTCACACAGACTCTTTCCTCTTATCCTTCCTTGTTTTGTTTTTCTTGCAAGGAAAGAATTATTTTAATGCAATTTAAGCTGAAGGAATCTGGCTGCTGTTACTGACCACTGTAATTCTGCTGCCCTTCTGGCACACCACAGCCCTTCCCTCTCCATGGCAGCTAAAGGAAAAGGAGAGGGGAATAAGATCTGAGCCACACTGAGGTGATTATTTTAAAAAGCTCATTGAACAGACCATTTGGCAGTGCAGATGTCACCTGCCATTAAAATGGGAAAGGAATTTGCTCTTTTCTCTAGCACGCAGCAGTGGGTTTTGTCTCATTGAAATGTAACCCAAGTAACTGCCCCATTCAGAATGTACTTCCAACCCTGCAGTTTGGGAGTTACAGCTCTATTTGACTCCTTAGGTAAACAAAGACAATAAGCTGTTCCCCAAAATAAATAGGAAGCAGAAGACTTGACCTCAAAGCTAAAAAAACCTCCTGTGTTTGCAACGCCTCTCCCGTTATCCCTGTATGTCCACATTGTCTCTGTGCAATGTGCACAATCACCGGTGCACATCACCAACACAGTGAATTGGGTAGGTGTGGTTTTTTGTGTTCACTGGCCAGTTCAACTCACCCCACTTCATAGCCATGACAGTCAGAAATTAAATGGAAATGCTCCTTTTTTAAAGTGTAGGAACTAGACCTTTGCTAGCAAGCAAAGCAGTTAAAACCCAGATTCAGGCAGTTGTAAGGCTTTTCAAGGGTGTGATGCTTGAGAAAACAAGGTCAGAGGATCCCTGAGTCCGTGAAGACTTAGATGCTAGCAAGCATTATGTAGACCAAAAGAGGGTAAATAGTGGCTGTGAGGCTAGCAGGAGCCTTTGTGGTCATCTCAGCTGAACGCTAATGTACAGCAGTGTTTTCTGCATAATGTACAGCAGTGTTTCCTCAGTGCTTCCCGCGTCAAGCACATGGCTCCTGCCTGAGCATGAGTGCCTTTAGAAGGGCAGAGAGCCAGCCTAAACCCTCAGTCTTGGGTAAAGATATCGAGGGATGGATAACACCCCACTGCCCTCAAGAAGGAGATGTTAGAGGAGGAGCCTGGATTTGGCCTGGAAAACCTCTCATCCCACTGCTCTCATGTCCTAGCTAGGACTAACACTAGGCCTAAAAATTGGCCTGGCTGCTGCCTCAGAGGGCAGATATTAGGCCTTGAGCTTGTTCAGAAGTTAAGCTGTTAGTGGACGTCTCTTAGCTGAGAGAAAAGGCTTCAGACCTGTAAAAAACTCCAGCCCTAAGGAGTAAATCCTCTTGGAGGAGCGTGTTCCAGAGGTGGTCTCTATCCCTCAGCACTGCTGAGGGGCAGCAGCTAATGGCCCCCTCTCACAGCTGCAAGGAGCTGAGTGTTTGTGTGGTCACTGTCAGCACCAAAGGTGGGACAGAACCTCCTTGGTGTTTACTGTGACCTTCTGGTGAAGCTTTGATCTCCTTTTTCTGAAAGGCTTCCAAGTCTCACTGGGGTGAGACGGTGTTAAAACCAGCATTCAAAGATGCTTAAGCACTAAGTGAAATATGAATCAGGACCCACCCTCTGTCCCAAAGGCAGGTTTAGCTGGCAGCACCTGCAGCACCAAACCTCCCCTGTTTGTGCTGCTTATTCATTGTCCTTGTTGTGATGAACTTTCACCTTACAAATATATTTAGATATTTAGATTCACTTTTCAGACACTGTCTCTCATTGGATACAGTGAACCTGGAGCTGTACGTAGGAAGTAAAAGGCAAGTTGTAACTCCAAAATACCCCACACCTGCATAAGGAATCATGAAAAAAGGTTGGTTAAAGATGAATTCAAGAGCTCCAAGGCAAAATCTGTTTGGGCTGCAGATGTGTGAGGTACCTACAACCTTGTGCTTTGTCTGGTTTTTGCTTCTTGACTTCTAACTGAGCATCTGAAGCCTCTCCTTAGATCTTCAGTGTGCTGTGATCTGCAAGCACAGGAGCCTGCCTGTTCCATGGGAGCTCCCTTAAGGGCTACCAGTCAGCCCACATGGCTCCCAAAAGCACTCAAGAGATCCTCATTGATTTTCACAATAATGCAAAATTCAAAACAGGTGAATCATCCTCAAATCTCCAAATCAATGTTAAAATAGCATTCAATATTGTAACAAGTTTTGGGTTGCATTCTGGTTTCTGAACCTTCAGGGCACATTCAGTACATGTTCCTAGCAAAATTAGAAATAGTGTATATATAAATTAAAATACAATTAATATACATTTACATTCTATTTAAGTATTACTATAGAAACATTTAAGTACATAAATGTTAATATAATTTGTCAAAGCTAGAAATATTATATAGAAATATTACTTTTCTAAATCATAAGATAGTCCCGTGTATATTTTTTTCCTGTGATAGTGTTAATTTTCTTTATTGCCGCTCATATGGTGCTGCTGTGTTTTGGATTTGTTCTGAAAGCCAATGTTTTCATTACTGCTGAGCAGAGCTTACACAGAGTCGAGGGCTTTTCTGCTCCTCACCCCATCCCACCAGCAAGGAGGCTGGGGGGAACAAGGAATTGGGAGGGGACACAGCAGGGACAGCTGACCCCAATTGACCCAAGGGATATTCCCGACCATTTGGGGTCACATTCAGTGTATAAAGCTGGAGGAGAAGAAGGAAGAAGATACATTCTGAGTGATGGTGTTTGTCTTCCCAGGCAGGGAGAGGGATCCCAGCTTTCCTGTGGATGGTTGAACACCTGCCTGCCCATGGGAAGTGGGGAATAAATTCCTTTGCTTGGGCATGCAGTTTTTGCTTTACCTGTTAAAATGTTTTTAACTCAACCCACGAATCTTCTCACTTTTACCCTTCCCCTTCCCTCCCCTATCCCACATGGGGGAATGAGCTGACTATCAGGGTTAAACCACAACACCCTCAAAAAGCTATTTCCAGAAATGGGGGATTTCAGTGAAACAGCAACACTTCTTTGCACTGTGTTTGCTCAAATAGTGGCAGTGATTTTTCCCCCCTCCAGATTTTGTTAGGGATGAAGCCTTAGCACAGATCAGTTCTAGAATTGCCACACAAATATTGCTTGTTACATCCATAATTTGAATGCTGGGTATTCAGAAATGACAATTCAGCTTTCTAAAACTGTGCACTAAGAAGTAAAAGCTATATCCAAAAGTCCATGAATAACTTGCTTATGCAGTAACATCCACAAATCCAGTATCAGAGTTAAAATTTGAATTCCACAGACTTTAACTTGCAGAACCACACTCAGCCTCATATGCTACCTTGGGAGATGAAGATCCATCTGAAAAAGTCTATAAATTTGAAAAATAACTCTCATAAAAACTAATGTGATTTATGTAAGCACATTAAGGGGAAAATACCCTGAACAGTTGGTTTAAGTGCTTAGACTTCTTTAACTTAGTATTTCCATATGGTTACATTGTAATTTTAGATTTTTTTTGTTGCTTCATACTCTTCTTTGTTAAATTTGAGAAACAAATCAAGGTACTGGCACAAAGAAATTAAGCAACAAAGATGCCTGCAATGAGTGCTTGATTGTTCCCACATGCAGCAATGATTCTTTCTACAAATTCCCCTAATCCTCAAGGAAACATCATTCCAATTGTCACAGGGTTGTTTGTGTGATTGTCTGTGAACAGACAATCATCAAAATTTTCTGATATAAAAAGCAGACAAATAAGTGAAGAAATGAACAAACTACATTTATTTTTTTTAAAAAAGCAGGATTACATTAGCTAAGTAAAGATTAGTTTCAAAATGCCAGACATGGTTTGAATTCTTACTAAATTGTTTCATGTTTTTAACACTTTCACATTTATCCCACAAGATTTTCACTTTTGCCTAGACTTTACTACCCCTACAATGATCCACCACTAAAAATACTCAGTTTATCCAGAGCTCTCAAACTGGCTTATGTGCTGCTTTTTAACTACAGCTTCCAAAGACCTTGAAAATGATTATTTAAACCAGCACAATACATTGTGTGAACCTTCTCAAACCAATGTAAGCCCACATTATATTGATTTAACTGAAGTTGATTCCTACCAACTAAAACTAAATGGAAACAAATCACTTTTAGAGCAATGTGGGGCTGCAGGGGAGTGGTGTGATCTCACCTGCACATCTCGGCTCACTGACTGCAACATTGTACAGCAAAATTCAACAAGAAAAATCTTTTTTGGGGGGAATTTCTTCTCCGCTGCAATTCATTCTTCCTGTCCCAAAAGAATGTGGTAAGAGCAAGTGAGAAGACAAAATAATAAATGCCATAATAAATTTGCTTTCATTATCTGTATTGCACCAGTTTATGGGTAAAGAGGAGGTTGATGTTCAGATGACAGAGCAAATGTTGACTGAAACTTGGCTCTCTAGGATGGCCTGAACATCTGCGGGGACACAGAGCTAAGTAAAAATGGCAACGCTTGTCCAAAAGTGCTGTTCATTTTCCTGAAAGTATCTGCAATCGGAGCTAGTAAGCATGATGGGGGAAGAAGACAGGAATGGAGAGAGAACAGGTAAAACAGGGGAGAGAGAGACAGATGGGGATAGGACTCACATGAACTGCTCCTGAAGCTTGTGGTGGAAGACCTCCATAAGGAACAACAGAATTCTCCTGCGAAAACTCCTTATTTCTCCCAGACAGAAAGACTGGAAATTCCCCCTCAGCCCTACCTGCCACTCATACAAGTAGGTAATATATAAATATATCAATCATATTTATCACGTGAGAACATTCCAACCAGCCTTAACACAGGGATAAGATGCTGGGCAGGAGAAAGGATTTTCATTACACTTCTTTCCTTCCCTAACAAGCCACGATGGATTGATGGTCAACACCCCAACACCTAACATGCTTTGTATGAATTAAAGGGAACCTGCTGAGATACACAAATCTTTTGGCATTTGTTGCAGAGTATGTAGCATTCAAGTGACAGAGGAAAAAAAAGCTATCAAGAATGGATTCATTGCTTTCTGCTTTATAACTTGACAGATGTAAGAATTTATTTAACAATGAAACCTGGCAGCTGTCTGGCAGGGCTAGTGGCTGAGCCTGGTACAAGCAGATGCAGCTGAATGGCTAATGTTGGAAACCAAGCTGGATGGAAGGAGCTGAAACCTGTGATGCAGCAATGCTTTTTAGTATCAGGAAAAGGGAAAACAGTTATGGAATAAAAATATCAAGATCAATAGTTACATAATCTGCTCTTTTTCCAGGGGACCATAATTATTAAAGCATTTTCTCATCTGAGCCACATGCAACTCATTAAAAAGGTACAATCAATAGCAAGCACAGGCTGTGGACAGCATAAGTATTGAAATCCAGCTCTATCTCCCTAACCAGATTTTCAGTGCACTGCCCCTGTGTGCACCCCCAGCACTTGAGAGTAAGTCCTCTCATACACAGGCAATAACACCAGGCATCTGCTGGAGATCTGCAAAGCCTCATCAGTGCGGTGTGCAGAGGAGGGTGCCAAGGAAATGATTCAAACCTGGGAAAATGTTTAGTCCAAAAGTCAGATTCATCTTGCCTAAATACAGAAGTCTATAATGCAGGCTGTGATATGAGAGGTAGCCATCACAGGGTTCCTTGATTGTTGCTAGAGAGAAATAGGAATGCTGTGAGGGACATTTATCCAGTCTGGTTTAAAGATTCACTTTGGGATGAGATGAACTTCACCGTGAAAGGGCTCCTTGCTCCGAGCTGACTCCAGGGGGATGGTGACTAGTGCTGTACAGCCATCTGTTGGGTAGAAGTGCACATCTGGCCAGATATATCCGTGTGAGAGACTGAAAAAGTTCCATCTACTTAGTTCATCAGCAGCAGATCACAGTGCTAACATATCAAGGAAACCTTCATGTAAAGACAGTTTTGTTTCCAATGGGCATTGTTAACAGCAGACAGAAACGGGAATTAACAGGTGTAGGCTGAAGCCAGATACATGCAAAGAAAATACAAAGTAAAGGACTTTGTACAATGAATGAAACAAGCCACTGCTCAACAGTAGAAGAGGTAGCTTCTTGATCTCTGGGAGCCTCCAATGTCTTTATGAAACATCAGTGCTCCAGTTCCACTTAATGTGGATTAAATGAATAAACCTATTAACCTGAATAAAACTGTGTTGCTCCATAAATCAGATCAGATCAGATTACTTCAGAATGTCTGGCTGGTCCCTGTCTTAAATTTGTTTTAAAACCTGCATACTTTTCTATACCTAACAGTTTTCTCCTCTGTTCTGCAGCTGAAATAAACACATAGAAATACAGTAGGTTCTTTCATCTTTAAAAGAGAGATAATCCTTTTCAAAAATAACTGTGTTCTACACAATCATGGCAGTGAGCACAAGGATTTCATCTGCAAAGACAGGAGCAATTTTGCAAGCCAAATAGAACAAGTCACTGAGCTGCTGCCCCCGGAATCAGTGGTTCTTCAGTCTTGTATTTACTCCAAGTGACAAATGTAGGTTAGAGGGGTTGAGTTTGTTCAGCCCCCTCTGGGTGCTACTGGTGTCCATAACCACCTGGTTTCTGAGATAACAAGAAATATTTGCCCTGAGCTCTGCATTGCTGGCTCAGTTTAGATCTTACAGAATTCAGGAGAACATGTTCTGTTGCCTCATCTGAACTGCTGCCAGCTCCTCGACTCCTTTGTGAAGCAGAGTTAGAGCATCACAGGGCAGCTGGGAGGTGATGCATGCACTGTGCTGTGTCCTCATGTCTTTACACACGTTGTTTCATGCTTTGCACATTTTCCTTGCTGGAAAACAAGACACAGTTTTGTGGAAACATTAAGTTACCATTCTTTATAAAAAGAAGTGTGGGTCTAACATATTAAGGCAGGTTATTTTCTTAAACAGGAAACCATATAATATATTTGTCAGGAATACATCAAGCCCCATATGCAAACTTCAGAGAATTTGTTCTTCCTGGAGGCTTTCTTGTATCTTTTTGACTTTTGATATGATGGTTACCAACATTATTTTAATTTACAGCCTGAATACCTTCACCTGCACATAATACTCTTTTCTCCTTCATCTGCTATACATCCCCCCTTCCCTGACATTTTCTTCCCTATCAATCGACAGCAATAGGATCTCACCTCAGCTTTCCTTTTACAAGGCTGAGCAAATCTCATTTGCCCATTTCAGGGCTTCATCCTGCCAGCAGCTTCAAGTCATCATGTACACCACGATCTTTCCCCTCCTACACTGGAAGCAAGTAAAGAGCTCTTATCCCAAGGCAGATTGTTTTATAAATTGATCAGGGTGAGGTTCACTCAGTTACCTTGCCCTAAAGGACGTCTTGACAGCTCCCTCAAATGTGCTCACTGCTTTCCAGCAGTTAATCTCTCAGTCCAGGTAACTCCTCCTACACAAATCTTGGAGATAGTTTCCAATATTAATGATTCCATTGTTCTGTGCTTTATTTGGATACCTTCTCTTCCTGAGTGATGAGTTTACCTGTTATTTTGGGTGACGTGGCACCCTGCCCCATGGAGGTGTGTTCTGCAGCGCTTTGAACTACATTGGACATGGACCTTGCTCCAGGGGCCTGTTTCTGCACCCTGGCTGCAGGCACAGCCTTGTTGGGCTGCTGCAGCAGTGAAGGTGAGCACCTCAACATCAGGAAAAAAACCAGTACATCCAGTGAGATCATAGGAGATTGGGAAAATGTTCCCATGTATCCTTAGGAAGCTATTTTGAATCCACTTTAACTAAAAGCACCTTCATAAAACCATAGTTTAGTTTGGGCTGGAAGGGACCATAAATATAATCTAATTCCAACCCACCTGCCATGAGCAGGGACACTTCTCACTAGTTTAGGTTGCCCAGATCCCCATCCAAGCTGGACTTGAACACTTCCAGGGATGGGACATCCACAACTTCTCTGGACAACCTATTCCAGTGCTTTACCAGCTGCACAGGAAAAAATTAATTTATAATACACAATCTAGATCTACTTTGTCTCATTTCAAAGCCATTTTTCCTTGTCCTATCACTACATGACTTTAGAAAAAGTGCCTCTTCAGCTCTCTTGTAGCTCCTTTAGGTCCCCAAAGGTGCTGTAAGTTCTTCTCGCTGACTTTTCTTATCTAGGCTGAACAACCCCAACTGTCTCAGCCTGTCTTCACAGGAGAAGTGCTCCAATCCTCTGATCATCTTCAAGGCCTCATTTGGAATTCCAACAGGTCCACATCCTTTTCATGTTGGGGACACCAGAGCTGGATGCAGCACTGCAGGTGGGATCTCACCAGAGCAGAGCAGAGGGGCAGAATCCCCTCCCTCGCCTGCTGCCCACGGGGCTTTGGATGCAGCCCAGGACACCTTTGGTTCCTGGACTGCAGCCAGAGCAGATTGCTGGGTCATGTTCAGCTCCCCATCCATGAGCACCTCCAAGCCCTTCTCCTCAGGGCTGCTTTCGATCTGTTCATCCTGCAGTCTGTGTTTGTGCTTGGGATTGCCTCAACCCAGGCGCAGGACAGACCATGCTTAGCACACAGGGACTTTGCACTACCAGTCTAGTTCTACCCTTTGCCCCCAGGAAATCAGCCAATTATCTGGATATCTCTTTTCTGTTTACCTAAAGTCCAGGGAAACACAATATAATATATTAATCTTTTCCTGTGAACACTTCTTGTCTCAATAAACTTACAAGGTAATCTTGTTTACTGTTTCTCTGATAAACACAGATCTACCTTTTATCCCAGTTTGTATTTATTTCTGGATGGTAAATAGCTTTTCCCCCTCTGGATTTACTCTAAGAAATCCCACTGTATTAATTAGATTAGCTTAGATTAATTGTTCTATGGTTTTCTAAATCTTTTTTTCCCCAGTTTCTTAGACGTAGGTTATGCTCTGAATGGAGGACATGTCTGGTTTACACTAAGACCATTTTCAAGTCTTTGAAATCTTTTGTCCTGGTCCCGTATGTAATCATTAAACTCCTTAGTTCACACAACTTTGCTCTTCTGCCATCAGGGAAGTGTACTCCAAAGCAACCTGTGATGACAAGATTTTCTCTAAATGTTGATTCCTTAATATCAGATCTAAAACAGCATTGCAGCTGACTTGGTGCTGCTTTAGTGAAGAATTCTGCTAGATTTTGCACACAGAAATAATGTGACATAAGTATTTTCTAGGCAACATCTGGGGAATTGATTTCTAAACATTTCTTTTTTCTTTAGCAGCATCTCAGCTGGTCTGTCCTGCACTGAGCTCCAAGCTGTGGGTTAACAGCAGATTTCCAGAATTATCCCTGCACAAGCACTCACCATCCCTCCTTGGATGGTACGAGCAGAATCCCTCCTTGGAGGGATTCTGCTCATACCATTTATCCCTTCCCAGCCTATCTCAGTAGCTGGAATGGACTGAAAAGTTATTTTAACCTATATATCTGGCAAGAAAGCAAAAACACACAAACGTTTCTATCCTACCTGGGTTATTATATTGCTTTTCTACCATTCAAAATAAATGCCTATCCATACTAAATTAAGCTGTGTGAGTAATATCTGCCAGGTGTGCTTCAGTGTTTTATTCACAATTTTCCCTAGGGATGAAGTCCACCTGCAATTACCATTTTGTGTTATTTGTGTTTAAGTTAATCCAGAATGTACAGCCCCTGGCATGTGTGTGATGTCCTTTGAGGAAAAGAATTCATCTTGAGAACTGCATGGTGGCACAGCTCGTGTGCTTCTGTGACATTCAGGAGAGATGAAACTGTTAGCTGGTGCTGATCAGACAAGCACATAAGCCTGACTTTTAAAAGGTTCTTCTGCGTTACTATATTTATTTTGTTGGAGCCACACAGAAAAATGCATTCTTGTCAAAATGTGTCTTTAACAGGCTTTGCTTGCCATTCTTCTTGTGGGCTGGAAACTCAAACAGAAGCCTAATAGACACTTCAACCCAATCAACAACATTTATTTCCTGGGTCTAATTTCACCTTCTGGTTTATTCCTGACTGTCCTGGGGGACAAGTGAAATGGAATAAAATTACATGATGCTAATAACTTCACAATCACTTAATGCACATATTTTCAAGTCTGTGCTTGGGAATAGATGGTACTCAAGGCACTGTGAGGTCCAGATGGCCAAAGGTAAATTAGGTTCATTTTACTTCCATGATGTTCTGTAGGTGACGTCTGAACTGCAAAGAAGGGCCATTTATCTTGGAGAGACTGAACATGCTGCCTGTTCAATCTGTGAAACACACAGAAAGTACACATGGCTGTCTCTCTTCACCATGTAGTTACTTACATTTATCCTCATTTTAGGTGCTTATGCCATGTCTTCCTTCTGCAGTAAAATATTTATGGCCAATTTTTGTATATTGTTTTAATCTTCTTGTATTCCGACAGAGGTAGAATCATAGAATCATTAAGTTTGGGAAAGACCTCTGGGATCATCAAGTCCAACATTTGACCCTGCCCACTAAGCCATATCATGAAGTGTCATGTTAACTTGTTTCTTGAGCACTTTTAATGATGGTGATTCAATCCCTACCTGTGCTATGTTTTTTTTCTATTTTCATATCCCATCAGTGCCTTTTAAAAATTTTTATAAGTGTTTATTATTCCTCTCAGGCTATATACTGTCCTTATAGCAAAACTTGCATTTATCTAAGACTACAAAAGCAAAGAAGTATTTCATAGCATAGAGAGTTTTTTATGTGAGTTTGTGGGAGCTCCAGATCTGCTGAATATTTCTGCAAATCCAGCTTTTGGTGTTTACTGTGTGTTTTTATGTGCTGCAGTACTGAAAGGTTTCTCTGACTTTCACAGACATTTATTGAGAGCAGATTGTACCAAATCACAACCTTTACCTATAGCCAATGGTCCTGTGTACAGCACTAATGAGTCCTAGCAGGTAAAAACACATTTCTGTGTAAGTCTGGCCTCACAAGAAACCTTCCTCTGATGTCACAGCTGTCTCTGATGTGGGCCTGCAGCCTGGGCCTGCAAAACAGAGGCTGAGACCACTGACTGTGTGTCAGTACCACTGAGCTCTTGCAACTCCTCACCGCTTGAATTCCAAGAGCAAGCAGGGAGGGATGTTGTTTATTGTTTCTCTTCTCTTTGCTGTTAATGCACCTCGGTGCCAGAGCCTGGCTGTGTGAAGCGTGGAGGCTGAGGATGTCATCTAAAAGCCTGCTTTAAGCCTGCACTCTTACCACTTGCTTTTAGAAGACTCTGGAACAGGGAAGGCTGTTACAGTCCTGTGATGTCTGTCAGAAGTGTGGGGTGTGGTTTGTGAAAAAAAAAACAAGGAGAAGACCAAGCCAGATATTATAAAACTGTGTGTCAGCTATGGCAAAGTCTACAGCCACCAAATAGCCTTGTAAGTTTGTTAGCATGGTGTATAAAGTGCTACTGTTGCAAGTTATACAAAGTAAGGGCAGTGACTCTTACACATTTGAATACAGAATACAATGTACCTCTTCAGTGGAGATAAGGTAGGTATACATATATCACCTGTCATATGTAGGGATATACAGACACCAACTGTCTCTTCTGCCAGACAGAATAAATAAATTGTGCACAGTCCATCTGTGGTCAATCTTAGTTTCATATCTATAAAATCTGGAAGTATTTAATCTCTTTCACATCTAGTCATACTGACCAATAGGTGTTTTTCTGTAAGGTGTAAAATAAACACGAATCATTAGCTAATGTAAATATATAGATCACCAGTAAATCACTTTTGAAGGGAACCACCTGTGTGGAGCTTGGTCCCGACCTGGGGGCATAAGCAGCAAGGTCAGTAACCCCTCCTGCTCTGTTCACTGAGACAGGAACTATCCAATGGCATTTTGGCCTGTGCAAAGAACAGTCCCATTCAACAGAATGAGTGGGAGAAGCTGGGGATGGGGCACTAGTTGGCCACACTCCTGGATCCTCTCCTCTTTCCTCCCACTGGAGCACAGTGCAGTGGTAGCACTTAGTGCATCTTCTAGAGCAAGCCAATCATTTTTGAATGACAATTTGTTTACATAGGCAGGAGAAATTGCTTCTTGGCAACTGTGTACATGCCAAATGCTGATTTTCTATTTTAACTTCTAGACACAATTGCAATTGGCTTGTTTGAAAGATGATGGATTATGAACTGAAGGGAGAGCTAATGAGGGGGGAGAAAACATGAGCCCAAATCTGCACTTCCCCAGTGCACTGCCTCAACTTACAGCTTGGTGAAACACTTGAAATTGGGTTTGGGCCCAAGGAGCTTTTGAAATAACCAAACCAATTTATTTTTAGATGCAAATATGGAGTAACTTTAAAATAGAAATGAAAAGCTGGACAATCCAGGAAAACAAGGAAGAGTGTGGGAAGGAGTCAATAAGGTTGAAACCCAGGCTGCCTTTGAGCATCTGCAGGAAAGATGCCTCCTCCCTTTATTGTTGCAAGAAGTCAGGAAGGGCCAAGAAATGAAATCCATAAAAGGTTGTTATTCACCAGCAATTAGCTTTGCCTTTTAAAATGGATAAGAATTACTCAGATGGAGTTCCCAGCACAGTATTTAGGGAGTTAACAGGAGATTGGCAAAAAAATACTCCAGCCATCCTTCAAAAAATAACCCAAAGACAACATGTTTCACGGCTCCTTCTCCGGAACCACCTGGGTCCATCTCTTTTGCAACCTTAGAGGAAACAAATCACAGCTCCTCTACCTCTGCCTTGGGATGAGGCTTCTTAAGATGAGAGAGCCACAGTTCTGCCCACATCTGGTTTAGCAGTGTGTGTAAGAGGAAAAAAGTGCTGCAATTGCTTCATTTCTCCTCTTTTCTGATCAGTGCTGGTGATAATGGTTTCCTTGTTATGGCTTGTAGACTCCAGCGTGCTGCTGTGTTAAAGCATAGGAGGGCTCAAATCTAACTCTTAAATAAAAAAGGTTTTGGTTCCAGCACAGCATGTTTGTAAAATATCTACTGACAAGTCAAAAAGTGTTCCACATGGCCTGTAAAACATATGTTAAAAATTATGCATCATAGACCAGCTTTAAATTATTCATTTTTAATTCCTTCAGCCTTGAAGGGCCTTTAAACATTGACTACTGAGGAACAATCCTGCCACTACGGGAACAGCTATAAAATAAAAAACTGGCTATTTAAAAATATAGAGAAAAATGCTTTACCTAGGCACAGTTTCTGAATTTTAAAATATGAATAAAGGTCTGGATCCCCACTTGGTAAAAGCTGATACAACTCCTTTGAAGTCTGCATAACTATCCCCCATCAGCAGTTGAAAGCCCTGGCCCAGACTTTAGAATAGATATAGTTTCTCTACATAAGATGACAAGCAAGATTTGCATGGCTAGTTCAAACTATTCCATATTCACTGAGCTGTTGAGGAAATACTGTCTGTAAAACAAATCCTGGATTTCTTCCCAAAACCATCTAAATGACACTTGCTAGTGAAATGCTACAGCATGAGGGGGATCGGATCCAGCACACTGGGTTGGACCCTGCTGCAATTCTGATTGCATTATCAGAGAGCATTTGTTACCTCCACGCTCCTTGGGGAAGATCAGGGAAGTTGAGAGCATCTGAAGGAATTGAGTGTAACACTGACATAAAAAGGAGAAACAGGCTCCACACTTGCTGTTTCAGGTGGATTTGGTCTTGTTCTCTGCTCTTGGCTCAGCCAGGTGCTGGCAGAGACCTGTGGATCTTCTCCATGCTCTGCACTTCTCCATGCTACACCCATATCACTGTGTCATGCCTCCCTGAGGCATCTCTGGGGCAAACACACTCCTCTTCCACCTTGCTTTACAGAAAGGAGCCTTTATGAGCAAACCCAGCCACTGCAGAGCTCGCCTCCATATCTCCTCCTTGCAACTTGGGACCAAAGTTGGTGTGGCTGGAGGGTTGCACCATATCTTATTTCTTGTGTGCTCCAGAGAAATGGTGCAGAGACAGGACTGAAAACACAGGAAAAAAAAGTATCTCTCACTCCCTTTCTTCAGTCACAGAATCATAGGATAGTTTGGGTTGGAAAGGATCTCAAAGACCATCTCATCTCAACCCCTCTGCCATGGTCGGGGACACCTTCCACTAGACCAGGTTGCTCAAAGCCCCATCCAGCCCAGCCTTGAACACCACCAGGGATGGGGCATCCACAGCTTCCCTGGGCAACCTGTGCCAGTGTCAACTTGATTAACTATTAATAATTAGGCTAATAATAATAATTCTTGGCTGCTGGGTTAAGCTTTCCTTGATACAAACTAGTGAAACTTTATATGTTGTATGGTGATAAATCAGCTGTTTTACTAGATACATTCTTTTTTTTTCTGTTGAAATCATGGACAGACCAGGTGTGGTACAACAGGTAGTGAAATGCAGAGTGCTCAGACTCTTCTTTCTCATCACTCTCTCACTCCCTCCCTCCTCCCAGAAATGCTTGGGAGAAATCCCCAAACCTGATGCACAACCCTATTACTGGTGAGCTGCTCCCCAGAGATTCTTTTTCGTAAACGGTCCCAGTCACTCACTGTTATTGTAAAGCAAATGAAGCACCAAATTCAACAAATTTGCCTGAAAGTATGAGAGCGTCATGGCAAAAAGGTAACAGAGACACTAACAGACGATTGAATTGGAGCTCCTCATCCCACTTCCAGCAAAGTGTCAAGCAGCTCCTGGGAAAAAGCAGTGAACAGCTATTTAATAGACTGTTTCCACCACACAGTAATTCCTTGTATTGAGACACTCCTTGTAAAAGAAAACTAATGTGCTTTTTCTTTTAAATGTTCATTACTGTAGATTAAATCCCTTCCAAACCCTGTTTATGAGGATGCCCTATGATGCCCTTCAGTACACAAAGGCAGGATTTAGTGATGGGGTGAGTCCCTTGAAGGGCCTGTATGGGTTTGTGCTCCCTAAGCAGAAAGCTCAGGCTGTCACAGGTGCTCTCGCCCTCATGCAAATGTCTGCACAGCGTGGTACACGATATGACACCGGTCTAAATCCACAACAAGCTTTTACTAATATAACTCTATGGAAACCAGCTCAGTGGTGATTGATGAATTACAGCTCCCACATAGCATGTTACAGTTTCCACTGGAAGCACCTTGTGCTGGATTTAATAAACCAACAACGTGGGCAGTTTCAGTAACTAGATTAATCACCTGTAAACTCATCTGCTTCACAAAGAGAGTTGTGCACCGGCTGTCCAGTGTTACAGAACATGTTTTTCAGGGCTCAGGAATGCATTCTCCCTTCTGATATGTGTTGTGCATGTTCACTGTGCATATTTGCCTGCCTGCAGAAGGGTGGAGGAGGGAAGATCAGAGATCATTTGCTTCTTTGGAGGTGCTACAATCCCCCCACTTCTAGTCATGGCCCCAGTCTTTACACATCTCATGGCTCTAGTCTTTACACATCGACACTAAAAAAGCCAGCATTATGTTGTTAAATAGTTTTAGCATACACTTTATCACTTGAATGTATCTGTCTGGGGAATTCTTTAATGATGCCTTTTCTTTTTAATTCTACAGTTTTTTATAGTCACCTTAAAATGTCTGATGCTGGACAGAAAGAAGAGGGCTGAAGTACCTCTCCTGCAAAAGCAGGCTAAGGGTGGGGGTTGTTCAGCCCAGAGAAGACACAGGGGAGACCTTATAGCACTTTTCAGTATCTACAGGGGCTGTACAAAAAGCTGGAAATGCTTGTTTGTTTGTTTTTCCAAGGGAATGTAGTGATAGGACAAGAGGGAATGGCTTTAAAATGAAAGAGAGTAGGCTAAATTAGATATTTGGAAGACATTATTTCCTGTGAGGGTGGTGAGACACGGGACTAGGTTGCCCAGACCAGTTGCAGATGACCCATCCATCCAAGTGTTCGAGCCTAGGCTGGATGGGGCTCTGAGCAACCTGGTCTAATACAAGGTGTCCCTGTCCATAGCAGGGGGGTTGAAACCAGATTATCTTGAAGGTCCCNATGAGGGGAGGTGATGAGGGGGTGATGAGGATGTGGGGGGTCCGCCCCTCCCGGCCCGGCCCCGAGGAGGAGCCGGCGGGGCCCCGCGCCGTCCACGTGGCCGAGGGCGCGCTATATGAGCGGGCAGGAAGCGCTGGGGNTTTTTATAGTCACCTTAAAATGTCTGATGCTGGACAGAAAGAAGAGGGCTGAAGTACCTCTCCTGCAAAAGCAGGCTAAGGGTGGGGGTTGTTCAGCCCAGAGAAGACACAGGGGAGACCTTATAGCACTTTTCAGTATCTACAGGGGCTGTACAAAAAGCTGGAAATGCTTGTTTGTTTGTTTTTCCAAGGGAATGTAGTGATAGGACAAGAGGGAATGGCTTTAAAATGAAAGAGAGTAGGCTAAATTAGATATTTGGAAGACATTATTTCCTGTGAGGGTGGTGAGACACGGGACTAGGTTGCCCAGACCAGTTGCAGATGACCCATCCATCCAAGTGTTCGAGCCTAGGCTGGATGGGGCTCTGAGCAACCTGGTCTAATACAAGGTGTCCCTGTCCATAGCAGGGGGGTTGAAACCAGATTATCTTGAAGGTCCCTTCCAACCTAAACCATTCTATGAACCTGTGAATATCGACTATGGGCTATTTTTATTAGCGATGCCACATAGATTTTCTGCCCTGAGAAGCGCAGAATATCTTTCCACTTTCCCTGATGCGATCACCTTTGGGATCCACGCAGCCCAATTTCAGACACAGCAGTTTGGGGGACGCAGACATTCCTGGGAGGTGACTCTGGGGAGGACCCGACGAGAGCCAGATTTCATCCCGGCGCTGGGGGTGAGTCCGGGTTCGCATGGCACCTCTCCCATGCGCAGCCCCGCTGGGCGGCCGGGGGGAGGGCGATGCGAGGGGAACGGGGGTGAGATGGGGTGCGATGGGGAGAGTNCCTTCCTCCCCGCTTACCTGCAAATCCCCCGCTCTCTGCTGCTGCGGAAGGCGCGGTGGGAGCCTCCCAACCTCCTCATTCGGCTGTTGAGTTGTTGGGGTTTTTGAAAAATTATTTCTGTGATTTAGAAGCGGGGGTGGCCCCGGCGCTGGCGGAGCTCGCAGCATCCTCCGGTTCGGTGCCCCGGCACTCCGGAGCGGGGAGGCTTCTCCCTATCCAGCCGGGATTTCCCCGCTGGAGGGAGGCAGAGGGGAGGCGGCGGGTGTCGGGGTGGGCTCCGGAGGAAGGGGCCGTCTTCGGGCGATGCTCGGGGGGCGACAGCGCCGGGGAACCCCCCTCCAGCTGCCCCACGGGGGACCGGTCCTGCCCAGCGCCGCCGCCGGGTGGGAGCAGCGGGAGGGACCAGCCCGGCGGGGACCCGCACCCTGGTTGTTTTATGGCATTTCTTTCTCCCCTCGGTAGGCTGTGTGCCGAAAGAGTAAAGCCAGTGTTACTCCGTTAGAGAGCAAAAAGCAGACTATCTGTCTTAGGTATCCGCTCGCACGTTCCTCCTTGCGAAATTATTTTCTAGAGAAGCATAAATAACTTATCTTCGAGGTCAGCCGTTTCTTTTTATTGTACTTGGTGCGTTTATCTCAGTAGTAAACGTCCATCTCAGGTCCTTAGTGTGATTGTGTGTAGTCACACAAATTGGCACAAATGAAAATAAGCCAGTAAAAAAAAAAAAAATAAAAAGCCTTGATGTGTATTTACGCATTTGAGGCACACAGGATTTTTCAACTCTTTGTAATGGTTGGGCTTGTATGTATCCAATATACTGAAATAACTAATTCATATAACTGTAAGTCTGAATTATATATTTGTCTGCTGGGCACATATGTTGAAGGAAAAACCTCCCTAATTATGGATCTTTCAGAGAGATTGGAAGGGTGACAAAGCCCTTGTAATCTTTTGGGTCAATTTTCATAAGCTCCAAAAGCTCCCTTTGAAAAGGAAATTAAATTTCAGTGTACAAAAGGGACAGGAGATTCAAGGATATAAAAAAAGAGTCTCTTACTCTACTTTGATCTTGTCCTCAGGAGTTCATTTACTTTAGTGCTCTTCAGTGACACGAGTTAAAATGAAGAGTTGCCTTTAACTGGAGTCTTCCTGCCTCTTGGCATTTCGGGAGGTACTCAATTAGCAGCACACTCCTCCTGTATATTATTTACACACTTCAGCTGGAGGGGTGGCTCTGTGTGAAGCATCTGCTTGGAAACTCTTGGCTTGTTACATCCACAGCATCCTGTGCCACCCATGCCAGCCGGTACCTCCCACAGCTCAGCTCAGTGCGTTCACCCCTCCTTGGCTTTTCTGTCCCAGTGCAGAGCCGGTGGTGCTCTGCCCGCTGTGCACAATGCCCCGGCAGAGCTGCTCTGGTGTTACAAGAAGTTGGGGGAGGCCCTGGGCTCCCCTTCCTGCTTTCAGCAGAGGCAGGATGTTATCTGCAGGGCACGGCTGTGCCTAAAGTGCTTTCTGGGTTTATCTGGGAACCTGGCAGTTTTTAATCTGCTTGAGCACATGTCCAGTTGGGGGTAAAGGAGGGAATGGTTGGATGTGAATAAAAAGAGTAGATTTGTTTATTAGTTATTAGCACGTGTTTTCTTGATTATCCTGGAAAGAACAAAGCCCCAGCATAGGTCTGTGGTGAACTTGGTGCTCTGTTCCTCTAATTTCTCACTTCATTTGCTCTGTTTTGGTGCTGCTGTAGGGTAACATTTCCATGTCAGGAGGTTTAAATCCTGTGCCTCAACAAAGTCCCAGTCTATGGCTCTGCCAAACCAGCTCTTAAGTTACCACTAAGTTTTTAAACTACAATTCTGCTAATGCACATTTATTTTACCTTTCTGCTTAGTAATGTGTAGAAGCATTGTCTCTGAAAGTGCAAAAGAAGAGAGGAATTGTATTACTTATTCTTTTGGTTTACTCACTTGGTGCACAATCTGATTCCGCAGGGGAGACAGCGAGTTGCCCTGTTTATATGAATTTGTCACACATCCCGGCCAGAAACAAACTTGAAACCTTCTTTACAGTTTTTCTTCCAGACTTGATTATACTGCTAATGGTAACGGCCTCTCAATTGAGGAAGGTCACTTTTCAAACTAAACAGAATTTTATATAAGACTTGGTATGTGCTTATCAATTTTCTTTTTTTGTTTATGTAAAACTAGGAGCAACTTGAGAGGAAATTAAGGTCATGCAGATGGCAGTTCATCTTCTGGGTTATAAAAACATCTTTTATGTCAAGTGAGTTGCAAATGCTGCCATTAAATGATAGTAGAAATAAATGTTTATTTGGAACATCTTTTCCACTTATTTTGAAAAATGTAGTGAAGCAGAAACCTGCTTTTAAAAAGCAAAGGAGAGAGAGCAAACTCAGCTCCACAGCATATTTCAAGTGCTGTTAATCCCACCACCTGGTGGAGCTTTTCATGGCTCTGGCTGAAGGAACTCTGAAAAGGATACATTTTTTTGTCTTATTTCAACACTGTCACATACCACATGTGGAGTTTTTTCAACTTTTTTCTTTTTCATACCAGACTTAATTAATTTTATATGTCTCATGTGTCTTTTATACTTTGCTGAAGGCAGCATAGGACTATAGGTGTCTCATCTGAAGCAGCAGATAGATGAACTGGTGAAGTAGGGGATAAAGTTTTCACCTACAAGTACTTCTTAAGTGAAAAAACTATTTTTAATAACCAGCCCTCTCCCAAGATACTCTGGTGGAACCTTTCAGTGTAAGTTCAGTTAGCTTTGTACTAATAATTTTTATATTTTATGTAAATATTACTATAAAATATTTTATTTACTATAAAATATTTGCTAACAGCATGTGTTCAATCAAGCTTGCAAGAAGCAGAGAGGCAGATATATTTTGAACTGCTCTGAGATTCCTGATGTAGATTATTAAAACATGGGAATGAATTCCAGGAATTAAGGTGAAGTATGGCAGACATACTTTGCCCCCCTCTGCCACAGTCTTGCCTGACTGCATCAAAGCCTGTCTGTCATGTTTGTGGTATGCCTCCTAACTGATAAGTGAAAATCTAACTCACAGGTATGCAAGATGGAAGTAAACTCTGGGGTTATCTGTCAGCTCACAATGCAGAGGAATTGCTTACAACAGTGAGAAAGCTCCTTGACCCATACATACATTTCCTGTGCAAGACATGCAGCCTTGCAGGCAAAATGCTGTTGTAAATATTTGTGTTGCTCTTTTTACCACAGTGCCTGTGGCAGCAGCCAGCAGACCTGTGGAGGTCATGGCTGGGCTAGGAATGTGACAGCTCCCATCTGCCTCTCCAGTCCTGGCAGGAATGGTGTGCCTGGTGTCACTGGTGGGATGGACAGCTGCCTGTGCAGCCCACCCAGAGCACATCTGCATTCCTCTCTGGGCTAGCTTGGTGTCTGATTCACTGTCCAGTAGGCATCTGCTCCATATCAGCCAACATGTGGCTGCCCCAGGGAGCTGGGAATCTCCTGCCAGGCTTCAGGGACCTTGCCTTCTCACCTGTAGTCTTAGTGCTGTTTGAACTGCTCTGGGCTATCTGTCCTTGACTTCTGGTGCCAGTACAGAAAGATGTGGCTGTCTGACACCTGGTGTTGTATTTGAGACTTCAGGAGGGTGAGTTTGATGTCCAAGGTATCTTCAGTGGCACCTGAAATGTGTTTGGTAACTGAATTGACCCTGTGGGAGCGATGTGTGTTTTCTGGGGACAAACTTCTATTTTATGGAATAGATAACCTTATAAACATAAATGGTCTCTGTTCAGGGTGTATGTCTGTTTGTTGTTCAAAGTTGTCACTGCTTGTGACCCCTATTGTCCTGATAAGTGCTCTGGGCTGACCTGGTGCTAATTAACAGGAGCCCCAGAGGAACTGCTGTCACCCTTCTGGTCACCTTTCCCACTTTTACCCCAACCTCCTCTTCCCACTGGTGCCAAGTATCCCATGCTCTGGCTTGTAAGTAGCAAGCTCAAGTCACTTTGTGTAAATTATCCTATAAAACTTTGAAAAGCTCTTTTAATTTAGAGCTGTACAACCCCCTCAAGCTGTGAAATAGCTGTGGAATGTGGAAAATGGGGGGCCTTGACAGACAGGGAGCTCTTTTTAAAAGAAACTCCCCCATAGTATTGGTAGAAGCTTTCTCTGAAGCATGAGTTAAGATTAGGAATGTCATCAATTGTAAAGACTGTAGTAATTGTTAAAACGCAATTCTGGGGGAAAGGAGGGCGGAAAGCAATTCTTTCCTGGCTTTGCTTCCCTTTGAACTGCCTGTGATTAAGTTGCTTCATCTGGGCTGGCGTGCACGTCCTTCCTTGGGGAGAGGAAGATTTGTGCCCTGTGTACGAGGTGACCAAGCCTTTGAGCAGAGAGGAGTTGTACTATTTCAGGAAACCTGTTAACCTCATCAAGCCACATCTGTTTCTCTGGCCCATTCCCGCAGCTATTTCTGGCAAGCAATTGCAAGGTATCCTAGAATGCAAAAGAGATACAACGTAAGTGGTTGAAAGCTGCACCTGGTGACAAATGTTTGAAGTGTAGCTGTCTTTCTCTAAGGACATCATCTCAATCTAACTTTCTTGTTTGTTTTTTGTAGTAACTTTTCCATCTCTTTGGAAGTCCTTTGTCCCAGCAGGTTTTCAGTGCAGGCTCAGCATTGTAGGTTTCTATCCCAAAAGATTTGAGGGGAAGACAAGGAGGAATGGTGACAGGTTAGAGCCCACAGGGTCCAGGCACAACATTTCCCACCTTGCTGGTGCCTGACAGAGCACTGCTGCTGGCATGGAGTGACAACACACACCCCTGGTATCCCCAAAACTCCTGCACTGCACTCCTTAGCCATCCCTTTGGAGGATTGTTCTGCAGAGTAAAAACTGGCACAGTGATACTGAGGTATTAAATCTGATGCAATTTTAAAATGTCTCTGGACTATATAATTGCTACTGACATTTTTCCAGGATCTGTGGAGTTTTGGATTTTTATTGTTCTGGTTTTGAGAGCTTTGGTTCACCAATACAAAACAAAGCTTTTTCCTTTTAAAGAACACAGCATTATTTCTAGAGGCTGGATCTTCAATCAAGAACTTAATCTTACTTACCTGAAATATTTTGTGTGCTGACACATCACAGTGCTGTACCAGCTCAAAAAAGAAATCTAATTCTATCAAATCTGCCAGCTCAGTTAATATGACCCTGCCAGGGAAGCAAAAGGCATCACCTCCAGTTCTTTTAGGAAGGTATCAGATTCCCACTGCCAGCTCAAATTCAAAGCACAGTACATGTGGCCAGGTTTGGATTTAAAAAAAAATTTCTAAATTACTTCTTGCATCCTGGCATGCAAAATCACAGATCAGATTGGAAGATGTCATCTGAATATTTGGGTTGAAACATAGCAGTTTGAGTCCTACAGACAGTCCTTTGGGATTAGTCTTGAAGCAGAGACCTGTATTGCTCCACCTGGAGACTTCTACAAACTCCTGTGTAAAGAGCATGGTGTAGGGCTACCTGCAACTTATATCAGAGCTGACCTGACAGTTTTTGTCTTGTTTGACACTCTAGAGTGCATCCAAAGCTGCCAGGGTGTGATAAGGACACCCATGCCTCTATCTTAAATTCCTTTAGCCTGATGGGATATGGTGATGCCTTGTACAGAACCTGCAGCCTGCATTACTGCAAGACTTCAGCTGTAAATGCTGTTGCTCCATGCATCTAATGCTTTCTCTTACTAGAGCTTAACTTAAATCAGTTTGTGCAAATTAGCTGACTTAGATTTTTTTTGTGACAACACTGAGAAAAATAGTTATTTACATTGAATTGAAGCAATTTTTAGTTAAGCAAAGGCAGGTCAAAATAATTATGGTTTTGAGAAAGTGATGCATTGTTGCTTTTAGATTTACTTTGTCTTAATTCCAGGTCCATTTCAAACCTCTCAGGTAGTCAAAATCACTAATTTGTAAAGAACCAAGTTTGCCTCCAGAGATGTCAGAATGATTCCTCTGAATTTGGTGTGACCTGCATTGTCAGAGTTTGTCAGCCAATGTCAATACTGACATTATAGCTGAATTTGGGGTTTTGTTTCTTTTCTCTTTGAAACTATTTTTGTAGTGAAGTTATTATTCCTTGGAAGGTTTACCCTGTTTTTCTCTTCAGGGACAATTCTATATATTTCAAGTAAGACAAGGATCTTTCCTGTTCCTCGATCTAGTGCTTATTAGAAGAATTAAAACTCCTCCTTCTCGATCTCCCTCCTCTTTCCAGCTCCCATATCCCCTGCTATTCCCCTTCAGTTAAAATCTGCCTTTATTGAGAAGCATTGACTTTATGATCAGGTCTCCTGTGGCTTCACTCTGCCTGTTAAAACACATCTGCTGTTCTTCTCAAGCAGCTGGCTTGATTCTAGCCTAAAAATTTAACCTGAGAAGTGAAAACAAACTTCTGCTTGCCCCTTATCCCATTAACAAATGTTCAGCTTCATACTTCAGACTCTAATACTGCAGGCTGCTCAATATTTCCAAGGGATCAAGCAGTAGCACTGGTGAAAACACAAAGCAGGTAAATACTAAATTTGCAGGACATTGATGCACGTACAGCCGCTGAGAATGCCACAGCCATTGGAACTGTGCAAGTTACCATGGAATCACAGAGCATCCTTGGTTGGAAGGGACCCAGAGGGATCATTGAACTGGCCCTGTGCAGGACATCCCAAGAATCCTACCCTGTGCATGAGGGTGTTGTCCAAATGCTTCCTGAGCTCTGTCAGGCTTGGTGTTGCAATCACTTCCCTGGGGAGCCTGTTCCAGTGCCCAGCCACTCTCTGGGGGGAGGAGAACCTTTTCCTGATATCCAACCTAAATCTCCCTTGATGCAGCTTCAGGCCATTCCCTCGAGTGCTGCCACCTAAGAGATGAGATCAGTCCCCTCCTCTTCCCCTCCTGAGGAAGTTGTAACTGCAGTGAGGTCTTGCCTCAGTCTCCTCAAAGCTGAACAAACCAAGTGACCTCAGCTGCTCCTCATAAGGCCACCCCTCAAGCCCTTCACTGTCTTCATAGCTCTCCTTTGGACACTTCCTAATATTTTTCTATCTTTCTTGTGTTACATTGCTGTTGTGATGTTATGATGAAGTTGTCTCTTGTACTCTGGAGACTGTGCTGTAATGGCAACACAGAATTCACAGAATGACTAGGTTGGAAGACACCTAGAAGATCATCGAGTCCAACCCATGCCCTAACACCCCTTCAGGTTTTTTTCCCTGTCATGCTTTAACTCCCCAGACAGCAGCTAAACCCCACACAGTCACTTTCTCCCATTCCCTGGAGTGGGAGAGAACGGGAAGGGTAAAAGTGAAAAAACTCATGGGTTTAGACAAATTTAATAAGTAAAGCATAAGCTGCACATGACCAGCAAAGCAAACTAAGGAATTCATTCATCACTTCCCATGGGCAGGCAGTTGCTCAGCCATCCCTAGGAAAGCAGGGCTCCATCCCATAATGCTGACTGGGAAGATAAATTACATCACTCTGAACATGCCTCCCTTTTTTCTTCTGTGTTGTTCTTCTGCTCCCATCTTTGTATGCTGATCATGATGCTGTATGACATGACCCTTGGGTCAATTGGGGTCAGCTGTCCTGGCTGTGTCCTCTTTCAGTTCCTTGTGCACCTTCAGCCTCCTCGCTGGTGGGGTGGGGTGAGGAGCAGAAAAGGCCCTGGCTTTGTGTGAGCTCTGCTCAGCAATAATGAAACCATGTCTGTGCTATCAACAGTGTACCCAGCACACATCTGAAACACAGCCCCATACCAGCTACTGTGAAGAAAATTAACTATCCTAGCTAAAACCAGCAGAGTCCTTCCTTTGCACATTCTTCCTCTCATCCATCCTTTTTCCACAAATTCTCCTTCTTTGAAGAAAACAGGCTATTCCTGCAGCTTCCACCAAACCCCTTCCTCTCCCATGCTTTGTTCTCTGTGTGCCAGGATCAGAGTGAACCAAGACAGCAGGAGAGCCAGGGACACTTAAACTTTGCATCTGAGGACAAGAGTGTGGTGTTGAGAGGACACACTTGTGGCTGAGAACTTGGAGTGAAGCCCTGCCCCTTCTCAGCTCCCTGCTCCAGACTTTCTGGCTGCAAAGGACAGTATTTCAGTTTCCTGGAGGTTCAGTTCAGCCTGTAAAGTGGTTGGAGATTCCAGTAAAGATGTAAACGTTGCCCTTTTGACCAACAACTTGATTTTTGAGCTACAAAAGTAAAGGGAAATCTACCACATGGAGAAAAGAGCTTTAGAGAAGGGATTCACTCTCTGCCACTCCACTGAGTGGTGCAGTCATCAAAATGTGCAAAAGCACAGCTGTTGCAATATAAATCATCTGTATTTCTGTTTTGTTTACTACAATGAGGTTATCACCATAGTGCTACGAGGATTGTGCAATTTGGTGCTTTATCCATGTGGCTGTTCAAGAACTGCTTTTGCTTGCCTGGATCCTAAGACCTTACAGTCTCACTGTGTCATTGGCTCACTGTGGCTGTCATAGCGGATTTTCTGTTAAAAAGTATGCAAAAATAGATATGCAAAAGTAAAAACTGCTTCAGACCCGGAGTTACAGATAAAAAGCCTGTATTGTGGTGGCAGGATGTGTGAAATAGCAGCAGCTTCACAACTTTGTGATAAAAGTGTGAGGATGCTGGAGCACAGCTGTCCTGCATCCTGCTGTTAAATCCATGTCTCTCCAGTTCAAAGACAGGGATGTTGTGTGGGGCAGTGTGTCAAATGCTGTGTACAAGTTCATGTAGATGATGCCAGTGGCTTTTCCCTCATCCCGTAGCGTTCTAAGACCCTTCTATGCCCATTGTAGAAGGCCACCAGATTTGTCAGGAACAATTTGACATAATGCTCACCATTCAGACAATTAATTACACTGACAAAAGTTGTGTGTTAATGCCCAGGTAAGACACTGATTTGTGTTTCTCCAAAAGCTCTGTAACTCTGTTGCGTAAAACACCCAATGCTTCGAACAGAAATTACCTGAAGGAACTACATAACTGTTTGTGAGGCCAAAGAGCAGAAGAGCAGGAAATGGATACTGACTGTTGAAAAATACAAGGTTATTGAAAAACAAATAGTGATACAGTAATTGCAGAAGTGGCTAAAACACTTGGAAGTAGCAGTGAAACAAAGGAGTTTAGGATAAGCTGCTTCTCCTCAAGGCCTGTCAATGCTGAGTTGAATATTGGCAGAGATCTTGGTATGTAATTGCAATTCATTTTGGAATGTTTTTAATAGAGGAAAACAATGGAGGTCTGTATAGAAAAGAATCAATAGGTCAGAATTACCAACCAAACTACTTTGGAGGGGGATGTCTGTGTTTCACAGAGCACCAGAAGAGGCTGTTTGTTTCTTCCTCTGTTGCCACCTTGACCCACTGCTGCTGTAGGAGAGGTGCTCATTTGCTGAGCTTTGTTTCTGCTGTCTTAGGAGGATACACACTTTTCCTTTGCCTGTAAGAGGTCTGGATGAAGAATTCTATCATAGAATCAATTAAATTGGAAAAGATGTCTAAGATGATCAAGTCCAACCATCAAACTAGCACCAACACCAACGCTCACCATTAAACCACCTCGAGTGCCACATCCACAAGTTTTTTGAACAATTGCAGGGATGGTGACTCCACCACTCCCCTGGGCAGCCAGTTCCAATTCTTTACAAACCATTTAATGAAAAAAAAAAATCCCAGTGTTAAATTTAAGCTTCCCCTGATGCAACTTGAGGCCATTTCCTCTTATCTTGTCACTTTTTACTTGGGGGAAGAGACTGACCTCCACCTGGCTACAACCTCCTTTCAGGTAGTTGCAGAGAGAGGGAAGGTCTCCTCCCAGCCTCCTTTTCTCCAGGTTAAACTCCTACATCTCCCTCAACTGGTCCTCATAAGACTTGTATTCCAGCCCCTTCACCAGCTATATAAAGCTAAAATTCTACCAGATTAAAGCAGAACTGCTTAGTGTGGCTACTGTCTCTACTGTTCCTTGGAGAAAAGCTTCCCACACTCCAGTGACAGTAGCCCTTTGTCCCTTTGGCTTAAAATACCCAAGTCCTGTCTGTGGTGACTGTCATCACACTAATTGAGAAACAATCCTAAGAAGTTTGTCCCATATTCAAGTTATTATCTTGGAAAAAGGACAGTTGTCTTGTGGGAACAAGCTGGACCAAGAGTTATATCTTAGTGCAGCAGAAAGCAGTCCTTAGCTCCTCCTCAGGCAAGCTGTCCCTTGGATGTGTCCCAGAGACACACCCAACTTTTCTTTTTTTTGTGTGTGCTTGTGAATTTTTAAAGAAGCATTGCTCAAAATGTCTTTTTTCCTGACTTATCTTACCCCACACAAACTTAGAATTCTCTGTATTTTATGAAATAAACCCACCAGGCTCCATTTGGAAAACAGCTTTTCATTAAGGTGTAACTCTCCCCTGCCTTGCTCTCAGAGCCACTAATCTTACATTTGGCATGTCTCTGAATTTGGAAAATAGTATTACAAGTCTGGCTGTTGTCTTCCAGTACAAGTTTTACACCTTTACTGTCTTGCTTGGAAATTTAGTGGCTCTGACATGCAGAAGATATCAGTGTGTATCTTCAGTGAGGAGCTTCTCATGGAACAGACTGGATCTGGAACAAGACCCCAAGGCAGCTTGATGCACTTGCTGTGGGAGTTTCAGGCTTGCTTGGCAGAGGGCAGGATCACCAGGGTGGCCTGGAACCCTTCCCACTCTTGGAAGAGACCGGCTGGCTTTACAAGGCAGCTCTTCCACGGGGTGAAACTTGGTGCCATTGGGACTGGTGCCACCTGCTGTGCTGCTGACACTCCCCTTACCTGAACAGGGAGATGTGGCACACTGCCACCTGTGCCCAAGGGTTAAGGTAAGGGCAAAACCAGGAGAGATTTGCTTGTTTTGAAAAGTATCTCTTTCACTGTACCAATGGAACCCATCCAAATTTGCCTTTGCTACTTTTGTATCTGATCGGACTTCAGTTGAACAACTCTAGTTCTTGGAGCTGGAAATCCTCTTATTAGGGCACTGACACTTTTCTGAATATTAAAAATCTTTTGCTTTTATAGCTGTCAGAAGCAATCTTTCAGATCTCCCCCTCCAGCTGCTGTGCTCTCTTGTGAGCTGATTGCTACTCCTGGGCAGGTGAGTGTCGGCATTGTTTTGCCTGGCACCAACAATATTGACTTGCAAGGAAAGAAGGGTGTTTCTGCATCTCAGATCAAGTCCTGTGTTTTGTTTATGATACTCTCTTCTGTCAGAAAAAAATGCTGCATAACACTTCCCCTGTCTCCAAGACAGAATAGGGTCATGCTCAGTAACCTTGAGTATAGACTTGTCGTATCTGGTGAGCTCATTAGGGCTTGATCTGCTCATTACCTGGAGACTGTTGAAGGCAAGACCAAAATATTTCAGAAGTCAGCGAGGGCAGCATGCTTCCCTCTGAGTGAACCTGGGAATGTTGTTCAGCACATGTATTTGAATCGATTGCTGAAGCTGACATCTGCTTACTGAGGTTTACAAAGCTTGTGGCTTCTCATAATCTGTAAAACACATGGCATTTGTATGTACAGGCTTGTCAATGGTAGTTCCCCTATCCAAAGCCAACAGGACTCTTCCATCTGTACAGCAGAGCCCTTTCCTTGGAGCCATCAATTATCACTGTCTAAGAGTCTAGCTGAAAGTGAGTAAAAACAAAATTTTCTTTCTTACTCTTCCCTTCTCCAAGGAAATTCTTTCACTGGTGTGACAGCCCTTCCCAGTCCGCTTATAGCTCCTATTGAATTCCAACTTCCTGTCCAAAATTGTTGGGACATGAGATGGTTAACAGGATACTGCTCCTGAAAGGTCACAGAACAAGGGATCCATGTCAAGAGTACATGGTGAAAGATTTCAAACCTGATGAGTGATCTTTAGGGCATGCAGCAGGCACCCAGGGAGTGTCTTGGGTGTTGAGAGAGTTAAAATTGGTTTGGATTTTTTTTTCAGGAGCTGCATTACAAAGCCACAGCACTGGCATTATCATTAAAGATGTCCTTCAGCCTGCCCAGTCGGCTATTTTAGGAGGCATAAGTGATGTAAACATCATGGCAGAGAGACTAAAACACTTGTTGTAGTTTAACCCCAGGCAGCAACTGAACACCACTCTCTCACTCCCCCACCAGTGGGACTGGGGGGAGAATCGGAAAGGTAAAAGCTGGAAAACTCATGGGCTCTGATAAAGACAGCTTAATAGGGAAAGAAAAAGCCACGCACACAAACAAAACAAGGAAATAATTTCCTGCTTCCCACAGGCAGGCAAGTGTTCAGCCGTCTCCAGGAGAGCAGGGCCCTGTCACACGTAATGGTGACTTAAGAAGACAAATGTCATCACCCCAAATGTCCCCCCTTCCTCCTTGTTCCCCCACCATATACACTGAGCATGATGTCACGTGGTCTGGAATATCCCTCTGGTCAGCTGGGGTCACCTGTCCTGGCTGTGTCTCCTCCCATCTTCCCATGGACTCCTGGTCCTCTTGCCACCATGGCAGTATGAAAACCAGCCAAAACACAGCCCCATACTGGCCCAAATCAGACCCCACTCCACACCAAATGGAGCAGCGTTTGTGCAGGCTCATGCTATCCATCTCAGTGGGTAACTTCATAGTTCCCCATCACTTGTGGGATTTGTGTCTTTATCTAAACAGGATGGAGATTTGTCACTTGGCTTTTTTCACCAGAATTCTCTAGGTGCATGCTGAAAACCACTGTGCTAGCAGGGGTGCACCACACCATGGTGAATGGCAAAAGTTGCATCCTTTTGGTTTAGCTGAACAGAGATGAACTTTTCATTAAGGTGGTGACTTGGTTCCTGAGCTTACCTAAAAATAAACAAGGTGCTGACTGGCATGGTTATATTTTCATTGTTTGACCTATCAAAGGAGACAGTGGCAGGGAAAGGACACAAGTAACTTTCAGATGACATTGCATTAATTTGTAGCAATGCTGGAATTTCCATTGCGATGCTTCGTAAGGATGTTGCAGGCATCCAGGAAAGGCTCTGCTTGTTTTCCTTTGATATATGCCCAGAACCAGAGACAGATGCTTTAAAATGCAGTCATTAAATGTGTTGATTTCTTGTAAAAAGTGGTTACTGTAGTTCATTTCATAGTTTGGGGGTAAGGGGGTGGGGGTCTTTAAACATATTTTCACTCTGCTTGTGTAATTTGAAGGTGGCCTTTCTTCTCTTTTTTTTTTTGGTGTCGGTTTGTGGAGGGTTTTTTGGGTTGGGTTTTGTTTTTTTTCTTTTTAAAGCACGAGGCTTATTTAAGAACCTTGTAGACAAAAATATTTTGCAATGCCAAACATCTTCTGTTGTGTGTTCAGAGCAGGACTTTCTTTGCTCTTCAGCTCAGAGTGCTTTAGACAAAATGGGAGAAGGACATGAAAGAGAATTGTGTTGTACTTAGCAGAATTAGAATAAGCCCACAAGCACATGGTTTGTACTTTTTAATTCCAAGAGCCTGAATCTGATCTCACTCCTACTAATCTCTAAAGGGATTATTCCTGATTTACACCATCCCAAATGAAATCAGAATCTGGCCCTGAAAGCCTGTTTGTACTTCAGGCATTGTCTCAAGGCAGATGACCTGCAAATATGAAAAGGAGACCTGAGTTCCTGTGGGTTAACTGTTTAAATTTGTCAAGCTAAGTCAACTACAGCTTGTTTAGCAGGGAAGTGGTACTGCAAAACCTCAGGCTAGAACCCATTTACCTCTGTTGGGCTAATAGGAGGTAATCAGAGGATCTTCTTTGGTACAACACAGTGCTCTGTATTTGCATAGCACCTTTCATCTAAGGATATTAAATAACTACTTCATTGCACTTCTGGAAGCTGTTCAGCCAGACAAATCTCTTTAATGACCTGCCACGACTCTGGTTGCTAGCAGTGAAGCAAAAATAAGTTAGTACATTGAGTCTCTGGTTATGAGTGGCATCTGTAAGAAGGTCTGCCGCCTAGAACAGTGTGAAGCTGTTAGCTGAAAATACTGGGGTTTCTGGAAAAAAGGCTATGTCATACTTAGCTACTGAGAAGAAAATTGATTTTTATTAGCACAGGTTCAGTTAGTGTTGACTCAGACAGGTACCAAAAGCAAATGTGCAGTTTCAGGGTGGGAAAGCACAGGTTGCCTTTAAGTCATCATGCCAGCTTGTTTATGGCCCCAAATTAATATTATTTTGTTCATGTTTTGGTTGTCTACATGCTCATTTTTAAGATGTGTTTATATTGAGATTAAGGGAAAGTTGAAAACATCTTTTCATTGGGCTGCTCCAAAGGAAACTGGTATATTATTATATACCTGTACGTATTCTCAAATGAATACATCATGTTTGTCATTCTGCAAAGCACAATTTTGGTGTAGTGACACATTTGTACAGTGTTTGAACATTCTAAATGCAGCCATACAGTGGGAACCAGATGGGTAGCTTCATGCAATGGTCCACCTATTTCCTTTTAGATTTTGTTCTTGAATTCTGTTATCAGTTCAAATTTCTTAGTAACTGTCTCTTTGCCATGTCAATTTGAGATGCTCCAAGCTTTAGACTACAGTAGTTAGATGACTGTGGAGGGTCCTGTCTTTATGGACTGTAGGATGCCTACATCCCATGATTCACCCAGCACAACGGAAAACCACCAAACTCTGGGACACTTATCAAAAAGGCTCAGTGTAGGAAGATTGTGCTGCCACTGGTTCAGTTATCCCATGCAAACATCTGCTCCTCCTCTGGAGCTGAGCCACTTTTTCCTTTCCAACCTGAAAGCATGGTTATGGCATTAAATATATTGAACCAAATTTGACATGCACAGTCATTTGTCTGGAAAATACCCTTAGTTTTCCTTAGAATAAATAAGAAAGTCTGCTACTTCCTCAAAGGTGTATTTAGTTTTATTGCTAGTCACTCCAAGTTGTTAGCCATGGCTGATGTAAACGCTGCCTGTCTATCAGCAGACACTGGAAGAACCAATGACTGTATTCCTGGAGGTGAGACTTCATTGATTCAAGCTGAAACAGCTGGTGAGTGATGCTCTGAGGAATTGGCATTAGAATAAAAAAAACAGTTGGCTTTGTGTCTATAGTTTATATGATTAACCCAGAAAACGCTGTAGTGAGATCTCTGCATTTTTCTGTTTTCCATAAAGTAATCATCATTGTCTCAGGTCCACATCTCTCTACTTTTCTATATTTACCTGAAATAAACTAGAGTAAGTGCCGTGTAAGCAAATGTGGGATTTACTGGGGGAATGAGAATTGGTTAATCCCCCACTCTTCAGCAAAGCTCTCCCTTCCTTCAATCTCGCCTCTGCAGCAATATGTGCATCAACCTGGGTCCTCTTCAGTGAAAAAGAGTGATACTGGACTTGCCTTTGCAGCTTTTGCTGTTTGATTGAATCAAATTCTCTAAAAATTCTCTCCATCTGTGTATCTACTATAGGGTAAGAGACAATTTTCCCTGTTTGTTTCTGCTCTCAGCTGGTCCCACAAAGTCTGTTTCCACAGCAGATGTAAAGGTGGAGAAATTTTAAAATACACCACATACCAGATAAAAAATCTACTGCCTTGCTGAACTGGTTAATGTTGCTTAGCTGACATTTCTGCAGTGTAGGAAAAGCTGCATATTACTGGCCAAGCACTTTGTAATTTTCTGTTATTTCTAAAATGGATGCCAGCAATTGGAAATATTGAGTAATTTTTAATTGAAGTGATATGATCAGCGGGTGATTAGTTTTTGGAGTGCCTTGGGTGTATGTTGTGTTGTAGGGACAAGCCATCTGGAGCAGGGCTGTGGTTTAGCTGCTGTAATGAGTACCCATGGACTGCAGTGCCAAAATGACCAGGTTTATTACATCAATGAAGATCTTGAGTAATTAAATTCATTTTCACAGATCTAAATGAACTAAAATGAGAAAATAATTTGGCCTGAAGTTTTAGTTTGATGCTCTCAATTATTAAACCAAGGATCATCGATGCATTTTCTACTATGCTTAAAATAACCAGCCACAGCAAATCAGGCTGTTGAGTTCCTTCCTCTGTCTGCAGCTTTTACCAAATTTACCATGGCCAGGATTTCACCACACTTTGCCTGGATGGCCAGTGTGGTTTCATTAGGTGCTTCTTGTATTTGCTGCTTCTCTGACCTGCAAGCATCACACTCTGCCTCTGACCTTAGGGATAGGCTGGCAGGAGAGAAGAATCCTAGAACCACAGAAGGAGTTGTGTTGGAAAGGACCTTTAGAAGTCATCTAGTCCCACCCCCCCGCAATGTGCAGGGACACCTTCCACTAGATCAGGTTGCTCAGAGCCCTGTCCATGCTGACCTTGAAGGTTTCCAGGTGTGGAGCCCCCACCACTGCTCTGGGCAGCCTGTTGCAGTAATAATCTCACTGCTGGGGATTAGTGGGCAGACGAGTGCCACCATAAACCTGTGTTAGTCACAAAGCTTGCAGCTTGCATTGCTGCAGGGTACCTGCAGCAGCCCTGTTTGTGTTGCCAGGCTTGTAGCTGCTGGACTTAATTACTCTAAAATGAAGACTGATTCGTGGTATCACACCAAAGTTAATCCTTCCTCTTCCTGAAATTTTCACTACACAGTCTTTTTGCTGAAGTCTGATTAGTCATGGTGATGTACAGCCCTGAAACTTCCAAAGTGTTGCCCTGTGTTCAGTGTATCAAGGGGTGTTTGGAGGAGTGAGGGTTACTGGAGGAAGTGACTGGAAGTAGCTGGAAGAAAAAAGAAAAAAGCAAACAACCTTTGAGAATGCTTTGATCTGAAATCAAATATCTGCACCAGGGAGGCTGTGTATTTTTAGGGAGAGGCCACAGGCTGCATGTAAGTAGGTGCATTCTATTTGATGTGCTAAGATCAAGATGCCAGAGTCTTTAACTGCTCATCTGGCCATCTTATCTTGTGTTTTCCCTCTTAATTTTTCCCTTGTGTTTTAAAATTGTTTTTCCCACTTGTTCTGTGAAACATTCTTATGCAAAGCCAAGTCTCCTGCAACTCAAGCAAGCTTGTTTGTAGCACAACAAGAGCAAAGAGGTGTCAGAGTTTTGGTTTTGCGTAAAAACACATAACTTATTTCCTTTTTTTTTTCTTCCCAAGCTTGTTATTAAATGAGCAGTACTTTAATGAAGCATTTAATGGAGAAAACAAAACAACTTCTATATCCTCTAGATTGTTCCCAAATCCCTGAATGAAAAATTATTTAGTGATTGAAGCCCTTGCTGTTTCCTGTGCCATTGCAAAGCAATAATGAGCAGAACTTGAAAAGCTCTGCTCTCTCTTGGTTTGGAGTACCAGCCTCTACCACAGCATCAAACAGCCATGCCAGCACTTTTTCATGGTACCAGCTGATTAATTTTCATAGCAGACTTTCCCCCAATTTAATGCTGCTAATGACTATGTGAATGAAACTTAAAATATAAGCACAAGTTTGGAATCTCAGCTTCAGCACTGGAGCTTAAACAATCTGTACAGGAAGAGGCTGTTGAGAATGTAAGCATCAGTTTAAAATTGTTAAGTTTTCCAGTTTTTATTGCAATTTCCCCAAATCCATATATAATTCCCCAATCTGTAATCCACAGCAGACCCAGGAATAAATTGCAGGAATCAGGTTCTTGCTGGAAGCAGGGACAAGTGGCATGCCCTGAGCACTGGCACACAATGAACAAGCCAGTGGTCTCTCAGCAAGAGCTGAGTCACTTGGGTAATTCCTATTTTAAACAGCAGAACTGGATTCATGCTTCAAGCAGCCTCAGACAGCCAAACATGAATAAACTTCAGGTTAAAAGCTTGTGTTTTGTGCCATTACCTTCTTCTCCTTCCTTTTTACCCCTGCAGTGACAGTGGGTCAGAGGGTGATAATAGGAAGGGGAGCATTGCTGCCTGTGGGAATAATAAAAACCAGCTAGGTCCACACTGTGAGGTCCCAGTCTGCACCAGGAGAAACAGAGCACTTGTCTTGCCTTCTGATGTACAGGAAAGAAAAACAGAGGCAGATTTAGATGGAATTTTAACTAACTGGTTTAGGTTTTGCAAGTTGCAGCCCTGTAGCCTTTAATGTTCTGGGTGAGAAGAATGAGTGGCTCGTTTAGTGTGAGGGCAGTGAGACACAGGAACAGGCTGCCCAGAGAAGCTGTGGATGTCACATTCCTGGAAGAGTTCCAGGCCAGGTTGGTTGGGGCTATGACTAACTTGCTCTAAATGGAAGGTGTCCCTGCCCATGGCAGGGGTTTGGAACAAGAAGGTCTCAAAGGTCCCTTCCACCCCAAGCCATCCTGTGATTAATCTTCATATGTAGCAGACATGGTTACAGATGACAGTGCATGACTGACGGTGTGCTGAGAGTAGATGTCCCTCAGCAGGATTTGCTATGAGTGTGGCAAAGATGTGGGACATTGTTCGAGGGGTTATCCAGGTGGGATGCTGCTGGCTGCCTGCCATGAAAGGAGAGCTGAGACCCAGCCATGATGACCTGTGGGAATTAGTAAAGGTAAAAAGGCTTCCAGAAAGCTGCAAAAGCAGGCCTCAGAAACAGAAAAGTACAGAAAACTTAGAGCTAAGCTGCAGCTGCAAAGTCTGAAAGTAGAAAGGTTACAATAGTGCAGCAAGCAAGGACATGAAACAATGGCTTGAGTCTTAGGCTTGGCTAAGACAGACCTCAAGACTGCAGGAAAATATGGTTAGCAAGATAGTAGGTTTTAAGCTTAATAATGGAGTATTGTGTATTGTTAATAGAAAGCATACAAGCAAGCATTGTGAGAAGCAGGTGTACATGTGCTTTTAGTGACTGGCTAGAACAACTGTTTGTAAGCTGTAGCAATATTCTGTTGGCTAAAAAGTTTTCAAAATGCTCTGTAACAAGGAAATCTATAGCTGCTGTTGGCAAGACGTGCGCTGTTGCCATCTTCCCATTGTATCAGCCATGTAATGAGACTGATGCTGCAATAGAAGCTCGAGGAACGTCTCCCAGCAGCCCCATCCCGTTCGTAAAAGGGAAAAAAATAAACACACACCAGCACAATGACCCTTGAGCAGAGAAGGATCCATTGGTGCAGGAGTGAATCAGCCCAGGTGCACAGCAGTTCCCCATGGGATGGGAGTTTGGAGAGCTGCCAGGCACAAAGTAGCTGCAAAGGTGACATCCTTTCAAGCAGAAAGCCTTGGTGGCCCGAGGAATTTCTGCTGCTCAGGCAGGTCCATGAGCTGTGGTGCTGTACAGCCTGCAGTGACTCTGGTGGCCACTCAGAGGCCAGTAGTTGTTCTCCTACTGTTCTTGGCGTGCAGTGATGGAGAGTGGAGGGGCCTGCCACCTTGGAACTCCTCTTTTCTGGCAGGATGAAGCCTGTCACTGTTTTATCTCTGTCTCCTCTTGGTCCCAGGGCTGGGAAGGGGGGGGTTGAAATGTGGCAATTGTATCCGTGCCAGGGAAGGTGGTTTTAGGTTTTCAGGGCTTCCTGAACATTGCAGCTCTAGTACACTTTGTTCCCAGATATGTCTTTATTCTTCATTTTTGTGGCTTTTCAGGCAAGGATGCTCAGAGCACTGTCCTCCTGGGTGTCCTGGGTTGATGTTGAGGTCAGAAAGGGACAAGAGAAAGCTGTCAGTTGGAGACAGTGGTCAGAGGAGCCAAGAAAACAAACAGCTAGGAAAAACACCTGGCTTCTGGGACTTATTTCCTTAAGAAGCAAAGTGGAGAGCGAAAACATGTGGGATGACTAAGATATGAAGGATAACCATGCCCGTGTTTGGCGACAAGCCCTGCCTTTCAGCACTGAGGGTAGGGCTTGGTTTCTCCATCTTGCTCCAGGGCTAGTACATGTGTGGCTCTCACGGACAAGACTCCCACTCCATCTGCCCCTTCTCCTTGCTGCTGGCTGACAGAGCCACTGGCAGAATCAATACTGGGAATAATACTCTGCTGTGACCCCGTAATGTAAAAACAATCTCGCAGACATGAGTCTCGGGGGGAATTGGATCTTCATTTTCTTTTAAGACTACTCCAGGTTCTCTCAATCAGGAGAAGAATGGTCTCCTTATGAAATGACAGGCAATGAATGTATGGAGGACAGGCATGGTGAAAACAGTTCATGTTTCTTTTGGAACAAGGAGAGTTTTCCTGCGCTAGAACTTCCTTAGGGTGCAGATGCTCTAGAGTGCAGATGTTGGGTACATCTGGCAGAGTACAAGCATCTGCAAAGCATGTGCTGCTGTCAGACCTGGTAATCTGTCCTCCTTTTAAGGGTCACAATGAGAAATAGGTACTTTAAAATGTCATTTGTCTCGTTTAGAGGAAGCATTGGAAAAATAGGCTCTGGAGGTGGGACTTCCTCGGTGCTGGCAGTTAAAGAAGCCTTGATGACTTGCTCTGGCATTGGGGTGTGACATGAGATCAGCTGGGTCCTGCCCCAGCACAGCTGGGAGTGAGATCCTATTAACCTCTTAGCTAGGGATGCAAGTGCCAGAGGGCAGAGGCCAGGTGTCTAAATGAGGGAGATAATGCTGGGTCTGTGGTTACCTTCTTCTGTGGAGAACTGAAGCACCAAGGTAGTGTCCATCCAGCGACCTGATGGGAGACCTTCAGAGCCCAAACAGCGTTGAGTTGTCTGTACCTTAATGAAAGTCGCTGAGGGCCATGCTGCTTTGCTGCTTTTATATATTAAACCAACAAAATACATATATATATGTATATGTGTGTGTGTATGTTGTCTTTTGAAAAAATATCTAACACATAGGTGATCCTTTTAGACGAAGTGGAAGAGATGTAGAAGCTTCCATATGGTCCAAAATGAACAGTATCTGCTCCTCTTTCTGTAGGAAGAAAAAAAAAAGAAACAAAAAAACATCACTGGCCTGGTTGACTGAAATGTGTCCTGCAGAACCGAGGACCCAGACAATTTTCCATAAAACCTTAATACATGAAACAGAGTCAAAACCTAAATACTCAATTAGATCCATGGCTCAGCTGAAAACTGGTTGGTGCCTTCCTGTTGCCTACACCCCCTGTACACTCTCATGGATAGGTGGTCCGGACTGACACCATCCCAAGTGCCCACACGTGCAGTGAGTGAACCCTTTTCAAAGTGTTTCTTCCCCATATGAGGAAAGAGCTTCCTCAAGTATTTATTACTTTGCCTTGTCCCCTTATTGAAAGGATGCTATGAGCTCTCTGCACAGGGCAAATGTTAGGGTGTTCTTTTTTTTCTCAACATTCAAGTTTCAGTGGAGTTGTGATGCTTCATCAAAGTCTAGTTGACCTTGAAACTTGTTACTGTGCTATAGTTTTGAGTAAACCAGGAGAGCAGGGTTTCTGATACACCAGGTGCTGTGTTTTGTGTTTGGCTGTATTGCTGCCTCCATAGGGTTAAGGAGGAAATGGCTCCTCCTGTCTGAAAGAGCCTTTCATAATGTTCTGGTGGTCTTTTGGAACACCAGCTGCTGGTGATAACCTGAGGGTGGAATTTCTCCTGTACAACCATCTGAACAGTTGTAATTTCAGTGGCAATTTCCCTTTGTTCACACTGCTCAAATGCACTTTTCTGATGATTTGTAGCAGAGGATTCATTAGCTCCTTTTTCAGCAGGACAGTTCTGCTGTGCATGTAAGTCAGTGTTGATATTGTAGCACATTTGTCTTTAATTTGATAGCCCATTGCTCTTACACATGTTCACTGTCATTGCAAAAGTGTGCTTTTTGTTGGCTTTTCTCAGGAAGGGATGAGGGGATGCAGAAGTAAAATTTGTTAATAAAGAAACATAATTTCTGTTCTCTCTTAACAGCTATGTGAAGGAATAAAGCCAAAAATATTGGTCAATCACAGACAAGTAAAAGGGGCAATGCTTTGCAAATGCAGCTGAGGGATGTGAAAACATGATTCATTTTCAGAAGATTTTGTATTGTAATTCTGCATCACACCTCTGGCTCTCAACACTCTGCTCTGTGTCTCTCTGTGTGTTCAGCTCATAATATTCTGATTATTTGTCACTAGCTAGGCAGCTAAAGCCTTAGTTATGATGTGATCTAAAATCCCCTGAGACACTAAAATACTTGAAGACAAGGAAAGATGTTGCTAAATAGCACATGATATAGCTGGAAAATCTGAACACAGAAAGCCCAGATGTCTGCTAGAGGCATATTTTCTTAATTACCTAATTTTGGATACTTAAGGAAGTGTGTTAAAAAGAAACAAAACTAAGTTGTGGGCAGTTCTTTTGAGGTCTACTACGACTGTAATGGATGATCCTTAGAATTTCAGATGCTTCCAGAAAAAAAACAAGCAAAGAAACCTCTATGCCATTTTAGCATGTTGATTTTTTTTTTAACTCTGAAAGCTTTTAAATAAAAAATTGCATTTCAGGTTGGGGAATACTAAGTCTTTTTACTGGGAATACTGTTTTGCAATGATGCTTTCCTTACTTGCAAGGTTTTTGCTGAACCTTTTATGAATATTTGACTCTGCAGAAACCCCCAAATTACCATCCGCCCACGTGCAGCTTTGCTCTGAGGTGGCTCTCTGGTGCTCTGGCTGCCCTTTCTCAGTGCCAGGCCTTGGGGAGTCACAACTTCCCAGCACAATGCAGTTGCCCTGTAGTTCTGCCTTTGCTTTATTGTATTCCAATTTTTTTTCCCCTCTGACCTGCTGCTGCTGACCTTACTGAACCTCTGTCCTGATCTGTATCTTATGCTACCCTGAAATATCATGCACAGGAAGCATCTGGCTGTTCCCCTGCTGTATGGGGCATTCTTTCAGCGGATTATCTCCGTTTCATTCTGCTTCGTTCTGGCACAAAGCCTGCAAAAGTCATTTGACAAACCTAAGCTCTCTGCAGATCCAGATCATCCATCTCCCGCCACTCCTGAGATGCCGGTGGTTCCCGCGGTGTCCACTTGCTCGGAGCTGGCTGCCTTGGGGACGTGGATATCTGTCAGGTTTGCTTTTTTCCCCTTCTCATTGCTTTGTCAGTCATACCCCCTAGAAAAGGAACTGCAGGTTGCTAGGGGAAGGTGAAGCAAAATGTGCTCAACGTTGAGAAGTGAAGTGTGTGATGGAGATGGGATTTTTAAACATCCACTGACAGTATTCATGGTGGCAAGGAGGGGGTATATTTCTCACAAGTTTCTGGCTTCTGCACTTGTAGTTTTCCCATTGAGAGGGACATTAGCTTTGGTTTTGCAGGTGCAAGAGAAAACAAGTGTCTGTGGCTTCCTTCTGATTTTACACTGGCTTTTCCTTTTTTTAAATAAATTTGGCTCAACTGCTTTGCACAGCCCTGGCAGGTACCCAGGCCCCGTCGTGTTTCTTTGTTGAGTCAACAATAAATCCAGCCAGAGGAGAACAGCTTAATGGTCTGTAGTAATCATCCACCCAAATTCCTGGCTAAAATCTTCATCTCTCCAACCTGTGTAGCTCCTTTCCTCCCAAAGGGGAACCATTTGTGTGTGTGGTGGGTTGCCAGAGGGTCCTTGTTGTGCCTTGGTGTGTGTTCAAGGCTAGGTTGGATGAGGCTTAGGACAGCCTGGTCTAGTGGAAAGTGTCCCTGCTCATAGCAGGGGGCTGGAACTGGGTGATCTTTAAATGTCCTTCCACCCCAAACCACTCTGATTGTTTGTCATGAGTAGTGCAGGTGATGTTGGTGCAGCATAAAATGGCTGGGACCCCTGGGATCCCCACATCTCTGGTGAAGTATGTGCCTAACATGTCCCCTTTGGGAAAATCAGGAGAACCTTCAATTGGGATGTAATTCCTTTTTCCAGGCTAAAATATAATCTGCTCAGTTCCAGATAAATGGGTTTCACTTTGGGGCTGCAGGTTTTAGTCTTGTGCGTTACTGCTGTGTTGATAAGATTAATGATGTTGTCATGGTCATCTTAATGGTATTTCACTAAAATGCCTCCTTTTCAGGTTGAGTAGCAATGTGGGAATCTCTCCCTTCATGTTTTAATTTTTTTTCCTAACTTTCATAACTTTATTAGCAGGATAAGCATTGAAGTGTGATTCCCAATGCTGAGACCGGAAAGTCTATTCAAAGAATTCAAAACCTCATGGTTCTTGAGGGCCTTCTGAGGGGTATTTAATATTTGGGGCTGCACCAAACCCCTCAGAATACAGCTGCAAGGAGCAAAAGCCTCTGAGAGATGTACTTATTCATTACTGTGTACAGTCATACATTATAAAGTTTAATGCTTGCTTGCAGGGACTCCACTTGCGCTGTGTTTGCCTCTTAATCATTATGATAATTGCTTATACATCATCTCTAACAGGCGGATTAAGTCCAAACATGACAAAACCTCCCATGGTATTGCTGCTGAGATCTGCCCAATAAAAGCAGTCCTGGGTTTATTTTAAGTTTTCTTTTGAGGCAAGGTTCTTATTTACCTATTCTCAAAACCATGCAATTACTTAAAGACATTATTCTTCTGCTCGGTGATTAAATAAGCCCCAAAGTCTCACCAGTGAGGTCACCCAGGTACCTGCACAGAGGTGCCTGAGCTTAGCAGCAGTTTGCTAATTGCAGCTGATGCAGTGCCCTGGAAGCAGCATGCATTAGTGAGATGCAGTTTGGCTGGGGCAGTTTCCAGCCAGGCTGCATGGCGTGCTGGTGGCTGTGCTGCTGTCAGCATCAAGGAAATCCTGAAGTGAGTGATAACTCTGCGGACAGCACACGAGCAGAAGCGGGGCAGACATCCTGACAGAGACCAGACATTGCTGCTTGGTTCACAGCACAGGCCTTGTGAACTGCAAGAATTCATTTTCCCTTTCGGGGCCCCCGAGCTTGAGTTTCAAAATGAGAACCATATTTTGAGCTCTTTGTTCCGGCACAAAATCAGCTCCTCTTTCCTGCTGAAACTCTCTCAGTGCTGCAAAGGTGTAAAAATAAGCCAGGCTCTGGCTCATGCCTTAAATTTAGTGTTTTGTGTTTGCTAGATTGGCTCTTTTGGTGGGTCCCCTGTGCCCCGTGCGGGCTGTGGCTGAGCAGAGGAGGTCCCACAGTCCTGTCACACTGTGCTGAGTGTGGCTGCTCTCGCTGCCTACATCTCCTTCAGCTCATTTCCTGTGAGATGTCTCTCTTCCAAGTGAGTAAGCCACAGATGCAACTTTCTGCAAAATTACCAACTTTTACAGAACACTTATGGCTCCCTGCGAGGTCTCCTCCTTCGCTCCCACTGTGGTGCTGCTTTTCTGAAGGCAAATTAAACAGATCTATTCCAATCTGACTGAAGCCATTGAGTTACTTAAACAGATTGACCTGACTCGGGCTTATCAATTTCTTTAATGAGGTGTCCTCTGCAACTTCTGCTTGGCTTTTCTCCATCCTTCTCATTAAAAAATTTATTTTAGAATCTCTTTGTTCCAGGTGGAGTCATTGCCAAATAGTTGGCTGGGTATATGCCTGACCCTTATCCCCTAATAATGCTTTAATTTTCATTTTTAAATCTAGCAAAGGCACTGAGAAATTACCCTCCTTATAGATGTATGATTTGGAAAGTGTTTTAACTCTAAGTGAGGAGCAGCAGTGAAGAGGATGCTTCTTCCCTCTGGCCCCATGGAAATAACCCTGCATAACAAAAAGAGTTTAAAGATTAAAATGCTGGTTTTTGCAGGCTGGGTGAGATGTCTTTTTATGGTCACCTTTTAAAACAACAACGGTGACAGATTCCACCCAGGCTGGAAGGATAACGACTTCCCATTGAAATTTCTTTATGAAATTGAACCTTCAGGATCAAATGGTGGATATCTGAAAGGTTTACCCAAATTGTAGGTAAAAAAATCATTGTTGACGTATAGGAAAACTGTGTGCTTCTTTGGGATGAGGGTGCATCAAAAACAGCTGGATTAATCCAGATTTACCTTGATAAAACTGTATTCTGTCCTTGGGCATCTCTCCCTGGGCACGTCTTTCTTGGTGCTGATGGCCCTTGCTCTAAAGCTGTTGAATTGGCTGATGTTAGGAGATTGTTTTGATCTTTTTCCTTGAGCTATTAAGGTCATTTATGTATTGTACATCAGTCAAGGCCAGATCCTCCATGTGTGCATGAAGTCACACCTGTTTGAAGGCCTTCCTCAGGCTACAGAGAGAATGCCTGTTTTGTACTCCAGATCCTTCAACTCACACCTTCACCCAAAAGTACCTCCCAAGTTCTTCCAACCCTCCAAAAAAATAAGAAGCAGTGCTGGCTGTCTTCTTTCAGGTCACAGATTATTAATCCTTCAGGTGTAAGCCTGGGCAGAGCCCTCAGTGGTGGGAAGGGAGGATGTCCTTCAGCCTTCCTCTCAACAAAACTGACTTTCTGCAAAAGCCCATCTCGTCCATGTGTGTTGGGCACAACACATACAGTGTGGGAACTGTAAGGAAGCACAGGCAGAGAGAGGGAAATGAGTGATTTTTGGGTGCCTGTTGTATGCAGCCATGAGGTATAGGGCACATGCTCACTCTATAAAGGTGCTGTGTGCAGGGACATCACACCAGGTACCTCTGGGAACATTATCACTACTACTACTTTGTTTTTTTTCTTTTATGACAAAGTCTCTGTAGAGTTTAGGTGCCAGTGTGGGAAGAGGGCTACTGACCAGAAGGGGTTAGATGCACAAGTTTGCACTCAGGCATCCTCTTGTTGTTGTTTCTCTGACTCTTCCCCTGAGCAGAGTCCAGAGTTCCATCTGAGCTGACCAGGTTTAGCAGGAACTGGTTTTGCCTTCGTCTTCTGCATGTTCTGTCTATACTTAGTGGGGGCAGGTTCCCAACTCCACTGAAGTGTTTTGTTCTTTCATCCTGGTAGAAATAAATCCAATTTCATGCAAAGTTGCTGCAGAAGAAAAGCCTTCTGCTCTGGCAAATAAACCACCCCTTCTCCAGTCCCTCCAGCTTCAGACACCCAGCCTTGCAGCTGACACTATTTTTGTCTCAAATGCACAGTTAGAAGAGCAGGACAAGGAAACCCAAGATACATCTTGCAAAATAGATACTTTCTATGTAGAAATACATCTCATTCTCAGACAGAGAGAGGAGGAGGAGTGTGTGTGGCTGTGGGCCCTAGAACTGAGCGGGATGCAGGGAAGTGGGGGCATCCCTGTGGCATTGGTGGGGACACTGTGTTTGAGATCCCAGCAGCGTGCTCCAGCCTCCTGGCTGCAGAGCACAGTCACAGCATTTATTACTGACTGCTACTGGATTTTTATAGAATTGATTCAGCAGAGCATTTGCATCTGCACTATTTAAGGGAGTGGGGAATGACCATGTGGTTACAAAGTTAGATGTGTGCTTAAGTGTCTTGCTGAGCTGGTATTAATTTAAAGAAAATAAACAGGTGCTTCCTGGCTTGAGTCTGGTGGCATGAGAGCATGTGCAACCTGATTAGATGTAGGATGTTTCAGTTCTGAGTGCCTAACTTAAGAGACCTCAACACACAAGTTAATAAAAAAAAATATGAGTACCAGAAGAGCAGAGCCTTAATGGCACTGAACCATATACAGCACTCATTTACAGAGGGTTTTCCAAGGTGTGTGGTCCAAGCAGTTGGATAATGAATGTAAAGTTGTCCAGAGGACCATGTATATTGGATTTGCAGACAGTATTGTTGAGCTGTGGTCAGACTGACCACAGATAGACCCCTTCTGACTCAAATAATCAGGTAGCAGTCTGTGTGGAAGCCACAAGAGTTTGGAGAAGGTGGTTTTTTTGTGTCCTGTGTGTGCCCAGTGGGCCTGATCCTGCATTCCTGTGCTGGTTCTGAGAAACTGATCATTAAAATCAAAGACGTTTTTGACTGACTAAGGAGTTCAGACTGTATTGCTGTGGATTTTAGTTCCTTCCATTCATTTTCCTTTGATTATCAGTACAATGCTTTATTTTTGCACAGTGTAATATTTTATTAAAGGCGCATTTGTAGCTAATAACATTTATGAAGAGGCAGCTTTGACTGAAACTGCATCTGAATGTCACTTGAATAATGAATGGGAATACCATATATCCATTAAAATTTGAACAATGATAACTGTATGTGTGTTAGAGTCCCCTTTTTGAGGGATATGGCCAGCAGCCATTAAAATACAGTGAGAATTCTTGGTCACAGTCCCACAGTGGCTGATAATAACACTCTTGATAAGAATTTGCAGCCCAAGACACCAATTTTACAAAAGGGATTTATTGCAGCTAGCAGCAGCTCTGAAGATTTAAATGTAACCATCATTCAGTTCTACTTTTACTTTATTATTTTTTTTAAGTCTCACGTATATAAAGAAAGGATTTTACTTCCCTATCACTCTCTGGAGTTGGTTTCCTGCTGGCCCTTATTAAAAGTTACTCACTTTTTGAATATACAATGTTAGCCAATATCCCCACTGGTTTAAAAAAAAAAAAACCCAAAACTTTTCATCCTATTTTTAACACACAGGTTTTATAGAATTTAGAGATAGATGTGGCCTACTGGGTTATATAGTCAATTTTCTACACCCCTCCATTATTTCTTGCAAGCCTTCATGTTTCTGGGCTTTTTAATATTTATAGATGCATTGCTGCAGCTGTTCTCCAGCTCAGTGATGTGTGGATGTCACTGGGCTCTAACAAGGAGACTCACGTGGCACTTTGAAGTTGGAGGAAAATGGGGAAAAATCTTCTTAATAGAATCTATCCCAGAAAGTGACTTTGCTTAGCTTACAGTAAATATGGGGTGCTTCAAAAAATGTAATAACTGTAGAGTCTTGTAAGTATTTTCTTGGACCTACAAAGCTGATGCACGAGGCAGTGTAGTACAGTGGCTGAGATGACTGACAGATTTATATTCTGCTTTTTAACCTTCCAAAAGTCACTTAATCAAGCTTCTCCTTTTCCCCCTCATCCCCTCTGCAGAGCAGGGTTTATCTGAGCAGAAAGTGCTTACTAAGCACCAATTGAACACCTACTGTGCCAGGACCCTGAGCTTTATCTCTCAAGCCTGGTCAAATGCAAAGTAATAAGTTGGTCTTCAGAAGAAATAGGTTGTTGAAGGAATCATGTAGTCTCAGGTTTTTGACTGGCACAAAAAACTGGATTTCTTAAGGATTTGGCAAGCTGAGTTTAGCTTTTCTTCTATAATTATGGATATAGTTTGGTGGCTTTGCTGATTCTTTACCTCCATTCCTGTGTTCAGTTCCAATCTGGCAGCAGGAGCTGGAAGGCTCACATCCTTGTGCATTAAACAGGATGCAGTGCCTAATTATTATCTTGATTAAATTTGGTGATTAAGTGATCTGTAATTGTGTGTAAGCTCAGACATCCCAAGATATTACTCAAAGACATGGTGACTGATCATCTGGTCAGGGTTGGAGTGGCACTGCATTGATTAAATCTTATTTTAAGGAGAAGTTGGTTCACATCTCTGCAAGCACTTAAAGCTCTGTGGAATTTTGCTACATTTCTCTTTGCTGAGCAATATGTAAAAGTACATCAAGTGCAAGTCTAGCTAAGTAATAAATGTCAAGAAAGTATCTACAGAAGGATGTATTTGTAAAATATATTAATGGTTCCTTGTTTAATTTAAGAAGACAGAAAAATACCACGTTCCTGATAAATTTCTGAAATAAGTACAAAAAACCGTGAGAAAATAAATATATGCCAGCATCATAACTTCCTCTTGATGACTAAACCTATGGCATTTTTAAAGCCAAGGATGAAGCAATTTTAGGCATGATTCAATTGAAATCTCTGCCTTTCTCTGTCCTCTTGGAATAAACCACCCATGCATTTTAAATTTTCCTCCTTTCATATGCTATGGGATATTGATAAAAATGATAATAATAAAAAAGTAATGCCCCTTATAGCAAAGAAAAGGCAGTCTGGTAGTCAAATATTTTTCAAGCTTTGTGCAACTTGGACTGAAAGACTGGAATATCACCCAGTAATAAGTTTGTGGAGATGAAATCCACTTGGATAAAAAGTACAGATCTATGCAACTTGACAGGCTGAGTCCTAAAGGGCAGCAGTCTTGGATCCAATAGTCTCTCTCATTTTGAATAATTGCTGTGCAACACAGAATCAAACACTTATTGCTGAGTACAGGTGCATTTGCTCTCCCTGGTGACCCTCTATAAGCAAATGTGCAAGACGATTTTATTACCAGGAATGCAATTCACACAAACTGTTTGCTTTGGAGAATTAAATAAACCCAGACAAAGGACAGTCAATACTGTTGTTTTACCTTCTTGCATTTAAATGCTGCCTCCTGGATGGTTCAATAGCAAGCTGGAAGACAGAGGGGTTCTGTGTAATGATTCATGTGAAGGAATTTACCTTTGAGGAAAAGCCACAAGAGCACCAAAATCAAGGGGTTACTTTGCTGTAGACAAATTCAGCATATCACCTTCATCTGAGCAGGCTGCTGTGATTGATGACTAGTGGGAATTTGGTTGACTGGAGAAATCTTGGCTAAAAAATTTGTTTCCAAACTGGAATGGCCAAGCAGTGGCAAAGCTTTGATTTTGGTGCCAATGCAGCATTTGAAGAGTGAAACCATATTTGTGGCGGTGGTTGAAAGAGCTTCTAGGAGACATTTGAACCCATGCCATGAATTTTTGAACTAGGAGCATTTTTCAGTGCAAGGGAAAATGATATCTCAGCCCTTGCCCGAGCAGCCCTTGCCTGGGGAGGAGCTGTGATCAGTCTTGCCTTTGGGCAGAGCCTTCCCTAAGACCAGTATCTCTTCAGTGCAATTAAAAATAAAGGCATCTGGTGCCTGGCTTATAGTGATGACAGCACATTGCACGGCTGTGGAGGGACATTAGGAGCCATTTAAAGTGCTAACTAGTGCCTTGTTTGTTATTCTGCTGTATTCGTGCAGTGTTGACTATCCCTTGCTAGGACAAAATTAGACTAAGCAGAGTCAGAAAGGTTAATGCCTTTGGCCTTCTCCTTTCTATCAGCTTTATGAGCACAACAGGGTTGAGGCATCCCAAGTCTTTGTTGTCTTCATAAACCCCTGAGAACTCCATTCAGAGATACAGATACAGATCCAGCACAACACCCTGGACTCTCAAACCTTGTAATTGCTTGGATTCAGATCCAGGCTGGTGTTCTCTCCCCCAGCACTGTGTTTTGTACAGTGATAAGGTAAAGGAGAAGAGAAGCACTATAAAATATATATTGGATGTGATTGATAGCACCTCATGGAAGCAAGAGTAAATACTGAAATGCTGATTTATCTTTCCAAGATCAACATCTGGGCTTTTTATAAGACTTGGACTAAGGAATATAAACACTGGGTGACAGCCACAGTAGGACTGACTATTCAGGCTATATCTCCAGTCTATCCAGTTATTAAGAGCCAGCACAGAGCAGTGCAGAGAAGCCATCAGGACATTGCAGGAGGTCCTCAGCTGTTGCAGATCTGTTTGTGGGGCAGGGATGAGATCTCCTAGGGCTCAGTCCCAGACAGGGTGTTCTGGGGTGTTCATCCTCTGCAGGATTCAGGATCAATCCTTCAGCCCCATGGAACACAAACATCACAGACATGGCATGAAAGCCGTCATGGACCATTTTCTGTGTGTCTCACCCTGGGTTTGGAGCAACATGTTTTGTCCTGAGCAAAGACAGGTGGAAGGAGATGTGTCTTCTCAGCACTCTTGAGAGTGTGTGATCTGGCAGAGGAGTCTTTACCAAAATTTTCTTTGTAATCATTTGTGAGATAAATAAACTGCAGGCATCACACATAGCCAAATGAAATGGAAGCTGTGGCAAAGCTGATCTAGGGGACTTTCTCCTTCAAAAACTCTTGTAATGGGTGACCCAGACTTTCAAGAAAAAAATTTGGTGAGTTCAAACTGAAGAAATTCTCTTATTCACTCAAAAGCTTGTGCTTCTTGCCAACACAGTAATGTGCTGTTGGGACAGGTAGAAAGGGCTGCTTTCCAAAAATAAGCAGATATTATGCAACAAGCTTAGTTATATTAATAAGTGAAAAACGGATGTACTATTCATTATCTGCTTTCAAATCTAAGTAGACAGTCATACTGATGATTACTGATTGTTTTTTTATTCTTACAGAGAGAAATGTTTGAGGAAAGGCAGAACTCAGTCTTTAGCATTCTTTTGATTCCACACTGGAGCTTGATAATTGATGAAAGAGGTTCCATGTGTTACTTGAAACTTTTCTGTTGGCTTTGTGATCTGAACTAGGTCTGACAAGTTACATCACGAGTCCTTCACAGGACACTCCCTCTAGCAAGAGTAATACCCTTCTTGCAGGACCTGATTCTGGAGTTCTCATTGAAGTGAATGGACTTGATGTGGATAGACAGCATTTGTCTCTATTCTGTTATTTTGGGGAGTTTAGTCCCAATTCTGTTGAATATAGGAGCTGTCCTGCATGTAATGTCCACTGTTATAAATAGGAGCAATACTAAAATTCATCCTTAATTGTTTTTAAAAAGGGATTTTGGATAAAACAGCTGTTGGAAATCTTTTGAAAGACTCAGCTGGCTTTGCATGAAGTTGGAGCAGGTTCAAAATACACTGACAAGACCAGCAGTGAAAAAAATCTTTGTTGTCAGCTGATGTATCTCCTTCCTCTGTTCTCTGAGTTATTCTCACTGTCTCTCCTTAGGCACTGAATTTCAGTGTCTAAATTGGGAGGGCAGTAAATGAGAATGCAAGTCTGTTGGGTTTGCATGGCAAGGTTTTGGCAGTGGGGGGACTACAGGGGTGGCTTCTATGAGAAGCTTCTGGAAGCTTCCCCCCATGTCCAGCTGAGCCAATGCCAGCTGGCTCCAAAATGGACCAAGTCCATCTGCAACACTGGTAGTGCCTCTGGGATAATGTGTATAAGAAGGGGAAAAAGTTGCTCCTCAGCAGCAGCTAGAGGAGAGAGGAGGGAGTAAATGAGAGCAGCAGCTCTGCACACACTGAGGTCACTGGGTCCTGGAGGATTGCACCCTGTGGAGGGGTCCCAAGCTGGGGCAGTTCGTGCAGAACTGCAGCCCATGGGAAGGACTCACATTGGAGGAGTCTGTGGAGGTTTGGCTCCCCGAGGAGGAAGGAGCAGCAGAGACAATGTGCAGTGAACTGACCACATTCCACATTCCCTGTCTCCCTGCACTGCTGGTAGGGTAGTGGGAAGAGAAATCAGGAGTGAAGTTGAGCCTCAGAATAAGGGAGAAACGAGGGGAAGGTGTTTTAAGATTTGGTTTTATTTCTCATTGTCCTGTTCTGATTCCCAAGCTGAATCTGTTTTGCCTGTGATGGTAACTGGTGAATGATCTCTCCCTGTCCTTAGCTCAGCCCACAAGTTTTTCATCATATTCTTCTCCCCTGTCCAGCTTAGGAGGGGAGTGACAGAGTGGCTTGGGTGGGCACCTGGCATTCAGCCAGGGTCAACCCAGCACAGTGAGGCTCCCCACATTTCCAGTGGTGGGAGTGAGTCTCTGCACTGTGAGCACTCAGGGGAAGAGTTTAACTCCAAAATTACAAGTGTTCATTGAAAGTGTGAGACTGAGGCTTCTGCCTCAGAGATGGGCTGGAACTGCACATCCTGGCTCTTATCCTGGGTGCTCGTGGGGAGTGATCCAAGAGCTTGAACACTTCCATCCACCTGCTCCATCATCACAAAGATACTTACATTACCCTCTGCAGGAGTACTGCTCTCTGCATAAGCAACCTGCTGCTAGTATCACACTAAGCCCCCAGATTCATGTCTTTGCAACCTCAGTGGCCTAAAAGTGGTTGTGCAAATGCAAATAGCTGCATGAGGCTTCTCTGACCCAGAGAAAGGCAGTATGTGAAATTTGGGCTTGTATGCCTACATCGACATACATAGCTAGAAGAAAACAAATAAAAAACGAGTTGATAATATGTGCCCACGTCACACTCAGAAATGCTCTTGAATAGGGTGGCTGACAATAGCATGGAGTCTTCTAGATGCAGGTGGAGGCAGCAGATAATTCTGGTGACTGGTGCCAGGCAAACCAGCTCCTGCTGCCAAGGCCCAGCATGGAGCCCTGTGGCTCCTTTGCAGGCATCGCCATGGGTCACGCAATCACAGCCAGGGAACCAGCTGGTAGCTCTCTGTCTGCAGCTTTCTTTATCCCATAAAGAGCTTCAAATGCTGCCCCCTGCTCCTTGCTTTTTTAACAGATGACATTGAAGGGCTTTCACTTTTTGCCCCCCAGGTTTTTTAAGGCTCTCCCTGCCTCACCATGTCATGGGTGATGCCCCTGACAGCTGACCACTGACTTCTGCACCAGCGAGATTTTCATGGAATCATGGAGGCATTAAGGTTGGAAAATACCTAAAAGATTATCAGGGCCAGATGTCTTTTTTCTTGTCTAGAAGTCAATCTGTGGCAGGGCTGCCTAAAACCCCCTCCTCCCACTGCAGGCACTAAGCCCTCACCCCACCCCAAGCTGCTGCTCCATTCTTCTGCCAGAGGCATCAGGGATGGGGCACATCCAGACCCTGGGAACAGCCACCCTGCCTCCCTGCTCAGCTGCCCTTGCCAAGCAGCCCTGCAGTCTGGGCTCAAGTCCTGGAGCAAAATGCAGCTGAAGCAGCTCAGTGTTACCCTCTCCAGAGCCGGCTGCTCTCACCTGGCGCCTCGCAGCTAATCACAGTGACAGGAGCCATTGTTTATTTTCCTCCATCCTTGTCTTCCTTGTTTTATGGAAAATTAGAGCAGGCAGGCAAGCCATCCATCAGCCTATAAATGCTGCAGAGTCTTTTGGCTTTGTGCTAAATAATTGTGCATTTTATTGCTATTTACACATTTATTTTCTGAGGCAATAAAATACAAACTGCAGTCCTCAAGACTTTATATTTTGCATCTGTATCGCAGCAGCCACACAGGCTTCAGCAGCAGCATGCAGCCTGCTGCCATAAATTCACTTTCTTATTTTAGTAGGTCTAACATTTATTTATAATTAATGTCAGAGACCTTAAACAGGAATGCAAATTATTGATTTTTTTTCTTTTTTTAAGAAAAAGAAATTACTTTTTTCTTATTACTGCCATAGCAGCACAATCAAATTGCAGAGGCTAATCTTGTCCACAACAGTGGAAGAAAAGGCTCTTAAAAACTGAGTTGGTGGTAAAGTTATAAAAAGCATCATGCAACCCCTTAACTCTGCAGTTTGTATATGTGGAAATTATTGTGTGGAGGGCTGGGGACAGTAATTCAAATTAGCAGCTCTGCTGGTGTCAGTGAAGGCATGTGGGAATGGGAAAGATCTACAGCAGGAGCCATTGTAACCACTGCAAAATGAGAGCCTTTGCAAGTGGGAAGGGGGTTCAATGTCCCAGTGCAGCTGGGGATGGGGGCACCCAGGGTCTCAGGTGGATCCCCAAAGTCCACTGCTGTGATTGAGGAGTGACTGCTGTGCCTGCAGGTTTGCACTGCCAGCAGTGCCCGTGGGGTGCAGCACTTCCCATACAGTGATTGTACATGGAACTCAGCTCCACTTGCCACAGTCACATGCACAAGGATGTGAATTGAACCAAGAAGCCTTAAACATATTTTTATGGTTTGAATATCCCATTACCTGCTGAGTGCTAAGATATCTACCCATGCATTTGTAAACTAAATGGCCCTTACCAGTAGCCCTTGCACAGCTTGTGCTTCTCCTTCAGTCCAGCTATGCCAGGAAATCTGCTGAGGGAGGCATCAGACTTGGCAAAGAGTGATGGGAACAGCAGCCAACTCCATCTTAAACTAATTTTTACCCCTGGCAGGGATGGCTGCCTAACAAGTGTTCAGAGGCTGAAACACAGCCCTAGAAAAGCTGCAGGTTGGAGGTGTGAAGGGGCTGCAGAGGGCAAAGTAATGAGTCTGATACTGCACCAGCCTCCTATTCTTGATGATTTACTGTCAAAATGCTGAGCAGCTGTGGGAAAGGGAAGAAGTGGAGTTAGGAGCAGAGTTGGGGGCCAGGGATGGACGTTACATTTCTACCTCAAGGTCTGTAACAGTCAAAATAAGACAGGTGCCTGCAGGCTCACTCACCCCTTCCACATCTGCAAAGTAGAGCTAACAACAGCATGTCTTGTGTATGGTGGTGTTTGGAGGGATTACAAAAAAAAAGGGCTTGTCATGAACAGTTGTCGTGGGGGTTGAATAACCTGCTTGTTTTGTGCCACTTCCCCTCCGAGGGACTCTCCTCCCACAGCAAATGAACCTCAGTGGGTCAGGAAATAAAAACAGACGTGATCAGTCCATCTCTGTGACACCTTCCCAAAGAGCTTAGAAAACAGTAAGGGAGCCAGCCCCGTGTCAGCTGGGAGGGGTGTGATGTCCGTGCGTGAATGTGGCAAGAGATGCTGTCAGAGCAAAGCTGGATGTTGCTGAAACCAGGGCTGAACTGTGTGATTCAGTCTGAGGAACAGCAAACCAATCCTGAAGGATTCTGCTCTGCCTTCCTGGGGGCATTGAGTGGCAAAAGTTGTGGAAAACAGTGAGGTGTGGCTTCTCAGCATCTCTGGAAACTCACACCCCAAACATCTCATGTGGAGTACCACAAATGGAAGCAGTGAGTGCTTTGGCTGTTACTTGTTTGTCATTGTACAGCCACAAATGCCACCTGAATTTTGTCACTTCAAGTCTGGCTTCTTTTTTTTTTTTTTTT
>VXAX01005885.1:327057-340075 GCA_013399835.1 Leptocoma aspasia
TTTTGTGTCTAGCGCTATTAGGATTTTTTCTTTCTTTGCTTGCTCGTCAGGAAGACAGCTCTATTTTCATTTCTTAATTAGCTTGGTATTTCTACTCTTATTCAAAGATGTCTGGCCAACTTGAAGTAACGTGCAACACCTGCCAAGCCAAAGGCTTTGCACACCAGGACTAAATAACCTGGGACAGGAGAACATGTGCTCTCACAGAGCTGTATTGTCTGGCCTTGGAGCAGGTATCACTCACAGGAACATCAGCTCACCCAGCAGGGATGTTGCTGACAGGCATCTGGGCATAAAGGAGCTTTATTCTTGCCCACCACTAGCACTGGTGGGGCTGCAAAAACTTCTTCATTTGCTCTGTCTGCTATGACAGTGCTGGGGAGTCTGGCCACCAAATGTGCAGCTCACCTCCACGGGTTTTGTAACATTGTTTCTGAAAGCAAATCCTGTTTTTATTGTGCTTGTGTTGAGCAAGTAGAGCTGTAAATCATGCTTCACCCCATGGATGCTATTGCAGAGCCAGGCCTACTTTTTTGAGTTGGAGAAGGCACCAAAAACATCCAAGGGCCTGTAGGAATGGGACAAGGGGAATGGTTTTAAACTAAAAGTGTTTCGATTTAGACTAGATATAAGGAAGAAATTTTTATAAGGAGCGTGGTGAAACACTGGCACAGGTTGTCGAGAGAGGTTATAGATGTCCCATCCCTGGAAACATTCAAGGTTAGATTGGATGGGGCTCTGAGGAAGCTGATCTTGTTGAAGATGTCCCTGCTCATTGCAGTGGAGTTGGACTAGATGACCTCTAAAGGTCCTTTTGAACCCAAACCATTCCATGATTCTAATAAAAGCTATGGGGAGGAAGAGGGTCATTGTCTCATTTTTTATCCTTTGCTATAGGATAGGGGTTTTATCTCAGTGAGAGGTTGGTTTGGTTCAGGCCAGCAGAAGTTTTGATACCCCTGTGTGCCTCCCCTCATCCTTGCATGCAGCAGCATGACCCATATAGGGGTTAATTCCAACAGTAAGCCCTGTCAGCAGGTCAGTAAACCTGCTCCCAGAGCCTTCCTGCTCCCTGCTAATCCAGGCAAATCCTCTTCAGTGTACCTTCTCCTGTTTCTTCCATTACCTTGGAGTAAAAAGGTGAGGATGAAGAGAAGGAAGGAAAGTTATGGAAACATGCTTTAGCCATTTTAGTAGGTGCATGAGAGCAGAATCAGTCTCCCTGAAGTGCAGCATGGCCCCTGCTGTCTCTGTGGGCTCTGTACAGATGTCTGTGTGCAGTCTGCCCACTCCACCTGCTCCTCCCCCAGGACTCCCTGGACAATGGCATCCCAGGACTTTCCCTATCTTTCCCAGCACAGAGTCATGTCCTGTAAATAAGTCTGAGCTTATTTCCCAGGCTGCCTGTATCTAAAATCAGGGGGACATTTCCTTCTGGGTTCATTTAGTCAGGAGAAAAGGAGGCTGAGGGGAGACTTTCTCTACAACTCCCTGAAAGGAGCTGGTAACCTGGTGGGGGTCAGTCTCTTCACCCAAGTAACAAAAGATAGAATGAGAAAGAAGAGCCTCACATGGTGCCAAGGCATGTTTAGATTAGATATTAAGAAAAATTTCTTCATCACAAAGGCTGTCGAGCATTGGAACAGGCTGCCCAGAGAAGTAAGGAAATCACCATCCCTGAAAATGTTCAAGCAACATACAGATGTGGCACCTAGGGACGTGGTTTAATGATGACTTGACAGTGCTGAGTTAACTGTTGGACTCTGATCTCAGAGGTCTTTTCCAACCTGAGTGATTTCCAACCTGAGTGATTCTATAATTCTTACCCCCTGCACTGCTGTGCAAGCCAGGGTGCAGCTTCAGCTTGTAGACTCTGCAGGGGGATGCACTGAGGTGATCCCAAAGAGTTTGGTTTTTATTCAGGTTTTGTTGGTTTTATTCAGGACTGAGAGGATACAGCACAATGTTTCATCTGCAGGCTGGGCTTTCAGTTTCTTCTTTCAGTCCTTTAAAACTGTTAAGTAAGAGTTTGGGGAAACACATTTTTTGCTGCTGTCTTATGATCTGGTACTGATAACAAATCACTTAAGAGAGGCAAGAGAACTTCCTGTACTGGTTGTTTGTGGAGAAGGAGTTAAAAAGTCATCTATTAGTTATGTGTGACTGGCTGGTACTGCCTTTGCATGGGAGGAAACCTCTCAGCACCTCACCCAGCTGAGCCTCCCACGGATCTATGAACAAATGTCCAGGATTAAAGCCAGACTGTCTCAGTTTCGGGTGTCTTCCAGGAACTGCACCTCTCCGAGTGGCTCTGAGGGGTGAGCAGTCTTGTCCTTGGCTGCTGTTGTGGCTGGTAGCTCCATGAACAGAAATCTCTGCAGATATTGGTAAATCTCAGGAAAGATCACTTTGCCTCCACGTGCCGGGTGCTGTCGCTGTGAGCCTCACTGCCGCGCGTCTCTCGCGCTTTCCTTGCTGAGGAAATGAGAGATGCACCAAATCTGCCGTGCACATAAACCAGAGCAGGGCCAGTGAAATTCAGAAGCAAGAAATACAGGGGGCTGCAAAATGAGAACAATTTCCATCAGCTGCAAGTTTGGAAACATCCTGGCAGCAGTGATGCTGGGAACTGGAAACTTGGAAACTTCATCTTTCAAACAAAGATATAGCAATCCACTGCGGGACAGCAACCCCTGGTAACCATTCTCTTTTCCTAAGGATGGAAACTCCCCAGCAACAGCAATTACCAAGTACTGGATCATCCCCCTACAGCTGAGTGTGACAACACTTCTGGGGCTGGGAAATCACGTCTCATTTTAGAGGAAATTAAAAACAATGGTGCCCTTCAGCTGATGCATCTCCTCCATAAGAAGTCGTAGGTCAGTTGTCTTCTGGGAATGTCTAAGTTCTGTTTGTAATGACTTCCATTTGTATGCAGTCATTATTTTTCAGCATTCACTTTTTATTTTTTAACAAGAGAGGCGTAGTATAAAAATACTAAAAACTCATATTACCCCATATAAAACCAAGCCAAGCAGAACAGCACATTTCCCAGCGTTTCTTGGTATACCTTACCTTGCAAATCTTAGAGAGATTTTAATTAAAAGTTTCTTTTTCCTTTCCTTAATAAAGGCTAAACACAAATAAAAATCTTGTAGCTGCCACTTTTAAAGAAAACTTTTGGACACAAATTGGTGGCTCATTTAAGAGAAAACCCCAGAGCTCTGCTGCCTGTGGTGACTGGGGACTAGTTTTTAACAGTGTGCCCATTAAAACTTGCCAGGAGCTTTATTTCTAGAGCAAGTGGTGATATTTTCATAAACTCCATTTTAAAAGTTACCATTAAATTTTTCATTTGAGTGAGAGCAGGATCCCACATTCATTGCAATAGTCATATGCACAAAACCTTGCAGTCCCAAAGAAAAGCTTCCCTGTCCCACTGAAAATGGAGGGATGATTTAGGTGGGGAAAGGACATTGCAGTGAGTGTGGGATCCTGTTCTCAGTGTTTGAATGGGAGGTGTGATCTTGAACCCAAGGACAGAATTCAGCTTTTGATGTTGCCCTGCTATGGGTTTCATGCTGACAAAGGGCTCTTGCAGTTATGGTCACTTCAGGACAGTGACACTGAGGCTAAAGCTGAGGTTTCTGACAAGCACCAAACCAGCCCATGTAGGACCGGTGTTTGTCTTTTGTTGATGCACAAGAAGTTGTTCTTGTTTTTCTGATGTGTCACTAACTGGGAAGATGCTGGGAAGTATTACTGGGGAAACATCAGCAGCTGTGGCTTCCCCATCTTGATTCAATAATCAGGAGCCCAAAGGACAGAGATCTGCCCTCTGCCACTCTTTGTCATAGGTAAAAGGGTAAATTCAGGCTGATGTTTGCACAGCATCTGGCCTGCTACAGCTTGATTTCTAGGTAGAATGCTGGTAGCACTGCAGAGGGCAAGACCAAAACAATATTGGTCACCACTTTCTTGTGTTAAAATTTCTCCTTTTACAAAGTCAATTATACCATTTTAGAATTGAAAAATTATGTACTAAATTAATTGAATCTTCCTCTGCTAATTATTTCTGTATAGCTGAATGATATTTTGAATTTCTCTTTGAATGAGGAAGCTCTTAAATATTCAAGGATTGCTGGCTACCTTAGCAGACTCCCTGTTTATGTTTTAGCTATCTAAGTAAGACAAGTGGAAAAGATGCCATAGTTGTGTGCATGTCTGTGTGTGTTTCTCCAGCATTCAATTATCACCATCCAAAACCTCAGTATTACCATTTTTAATGCAGTTCAGGATGCCCAGCTGAGTGCTGTATGTGCAGCTCTGATGTATGCAAATCCATTTTGCATGCAGCTCTTGACAAATTTTCATATTCAGGATTATGGGAAGCTTTTTGTGTGCCACTTTGATGTATGCTAATCTTTGTTTCTCTAAAAACACTTTAAAAAGTCCAGAAAAGTAGACAATATTTCTTCTTCACTGAAACTCTGTGGTTTTTCTGTACTCAGGCTCCCACACAGTTCAGAGCAAAGCTTCCACCACTGGTGTGCTGAAGGGCCATATTCATGTGCCCTGCTCTGGGCAGCTACTTGTATCCATCAGGTATCACAGACAACCTGAGGTCCAGCAGTCCTCTGGATGAAAGGCAGCCTGAATCATTCATTTCTTTCTTGACTGTCACCTCTGTTGTAGATGCAGGGCAAAAGCTGGAATGGGACCTCACACACGGGAGGCTGGTTGATGCCTGGGCTGGTGGCAAGAGGACACAGTGCATTTGGATCCAAAAAAGTGAAATACACCTATTAGAGACATAAATGATTGATCAATTAAAGTGGTTGCCCAATGGCTTTGTAATTCTGGCTTGTAACACAGGATATTAATTATCAAATGTGTTACTTATATCTCTAATATATTTTATTGTATTATTTATAGACTTCTTGTAAACTTTCTGTGGCTGCCAAACTTATCACAGTGTGCCCAGTAGATGAAAAACTTGGAAGTATTATTTTGTTCTTGCAAGGCTTGCAGTGGGTGCCAGGTCCAGACTATGCACAGATGCTAAAACACCTCTGAATTTAATTGTGGGTAGTTTGACACCTTTGTAGCACCATAAAGACTAAATGTAGATCCCAGGTTAATGAATGAGAAAATCCCTGTGGTGTCATTAAATCTTCCCCAGAGTGAACTCAGTCTGCCCGATGAATAAATGTTTAATGCAGCGCTGTGTCAGATGGAGCCATCGATTGTGAGAGGATCCCATCAGCTGAGCTCCAGTGAACAGCCCCACAGTGCCAGCAACTGCTTGGTATTGCTTCAGGGCAGGAATCCCAGCAAAGAGTCAGAGATGCTCACATGGGCACAGAAACATTTTTCCTAGATTTTCCTAGAGTTTTGGGATTATTGATGATAACATCAATATTATCGTCATTGCCATCTAATTTTTCTTGGCATTCAGAATTGTAATGCCATGAGATCCCCTGCAGTGCATTAATCACTGTCTTAATATCAGAAATTAATATTTCTCACAACACACTCTTTGAAGTCACGAACAACTGTATTTATAGCCACACACATTTCCCTACAGCTTTAACAGGCTGGTGAATATTTCTGAGCTGGATACTCACAGATGGTGTGAGCAAAACACCTGTGGTTGGGTTCCATTTTGTACTGGGATTGCATGGCCAGGTTTTGGTACTGGGATTGGGGTTGGGGCTACAAGGTTGGCTTCTGTGAGAAGCTGCCAGAAGCTGCCCCCATGTCCAGCATGGGCACCTGGCATCTGGACAGGGTCAACCAACTGCACACTTTTAGTTCAGAGTATTCTACAGTCTGAAATAATCCTATATCCTCACCTGCAATTCTATAAAATTAAAACAAATGCAGCTACAGGATTTATTTTTCACTAGTTTTAGTTTGCATCTGTTTCTACTACTGCTTGCTAACGTTAATTAGTCACAGTGCACCTGAATTACATGTAAATAGTTTTCTTACTGTCTCTGGTGAATTAGCTAGACTTTAAAAACAACCCATAGTCATCCCAACATGAAGCTAAAAGCAAAAAGAAGAGATGATTGTATTATCCTTTCTCTTACAAGGAGTAAAATGAGTGCTTTGTATTTGGAGGGTGGTGGTGGTGTTTTTGTTTTATTTTGAATTTCTAAATGTTTTGCTTTCCTTTAATTACCAAAAGTTACACATTTTCTAGAAAAAGCTTTTGCAAAATGAAAAGTAGATTTCTTCACTTAAAATGTCAAAGGTCCTTCTTTTTGAAAATTTCTTAATACAGAAAATCAAGATGAAAAATAGATTTAATTTTGACACATTGATGTGAAACAAAACAGAAATAAAAATAAATTGTGCTTGAGAAATTTATTACCAGCTCCAGTTGTAGACTTGTCATATCATGAACCACTTAAAAATTCTTTTAGGTGCAAACCCACATAGGTGTCCTGGAAATCCCTTTGATAACTCTTCTTTTCCAAGCAAAGGGTAGCAGAGCTTTGATCCCAGCCTACAAATCACGTAATGGCATGGGAAAGATGTGGACGTACAAGGGCAGTCTGTCCACCATGGACTTTGCTATCAAAGTTTGTCAACAGGAATCAAACAGCAATTTTTATGTGTCCAGTTGTCTGCTTGGATGTTTTTAAAGAACTCTTTGAAGTAGAGCAATTCAGAGACAGAATGAATAAATTTTAGTGAGGGAGTGAATTTTAGTTTAGGATTTTCACCACAGTGTTATTATTTTCATTGTCCCAGCTTTGGACTCTTGGTGTGCAGCCCAAAAAAATCCCATCCCAACCCATGGTGAATATTGGCCTACCATAGAAAAGTTCTCATCCAGCAGGTTAAACTTATGTGTCTGTCCAGCATTGCAAACTACAGGATAAGCAAGGAAAAGAGTAGTTTTTAAGAACTTATAACAATATATTTGCTATTTAAAACATCAATGTGTCTGTGGGAAAGGTGATTTGGAATATATGAAAGAAAATTAAGTACTACCAGGGAAGCAGAGGTGCCCTTTTCTGATGAATGGAGTGTGTGCAAAGAGGTAGGGCTCCTCCAAAATCACTTTCTAGCAAGACAGGGGCTGTGGAAGACATTCTGACCAGCAGTTTATTTTTCCACTTTTGTTTTTCAACGCGTCCCTGGCTGACCTGGCAGACTCCAACCTCTTGGCTGTAATGCTACTGTTCACGACTTGGCTGGAAAGTTCTGTCATTCCAGTGCTCCTATTTTGTCCTGAAAATATTTGAACTGAGGATTGAGCCAGAGGAATGGACCATAAACAGGTCAGCAGTGGAGCTGCACGTTAGGTTTGAATTCATCAACAAATTCAGGCCTTTTCCCTGGCCTCTCCCAGTTTATCTCATGGTTGTTTCCTGGTATGAAGATGAAGCTGAGTGCTCCCTTGGCACCGTAATGACCTGGAAAACTTAAGACCAAGCTCCCACTGGGAAGCTGTGGTGCATTACCAGTTTGCTTTTCTTCACTGAACCTGGCATGATACCAAGCCTGGCTGCAGTAACAAAAGGCCATTATATAAACAGTGACTTTCTCACATTTTAGTTCCCAGTGGAAATAAATTGATCATGAGTTTCTCTCCATGGTCCCAGACATTCATGTGTTTCTGAATGATAAGTGATACCCGAGTGAATGTCATCCTTGCAGAGCTGATGCCACCAGTGGAAGGAACTGGGCTGTCCCCACCCTTTCCTTTCACCCCAAACACAGTTTCACTCCCATTTCAAGGCTGGAAGTCAGGTGCTGTGTGACGAGATGGTGTAGGGGACATGGCATTTATCAAATAGGAGGAAATTTTATTGGGATAATAGAATGGATCATAAGCATTTTTAATTCTTAGAATCACAGAATTGGAGTTTGGGTCAGAAAGGACCCTTAAAGATCATCTAGTCCAACAGGGCCCTCTGCCATGGGCAGGGACATCTTCAACTAGATCATTTTGTTCAGAGTCCCATCCAATCTGGTCTCCAACATTTTCAGGCATGGACATCCATCACCCTTCTGGGAAACCTTTTCCAGTGCTCCACCACTCTGCCTGTAAAAAATTCTACCTTGTATCTAGTATAAATCTACCATCTTTTAGTTTAAAATCATTTTGCCTTATCTTGTCACTTCAGACTATTAAAGAGTCTCTCCCTACCTTTCTTAAGCCACCTTTAAGCACTGGGAAACTACTCTGAGGTTTCCCCAGAGGTTTCTCTTTTCCAGGCTGAACAAACCCAGCTCTCTCAGCCTGTCCTTCATAGGAGAGGTCCTTCTCCTCAGATCTACTCCCAATCTTTTCATCCCCTTGCCTGTATTGATATCTGGGATTGCCCTTGTTGAACCTCTTGAAGGAGATTTTGGAGGCAGATAATCCTTCACAGCATTTGCAGTCCCATTCAAAACAAAATTTCCCACTTGGCCTGAAGTCGTGAGTACAGAGCCCATGGAGGACAGCACAATTAATCCTGGGTATTAACACTGTGATTTCTCCAGCCTTTGCAGGAGTGAACTCTTGGAATGCAAGGGAGGAGGATGTGGTGAGGAAGAAATATTTTCACCGTGGTGGGAGGTGGCAGGGATGGCAGTTCTCCACATCCAAGGATAAGGGCAGACTCATGACCTTTTCCAAGCCAGATCCTCCAGCCCTTTCTTCAAACACTGCGAGGGAGTTTTCATTTCCAGACCACTCAGCAACAAGCCTGATAAAGTCTGCCAAGATAAATACTTATTTTGAGGCAACAGAATGAAAATTCCCCACCCAAGTTTCTGTTGATCCCATACACATCTTGCACAAAAAGGTGCTTGCTTGCCCTGACCTCACAGACCTGTTAGGCATGTAGGCAGGGCGGGCTGTGTCAGAGTACCAGGGAGATTCCCTTTTGACCTGCCCAGCCCCAGCTGCTGCCAGACTGCTCACTGATAAGGCACAAATGGGTAATGATTTTTTTTTCAGATCTCTGGCACCTAAAATGCTGTGCAGGTTACGCTCCATAAAATATCTCCAGTTTTTCTTCTATTCACTGTGATGGATGAAACACTGCCCATAGCTGGCTTCACATTCAAGAAGCACAGAGGAGCTGCTGCATTCAAATTTTTCTGAAGCTACTTTTTCTCATGGCTTTAATGTTCCTGAATGCTTTTGTGTTCCAGGCAATGTTAATATGATTAGTTTGAGTTGCTTGGAGTGAACATTTTAATAAATCTGACAGCAATATACCAACTACCTTGCCTGATTTCAATGCTGTGATGCCATTTGACAGTGGCAATCAAACAGATTTATGCCTCTCAGCATGGTCAGTGATGGGGCAGAAGAGTTACAGATCATTTTCTCCCTGATTAAATGGCAGGTGAGACTTGGGTCTGCCTTTCTGTCTGTGAGCACACAGGACAGCAGCACATATGCCATCTCTGTGAGGATGTAATGATGAACAGGAGAAAGGAGCCAGTGAGCTCTGAGAGACAAAACAGAATCTGATTTTAATTAATCATAGAATGGTTTGTGCTGGGGGGGACTTTAGAGATCATGTAGTTCCAACCCCTCTCTGCTGTGGGCAGGGACACCTTCCACTAGACCAGGCTGCTCAGGTCCCCAGTTAGACTGGCCTTGAACATTTCTAGGGATGAGGAATTATATGGAATCCATAATGTAATTAAGGGATGGCTGGATGGATGGATGGATGGATGGATGGCTGGATGGATGGATGGATGGATGGATGGATGGATGGATGGATGGATGGATGGATGGATGGATGGATGGATGGATGGATGGAAGAAGGGAAAGGGATGTGACAGCTTGTGCTTTTCCAAAATTGTGTCATGTGGTGGCTTTTGGTGCCCGATAAGGGCAGGGCTCACCTTTGCCTGCCAGAGTATCGAACAGCTGAAGTGGCAGAGGCTGTGCTGGGGCACAGGCAGCACCCCATCATGTCTCCATGAGGCCTTCAGTGCTTGGGAGACTGATCTGCTGGAGCTGAAGGACATGGACCAGAGGTCTGACAGGGGGTCCCAACATCATCTGGGTAAGATTCACGCTGACTCCCTGTGCTCAGCTCTGACTGTCTGCCAGGCTGTCCTGGGATTCACATTCTGTCTCACGTAGCAAAAGCTCAGAGGTCTCAGGTGGTGTCAGACCAGTGAAGTGTTTCTTTCTAAATGTCAGCCAGCTCTGGTCAGAGGGAGGCAGGGGGTGATGAGCCAGGGCAGACAAGCCTGTGGTTTGGAGTGAAACAGTTCCCTCCGTTGTTTCTCTCCAGACCTAGCACAGACCTGGGGCATGAATTTATGTGTGTTTTTCCAGGGACGTGCTTTTTGTTGTCCTAGAATGAGATCTTTCATGCCTGCTCTGGGCCCTTGTGGGTACAGTAAGGCAAGATTTAACTTTCCAGGCCAGGGCTTTGAGACCAAGAGCTGCTCGAGTAGTTACTCACAAGAAGTGTGGACAGGAAAAAAGTCCTCAAATGGCAGAAAGGATGCTTAGGGCCATGCTGTCAGTGTTGCCAAATTTATAACGTTATAGCTGTCAGTGGCTTAGCTGAGAAACTGCTTAATCTCTGTAGGTTTTACAGGGCAGGAATCTGAGCTGTGCTTTTGAAAATGGGCACTTGCAGTTCTGCTGCTGAGGCCTTTTTAGCACAGCACATTCTCTTGAAGCCAAAATTGCAGCAAATCTTCAACTTACTCCTTCCAGTGTAGAGTTTCCAGCTGTAAAATACTGTGGGATGTCCAAAGGTTGTGTGATGGCCACCATCAGTCATGAGAGAGCTGCAGCAGGTCACACTGTCCTTTCCCAGATTCCAACAGGGCAGGTGGATATGTGAGTTATGAGTCTAAAGGATTTGGGGACCTCTGAGCTGTTCAAGCCCTGCATGGAAGAGTGGCAATGTGGCTGTTGCCTTTGTGCTCTTCTGTCTGGCAATTTCAAACTGGAGAGAGCATTTCACACCAGGGTTTTAATGTGAGTTACAGACCAGAAAAGCTGGGTCCTGAACCATCAGCATCTAACATGACCTAACAAAGATCTCCTCAACGTGGTGCTGGTACAAAGCACTTCTTTGCTAGGGAAGTAGACATCAAAAGAGGGCCAAACACCAATGTACTGGGACATTTACAGTGTGAGGGGATGAGTGGTAGTAGTATGGTGATTTTTTTCTCAATGTTCCTTCATTATTATTTTCTTCATGCATTTTGTCTAAGGCCCATCCATTAAAAGAAATAAAAAAGTTAACCGTTGTGCTAATATTGTGTGGCTGACCACACAGATCTTCTGTAATGCCTAAATGCCCTTCCCCTGCACCCCATAAGCTGTCCCATGCCCAACATATCTCAGTCCCAAAGGCAGAGTTGACTCACCTGGGTGAGTTCCATGCCTGAGGCTGAGGCTGTGCAGGGCCAGCCCTGGGAGGGATGCAGGCAGGGTGCCTCTTCTCTGAGTTCTTGTTTCAGGTTCCCATCTGCCCTTGTGCCCCCAGGCTCCTTTGGGCTGGTGCAGTTGATGGCCCCTGGGATGGGCGTGGGAGCAGCTCCAGGAGGGTTTTATTTAGGTTCCCCTTTTCTTTCTGTGCTCCTTTGTGGGTGTGCAGATGAGCTTTTGTCAGAAAACCTGACAAGTGGAGTGAGAACACATTGCATTTGTAAGTGGATTTGTAAAAAAAATATTTGCTCAAGGTGTTAAGAATTGCTTTATATTAGTCCATTGAACCGATGTGTTTTTATCTTTGTCAATTATCAGATTGGCAAGGGACCAGGGACACTCTTCAAATTGTGAGTTCACAATCCAAATAAAATCTACCTTGGAGTAGGAAAAAAAAAACAAAAAAAAAGAAAAAAAAAGCTCTTTTTTCCTTCTTTCTAAAATGTGAGAAGATAATGACGACAGTCACAATTGATTGATCCTGGTATTCTTTACAACGTAAAATGGAGACAGAAGATTAAGCTCAACTCTCACTTATGACCATTTAATCACCCTGGACCCACTTCTGTACTCAGGACAGAGTTTGGAGGAGCTTGTCTCTTCTTCTGAACCTGCCTCTCTGGGACCTGCCTCTCTGCCCTCTTCCTGGGACACGACCCTTTGCATTTTCCCTGCACTGCACATCACTGGGTATTCTCAGCATAAAAACTGTCCCAGAGTGCACAAAGGTGCCTTACATGGGGACAATGACATCGGTTGAAAGAGGGGGGAGTGGGAAGGTAGCAGGCAAAATCCAGACCAGAAATAAGACCTTAAGCACCCAATCACTTAAGGTAGCTTAACCTGCTGCTTGTCTGGGCTGAGCTGGGATCTCTGTGCACAGGCACAGCTGCAGGCATGCAGAATTAAGCTCTGCTTATCTCTCAGGGGACTGTAGCTGGGAGAGGGCTGGGCACAAAATCTTCCTACCTTAAGTCCCCAGAAATTGTTTCTGGGTCTGAGGCCAAAATAGCCTGTTCACAGATGTGCTAATGCCGAGGTCATGCCAGGGATGGTGATAAGGACTGTGGCTGGTATCATGCTACTTACTTGTGGTGGCTTAATTTAACTATCACAAGTAGTATCCAGAAGTGAAACATTTCCAACAGTTGGGGTTGGCATCCCTGCGTGGTTTCCCACACCAGTCCCTGACCTTCCACTTCCCAGCACCTTGGTGAATCCTGTGGAAACACTTTAGCAAAGATTTATGCATCTTGTGTGAGCAGAGGGAGGGAGACAGACACAGGGATAGTCTGAGATGTGGTACAAGGTGTTGTGAAGAATAAAAGCAATGACGTCTGGGTTGGATCTTCCAGGTGTTTTAAGCAAGCAAAAAAAAAAANCATGTGCATGTGTATATATAATTGTATATTTATTTCTATCTATATATTTCTATCACAAGTATCTATAGGAAGCATGAACATTCAGAGGAAACTGTAAGTAGTAAGAATTATAAAAGAGTATTCAGTGTTCATATCCACAAGGGAGAAGGGCCTTAGGAACTCTGGTTTCTCACCTTCCCATCACATGCTAAAAAAGACAGGATGATTAGGGATT
>VXAX01005885.1:340421-440243 GCA_013399835.1 Leptocoma aspasia
CAGGATGATTAGGGATTTGAAGACATTGTAGCCCACTGTGTAAACACTGGTTTGGGTTTGGGTTTTTTCCTCCTGCAGTTATAAATTTAACCTTAGCTGAGTTACAATAAATAAATAAATAAATCTAGTGAAATGGGTGCTTGTTTTGGAGGCCAGAACTGTTTTATCAACAATACTCCATTTTACAGGCTTTTCCAAGAAAGGCTGGATAATCCCTCTCCCTTCTCCTCTTATAAATACACCAGAAGAGCAGGAGCTGTGTTTACAAATACCGACTTGGCCCAGCACTGACAGCAGTGGGGGGTTGACCCGCCAGCATTACAGCTCTTGAATTATCCACTCCATAAATGGAAAATCAATTTGCTTCTGGGATTCAGCATGTTTTCAGAATTGTTAGAGGCTGTGTTTTTGTTTAGACTCACAACCACATCCAGGCTAGGGCAGCAAATGCGTTTGGGCTGTTCTGCAGCGCAGAGAGCAGCTGGCGTGGATGGGGCTGTGCACTGGGGCTGTTCTCCTGAGCTCCCTTTCTGACTCTCCAAGGCACAGTGGCAGCATCCCCATCACTTCTCTAAGGTTGGGATTTTTGAATTTTACCTAGGAATACTTCAGAAGATTTCTGGTTAGTGTGAAAACTTCCCTCTTCCCTCTCAGTGAATTAAAGTGAATGCAGGATGGCTCCCTGATTTACTGGTGGAAGGAGCCCAAGCAGATGGGGTTAATAAAGCCCTTTGTTATCCAGCCTGACCCACTTGTCAGCCCTTGAGCTCCTATAAATGCATGTGGAGGGGGCAGACTTAAAATAAATCTCGAGGCATTTGGCAAACAGCAGCTAATTGAAGGGCACATGCTGCCCATCAGTGCTGAGGAGGAGAAGCCTGAGGCAAAGGCTTAAAACCGAGGTCTGAGGCTCCTGTTTTCAGAACTGTCTGTATGGGACTCTGTAAATGTTTACACAGCACCTCTGAAATCCAAGCTGTCTCCAAGATGCTGTGTCAAACCCCGTGGAAAAGCGGTTTGGCCTGGGGCAGCTCCTCGCAGATCCCCAGGAGCGGAGCCAGCAGGAAAGCTGGGGATGCTGCAGCTGCGCTCCCCTCCTGGCTGGATAAACAGCACATCTGGGTGATGCAGTGAGGGGGGTCCTGCATCAATGCCATACACAGAAATGGGTTAAAGTGATGAGGTTTCACGGTAACAGTTGCAGTTTTGCTGGCTCTTTGGGAGCCTGCAGCTGAGCAGTGAATGAGACTTCTCTCGCTGGGTTTTTACTTGTTCATAAATTGCACATATTCTGACATGGTTGCTGCTCTGATTTTTTTCCTACCTTTAAAAAAAGAAACAAAACAGTGTTGTTTAAGCAATGGCACTTTTGGGACTTTTTGTAAACATCTGAAGTTTTATAAGCAACGTGTTTTTCTTCCCACAAAACAATGCCTGTCCCACAATGGTATTCCCACAAAACACTGTGGGATGAAGGGATTCATTTTATGACTTTTAAAAACTTGTTTAGATCACTGCTGCCAGGCAGGGAACACCAGGAGGAGAAGGGAGAGCATCTCTGGGTCCCTCTGTACCTCCAAAACAGCTCCGTACCTCTCTGCCTAAATTGGGGTCAAGCTGCTATCACCTACCTTTCCTTGACAGAAAAAAGAGCAATTTTTCATGTGAAACAAAGGCCATTTATACTTTGTTTTCCCCTGTTTGTCCCAGGACATATGAACTGTTTTGGCTTGGCTTTCTCTAATCACAAATCCAATCCCAATCCTTAAAAAATTAAGGATTGGGATTGGCTGGGGAAAGAAAGAGAAAAGAACTGATTTATCTTCCTTCCTGTCCTGCTCCTCCCTCCTTTGCCGGGTTCTTGCTGTTCAGCTGCTCTGAGTTATGAATAGTTTGCTGCATATCTCGTGGCTATCAAGGTCAGCCTGAGGGAGGGAGGTGAGTCATTGTCATTCAAATAGCTACAAACTGTAATTCAAATACGGCTAGAGCAGAGCCAGGAGGCTGATTCAATACAAAGAGACTCAATGTCCACAGGTCGATGCTCTGCCCTTTCCAAAATTTCACCTCACACTCCTCAGTGTGCAAATACCGGAGCAGAGCTTGAAGCCAGGGCTGCTGTTTTGAGGGCTCTGACCTGATCAGAAGTTCTGGGATGGGGAGGGAAAAGCAGAGAAATTAGATTGGGAGGAATGAAAAAAATAAAAAAATCTGACCATTTTTCTTTCTTTTCTTGTCTGTGCCTCTCTAGGTTGCAAACTTCTCTCCATGGCTTAAAGGGACATCAGAGCATGTTTCTCTGATGGAATGTACAACCCCAGATGATCCCATCCTTCAAGAACTAAATTCCAAGAAAAAGAATGCAATTCTTTCTACAATTTGCTTGTTTTAGTGTATGGCTTGCTCTCACACACAAAACCCGAGTTTTAATTTTTGTACTCAGAAGGACAAGGGTTTGTCTTCAGTAAACCCTCATCAGGGGAAGAAGTGGAAGGAACACACACAGAGGTGTAAGGAGCTTTGAATCACTGTGAGAAGCTGAAAGGAAATACCCAGCTTGTCCTTTTTTAAGCCCATTTGGGGAAGATGAAGCTTCTCCCTTATGGCTGGAAGTAGTGGAGTCAATCTGTCCAGCCTAAGCCTGGGGTGGTAACTGGCAGGCACCTGCTGCAGCCTTTCCTTTTCGCCTTACGTTGGACCCTGTGTCACTTTTGGCCAGCGGTGGGGACAGAACCCGAGGGGCAAAGATGGTTGTGGTAAGGAGGAGGAATGTGAAAATGTTCACCTTTGCCTTCTTGCTCATCACGGTGACGTCGTTTCTGCTGAACTACACACACCAGGTGACCACGACCACCTGGGACCCCAGACATCTCGTCGTGCAGTTTTCAGAGCACGTCCAGAAACTCTTCAAGTACCCCAGGAGAGCTTGCAGCTGTCACACGTGCATTTCGGAGCTGGGACATTCCCTCTGGTTCGATCAGAGGTTTAACTCAACTATGCAACCTTTCCTGACCTCACAAAATGCCTTGATCCCAGAAGACAGCTACAGGTGGTGGCTGGTAAGTGGGGGGTGTGGATGCAGCCCAGGGTTTGGGTGATGGTGGTGGTGTCAGGCTTCCAGGGGTGCCAAGCACATAGAAAGAGATGTTTTCTGCCCAAAGCATTTGCTGTCTCAGCTGGCAAGGTGGAGGTGGAAGGGGTGGGTGTTTGTGCTGCTGTTTAGTTGAGAGGGGCTCGGAGTGCACATTCACTTGCTCCAGGCTGGAGAAGCCCCTGGCAGAGTTAGGTGGTAGATCCAGAATTTGCAAATGTCAATACTGTCATTTTCTCCCTTCTCTTCTGAAGACCAGGCTTTGTAACCCCTCTGTTTCTGCTTCAGATGGGCTTTTTGCCATTCATCAAGGTGGATAGTCAAACTAATTGTGAAGTGTGTAATTCCCCTGAGGGCTGTCCCTACTATAAGATATGTAAACAATTAGCAGGATTAAATGGGAAATTATTCATTCCATGCATATGAGAACATTCTCTGTTGTGGCTGATGGTGTAAAACAGATCCAGAAAGCTCATGGGTGGCTGTGGGTCACTGGGAAAGCACAGCCCCAAGTGTATCCTTGAGCAGGGTGGTCCAGCTACCCCTTGAAGCCTGATCCAAACATCATGAAAGCAAGCGGATGCCTTGTTCATAAAGCACAGAGGGGAAAAATATGCATCCTGTTGTTTTGCCTAACAAAAGCCCCTTTTATGTTCTCTTGAAACAAGACATCAGTTGTTTGATTTACCCATGGCTGTGCTGGCGAGGTGCTAAAGTGCAGGTTCTGCTGCACAACCCCAGTGAAATCACAGTTTCATTCCACTTGTTTTCCCTCTCTTCTGGAAAAATATGCCCTGTGCCTTTCTTTGAACACTCAACAGCCTGCAACCTGGTATCTTGCAGTGAGCACAACTGTTTGCTGTTAAATAAGCAGTGCTTGATTATCTCTGGCTCCCTGAGGGGGCCTCTCCAAGAGGCACCCACTATGGCAGTGGGGGAATTTGGGTTTTGGAGGGGATGCCAGGTGCTGTGGGAATGAGGCTGTATCGGATTTATCACTTCTCACTCCACTGGCTGTTGCATTTAGCGTTGAAAAATAAATGCCACTGAACTCTACCATCTGTAATTGCTGTGTAAATGATATTATTGCTTTTTGATGAGGCCCTCCTTTCTGCCATGAGTCTCAAGCACTTGGAGTGCTGTATCTTTTCACCTGCCCCTTGGCCATGACTTTGATTTCCCGTTGCTTGTGGTTTTTCTTGCAGCTTCCAGACACTTTTCCTTCTGGTCCCCATGTTTATTGTCTGGACTTTGCTGGAGCCTTGAGAAGGGAAGATGGCAAACTCAGGTCCTTGCCCTTGCCCTGGCTTGAGGTTTCACCAGGGAACTGGGCTGATCTAACAACTGGCAGTTTTCAGAGGAGTGGACATACCCCAGATTGAGCTCAGTAATGAGAGGATGAGGTTGCTCATGGACACCATGAGCAAAGCCACTCTGCATTCTGTACTCAGAACTCACTGATTTAAACATGAGGTTTGAATGCATTCTCTCTTAGGAAAAAAAATACAAAAGTAAGAAAAAGCTTGAGACTCAGTACAGAAGTCTGAAGATGTAATACTCCTTCTTGTAGTAAAACAGAAAAAAAAAAAAAAAGCAGTGCTTCCTCAATTTACAGAATCAATTAGGTTGGAAATTAGGTCTGAGATCATCAAGTCCAACCTGTGACCGAGCACCACCTTGTCAACCAGACCAGGGTACCAAGTGCCATATCCAGTTTTTCCGTAAACACTTCCAGGAATGATCACTCCACCACCTCCCTGGGCAGCCCATTCCTAGGTTTAATCACCCTTTTTGTGAAGAAATTCCTTCTAATGTCCAACTTAAAACCTCCCTAACCATAGTTTCAGACTGTGTCTTCTTGTCCTGTTGCCAGTTCCCTGGGAGAAGAGACTGACTCCCACCTGGCCACAACCTCCTGTCAGGTGGTTGTAGAGAGTGACAAGGTCACTCCTGAGCCTCCTGTTCTCCAGGCTAAACAACCCCAGCTCCCTCAGCCTCAGTCACCTCAATGACTTGTGCTCCAGACCCTTCACCAGCTTTGTTGCCTTCTCTGGACTTGCTCCAGCAGCTCAATGTCCTTCTTGAAGTGAGGGGCCCAGAACTGGGCACAGCACTCGAGGTGTGGCCTCACCAGTGTGTTAAAAATTCAGTTCCACCTGAAACAGGTTCTTTCAGAGGAAGTTTATTTTTCAGCAAAATGAAAAAAACAGACTTTCAGAACAGCCAAAAGTCTCCCCATCCCAAAAAAAATCTGTTCATTAATTTTCAGGGCTGTCTAACCATGTTTTAGTGTTTTCATTTTTTTTTTTTTTAATTCAGATCATCTTCAAAGGGAATACACCACTTCAGAATACAAAATCAAAGCAATTTTTTTTTTAGATGATAAAAATAAATCTTCTAAGATTCCTAGGCTTCTTCAATCTTCAACCAGGATATGTGAAATATTTTGATGCTCCCCCATAACTGCATTGTGTATTGAAAGCTTTTACTAACTGAAAGTCTGTGCCCTGAGGTAGTAGATGGAAAAAGTGCTCTGACTCCTCTGATGGTTTTAGGTAAACCCCAGGCATGATGTGGCCTCACCTCCTCATTGCAACTGATTCCTTATGTACATGTTGCTCTGGGTAAGCTTTTCCAAGATGGTGTCATTTCTTCAGTAAATAATTCCCAGGTGCATCCTGAGGGCAACTCCCTTTTCCCTGTTCATTTTTAGGCTCATCTTCAAAGCAATTCTGAGATTTTGGCCAGTCTTTAAGAAAACATTGCTCATGGCCATGTTTCATTCTTATGTGCTTTGCCAACTCAGTAATTTGTGACTTTTTGCTATATTTGTACATACTAAGGAGCTATGAGGAAACCTGAGATTGCTCAAACTTCGTTTTTTTGGGGGGGGGGAATGACTGTGTGTTCACTCCCAGGAGCTGATTGCAGAGAGTGTGGCAGTTTTGTTGAGCTGTAACTGAGGCTCTGAGATGCACTGGAGCTCTTTATTACATGGCTGTGACTTCCCTGTCATGGGGAGACCCGTGTGATGTGCTGCCCTGAAAGCAGGCAGAGCCCTTGCCTGTCCACCAAACTCAGTCTGCTCCCCTTTAACCCTGTTGCTGTGGATGTGAATAAGTGCTATTCATCCAAATAGTCCTGCAGCTTTAGTATCCCTCCAGTACTAGGACAGTGAGGACTGATTTCAGAGGTTAATGACCAGTATCGGAGACAATTTGGGACATTTGGCACCAAAGAATGGGGTGGCTTCCCTTGCTTACAGCTCTTCCCATGGCTGCCAGGCTGCTTCATGGTTTATTTGGAGAATATATAGTTTGAACTGTACATCCTGGTAGGATGTGACCTTTAGAAGGAAATTTGTGCTTGCTCTGAATCAAACTGTTTGTGCATAGTGGATTTAGTGCTACCACCTGTGCAGGTGGGAAGGAGCAGGGGAGAGAAGGTCAGTGCCACCATCCCTGCAGTGGCTCCTCTTGCTGCATGGGGCAGGGCTGCTCCAGAGAAGGCCCCTGAAAATGTACCTGGCTGTTTCTTTGTTCATGGAAACAAGGGGGATGTTGTCAGCACTGCTCCCTGCTTCTCTATTTGCTTAAATATACACAGCTGATAAACTGTCCTTCATTATTTTAGTCAGGTAGCAAATAATGGCCCCAGTTCTCCTCCCAGGTACACCTCTGCAGCTCCTCTGTACTTTTTGTGACTTAAAGTTGAATTGGAATCCTCTACTCTCAGGGAGGATCTGGGCATTAATAACACTTCAGGCTGTGAACATTTTGTTAGAAATTCCTTCCTCCCTCCCTTTTCTCCCTCTCACCCTTCCTGTCTCCTGCCTCCTCTCTCTCTCTTTCTCCTCTGTTTTCCCTCATTTTATGCTCAGGGACTGTGAGAGTCTTTCTGCAAAGTGGCACCTGGTGCTACACGATACATTCTTTCCTGTTTAAATTTCCTTTCCCACCTCCCTGAGCTGGTTCACCTGCAAGTTTTCCATTGTTTTACCATGACACAAATGCTGTGGATGTTCTCACTAAATTTTGTAACCCATATATAAGGAAACATGCCAAGAATTACATGCTGTAACAAAGCACAGCATTTATTTATAGTTTTCTTGTTTTGTTTTAAGGGGTAGATGCATTGTTCTTGGTGGTCAGAAAGTATAAAAAAATAGGAGATCAGAACCTGCTGTTCTAAGCCCAAATGTTGAGGTTGATAGATTGAAGTTGTGATAAATAAATTTAGGCTCAGACTTTCCTGGCAATCTTCTCTGTATCACATTGTTCATAAACTATAATGTTATAAGAACTTTTATCTCGAGTCTTACAATGTTTGAGGGTTTTGCCTTTTCTTTGGAAGAAAGCTCAGATCTTGGGGCCATGTTATTAGCATATCTAAAAGAAAATATTAGTTTAAGCTCATTTTGTTTGTAGGAAAAATGTAATATATGGCTTAAAAATTTGCTTTCAGCCGGTAAACAAAGGGGCATTTCCACCCAAACATGTGCTGTGGAAGTTGGGGCAGCTGCACTGATTTTTAAGGCAGGAGCAGAGCTGCTTGGCACCTGAGTCATGCATTTTGAATGCTCTCTGAGGAAAATGTGTCCAAAGACTTTGATCACCAGAAGTTTCCTTTGAAACTGGGATGCTGTCTGTGACACTTTGAAAGCAATACAGAGGGCTCAGCACTTTGAAGGTAGCGTGCAGCTACCAGATCCCTGCAGAAGGTGGTACCAAATCCCAAATCCAGGCCAGGCCCTAGGCTCTGGTCCCAGTGCCTGCCACGTGCCCAGTCCCACCTGCAGCTGAGCTGCTTGGTTGTGAGTGTGACATTTAGACCAGATCTGGACATATGGGAAGAACCTGACCCTGAGCCACCTCTTACCCTCACTGGCAGCCCCCAAGTAAGTCCAGCTGGGCTGGAGCTGCTGCTCCTATGGTGAGGACAGATGGATGTGAAGCTGGTCCAAGCTCACAGGTCTCTCTCAGCACGAGGGTCAGAGTAGTGTAGAGGTGACCCATACCAACCGTGGGAGTCAGAAATTGTACAACTCAGCATATTGTTGTGTGTTATTTATAAAATATATGCACGTATATATTTATATTTGAGAATGTAAATTTTTTTACTGCACAGACCATTAAACAAAGCCCAAACTCTTGACAGCTCCTCTATTCTTCCCCTTCAACTCTTAGATGCATAGTAATTGAAGGACATTAAATGTAACAAGAATAAAGCCGTATTTTCCAGACCAAAGAGGCATTGTTAAAATTGATGATTTCCCTTTAATCTCTCCTTGAGTCTGTAGAACAGAGATTACCTGGATTTGCCCCACCAGACTGTTGCTAGGATTAATTTTGTAGCTGGGAAGTGTTGCATGAGTGTTAGTGCCTCCAAACTGCAGCAGTGAGGCAATTAGTAGCTATGCAAAAGAGATTCTCATGGGGCTTTATTTGCCCTTTGTCTTTGAAAAACAGTTAAAAAAATTTAGAAAAGCCACAAACCCCAGTATTGCTACCCCAACTTGCCCCAGGCTGCCTGGCTGTGTGTTGGCAGGGCTGCCTCACCAGTGCTGGCTGCTGCCACACCCACGGCTGCACCTGTCTGTGCACACAAGGTTCTGCCTTGGTCCATGTTCTATCTGCATCTGCATCACACCAGTGGTTGCAGGCTAATCTGTTCTACCTGCTAATAATTTGGGGTTTTGAAGTTGTGCTTAATACACTACTAAGCTTGGCCATGGGTGCAGGATGCACACACATCTCCTTTGAGGTTCTCCTGACTCCTCTGAGGCCCCAAGATAAGAAGGATGTGGATGGAGCAAGTCCAGAGGGGGCCAGGAAGATAGCTGGAACACCTTTCTTGTAAAGACAGGCTGAGAGAATTGGGGTTGTTGAACATGAAGAAGAAAAGGCTCTGGGGAAACTTTATTGCTGGCTTTCAATATCTAAAGGGGCTGCAAGAGAGCTGGGCAGGGACTTTTCACACGGGCATGTACTGATAGGACAAGGGGGAATGGCTTTAACCTGGAAGAGGGAAGGAATTCTTTCCTTTAAGAGTGGTGAGGCACTGGCTCTGGCACAGGTTGCCCAAAGAAGTGGATGCCCCATCCCTGGTAGTTTTCATGGCCAGGTTGGATGGGCCTTGGAGCAACCTGGTCTAACGGGACCTGTCCCTGCCCGTGGCAGGGGTATTGGAACGAGATGATCTTTAAGGCCTCTTCCAACCCAAACCATTCTGTGATTCCATGACTGGAGCTGTGTCCTCACCACTCCAAGCCATTAGCTCTGAGCAGCCTTGGCTGAATTCACACTCTCCCTTTGCAACCCCTTAGCCAAGTTTTGGGTATTGCTGCTTGGTAGTGCCATCAGTGTGATGGTATTGGAGAGCCCAGTGAAGCCTTTTGAGAAGTTTAAAAAAGCAGCAAATCCCTTGTCACCCTTAGTGGGGTGTGCACAGTGATGAGGAGGGGACAACAGGCTCTTCTTAGAGAGCCATTCATGGGTAAAGAAAGGGAGTGCATGAACTTTGAGGGTTCTTTTTTCTTGCCTTGTTTCTGTTTTTCTTGCTTGCTTTTTTAAAATAAGAAGATGCAAAGTTGGCTAGTTGACTTCTGTATGTGAAATGGGAGTTTCTAAGGCTGGGAGATGATTTAGGAAACTTCTCAATCTGAACTCCCAAATATAGTTTTTAACAACCTAAGGTGGAGAGTTGACTCTCAAGTGACACATGAATATTTTATGGAGGGAAGATGGACTGTTTAGTGATATTTTATATGTGGACACAAGATGGGTTAAGATGCTTTATGATCTTGGACAAAAAACTACTTCTTTAGACACACATATTACTTGCACAGACTTCTGAGAAAAGCAGCCACTTCACTCAAGACACAGGGGTCAAGTATTTCAGTGTAGTTAAGGCCACTTGTAGCAGCTGTATCCATACACATATCCCTGTCACACATCTGCAGCACCTGGAGGGAGGATGCTGTCCTAGCAGAGCCACGTGGCACTGCTGTGGCTCTGCCTTGCACAGCTGGACAGACTTTCACTCTGTGCTTTTGTTGATTTCCTTATGGGAAAGGCCAGACTGGTGGGAGCTTGATAAGAAGAGGGAAAAAAAAACCCGAAAAGACAACAATACTCAAAAAAAAAAAAAAAGGACAAAAATTTGGCGTGGGAAAGTGAACTATAATCGGCTTGTCATTGTAATGCTATTAAAATGGTCTTTTTTCAATAAGCCAAGCAAACATTGAGCAATAAGGAACTGGTTGCATGTTAAGTCTTAACATTTACAAGCTGAATATGCATTAGAGTTAACCAGTTTGTTGCTTATTCTTCTCTGTTTTGCTGAAACATGAAAGAATAACCAGTGTTGATAGAAGATGAGGCCTGAAATGTATAGTTCAATCAGATAATCACTGGGAAATCAAAACAGAGCACTTAAAATGAGTTAAGGATATGTCTCGTATGGATGTTCAGCACACAGTGCGATAAGGTCATCACCCTATTTGAGGTCACTGAGAGAATTTCTGGCATTAGTAATGGTCTTTCCCATGGAAGTTGTGTACAACAGAGGGATTGTAGGACAATGGTGTCTTGCTTTCAGGTTGATGTTGGTTCCCATGTTTCAGCTCGGTTGCAGTAGAGTAACTCTAGACAGAAGCATAAAAGAATTGCAGATGCCTGAGCTCTGTAAGTGGAGATGGTTATCCAGGATGTTTCTTACTATTTTAATGCAGCAAAAATGCATCAATACTCCAGGTACTTGGAATTTTCTGAAAATTGCCTTCCTGTTCTGAATTTTCTCAGGCAAAATCAGTTCAAGAATTTTAAATTAAATCAAGTTATGGTGGGTTTCCTTTTCATTTCTTAAAGATAGTTAAGAGTCAGTTACCTTTACCAAGAGAGAGAGTATATATGGGTGTATGCAAATGTGTGTTCAAATAACTGAAAATAAGTACCATTTTCAAAAAAGATTGTATTTTTCTACGTTATACACCTGTACTACACTCAGTGGCATCTATGAAGTCTCAAATTATTTTGAAGGCTGCACGTTTTCTCACATTGTTTTTCTCGTATTCAGGGTATAATGAGGTTAGATTCAATTCATAAAGAACACACAAGAGTTTAGATATGTGCCCATGTGCTTGTTGCATCACACACAAATTTAGAAGATGGCTTGTTTTATTTAGATAATTGAGCCTTGCTCAATTATATTAATAGTGACTCAGGCTCAATTATAATTGAACCTTGTCACTATAATAATAGTGACATACATGGTCATAATTACAGTGCTTGTCTGATTATCCTAATTACTTTGCATCCCAATCACCTTGTGCAGTCCATATACGACTATATAGATTAAGAAGGATTAGTGGGAAGATTAAGTCTGTGTATGCATTTCTTTGTCTTCTTTGTTTCAAGGTCTCAGTGTCATCTTCTAGCTGTGAGCTCCAGAGACCTGTTGTTCATTTTAGTGCAAATAAGGTCCTGCAAATAGCACAGAATTTAAACAAAAATTACAGTGCTGCACCTGTTTGTGTTTGTGTGAGGGAGGGAGATAGCAGGATAAATTCACAGTTCCTGGTGCAGTCAAGGGAAACACATTGGAATCTAAAGCCAAATTAGCCTAGGCCATTCCTGGGAGTCGTGGGAAAAGGTGTTGCTCTTCTCTCCCTCCCTGTCTTTCCATGCCCTGGGCTGGCAGAGCAAGACAGAGCCTTTTTGGCCCATTTTGTGCTGGAGCCGTTCTCCTTTTGTGAGCTTGGAAGCAAGTGGCACCACGAGGGTGAGCAATGCTGTTTGTGAGCATGCCAGTACTCCCAGCTTGTTCAGTAAATCTCAGAGAGCTGAGCCCCAGAAAGGGAGTGTCTGACCATCACCTGCCCTGCACCTTGCCTGTACCTTCCCAGTCCAGCCATTGTTTCCACAATGGACCACAGAGCTGCTACAGAACAGTTTCCCTCCAGGGCAACAGGCACAATGACCAAGGTCCGGGTGGTTTTCTGCATCCTGGAGATTTTTTTTAGGTGGTTATACATCTCCAGCCCTCAGGGCTAACTCTAGTAGAGCTTCTTATTGCATGAGCAGCTGGTTCCTCCACAGTTCACTTCCCATTTCCCTCTCCCACTCCTGGCATATGCCAAAATTTGTGGCAGGGATATCAGCCACCTCTGTCTTCCATCAGCTGCCCTGAGACTTTTCTGTCATTTGTAGGAGAGTTAAAAGAAATTTGACATATATCCTAACAGAAGATACCTGACCCAGAGTGGGTTTAGGCTTATAGAACACCAGAGGAACATTTATTCTGCTAAGGCCAGCCTCGAGGAAAATACCTGATCTGTTCTGTCATGGCTAAATAGAGAAAGTGTGGGAATCTGATGAGGAGGAGGAGAAAAAGGAAGCCAAGTTTAAAAAGCTAAGGGGTTTTCCACTTGATTTTTTCACACTTTGGCTCCCAACACGAAGCCTTGCACTGCAGCAAGCAATATCTGTGGGTAGATGCAGGACTGCTCTTTGGGGGGACACTTCAAGCCGTCTCTAGCTCACAGAAAAGCTGCCTGTGTTGGTAACCTGCAGTGATTTTTCTCCCTAACAGAAACTGCAAGGAGAGAAAGCTCCGCAGAGTTTGAACGCCACCCTGGCAGAGCTGTTCGGGGTCATCCCCGGGGACGGGGACCCGCTGCAGGAGCGCGGCTCCTCCTCCTGCCGGCGCTGCGCCGTCGTGGGCAACTCCGGCAACCTCCGGCAGTCCCAGTACGGCCAGGACATCGACTCCCATGACTTTGTGCTCAGGTCAGTGGAATCCACCTCAGCTACAGCTGCCTTTCTTGTCTAAAATTCACTGGTACAAGTGAGTAAACAAGGTTTCAGGGTCTATCTAGTGAAACCTGGTACTTAAGTCAAGTCTAAGTTTCAGGGGCATAAACTGTGTGTGTTGGAGATATGACCTCATGTTTTAGCTTGGACAAAAAAACCATTAATAGGTATTCATACTGTAGCTTGTTCTGCACAGTCCATAAAGCCTGTGTTAAAAAATACAGGAGAAAAAAAGATTTGCACTTGTGAGTAAAAGTTATTTCTGCAGTCAGTGCTCACGAGTGATCTTTTTGACATTTAACTGACTGTATTAGATTTGACTTTCTTACACTAGTTCATTCGTAAACAGTGGTAGGGTGGGGAAGCCAAAGACACTTTTCAGTGGACAAGACTCACCTGTTTGGCTGCAGGTAATTTTTAAAGGATAGCATTGCCTCTCCCTTTCAAGGCAACAAGGTTGGCTACTTTGTTCCACTGAAAGGCAATCAGGAACTAGGTAAGCAGAGCTTATCATCCAGAGGGCAGCCAAGATATCTGGACTAAGTTCATGTCCAGCGTGTTATCTGCCTTTCACACCACAGCTGCCAGCACAGTGCAATTTTTGAGAGCAACAAAGGGCAGGAAGGGAGGGATTGCTCTTGAAATGCCACGTGTGGGATTATGCTCTCAAAAGCCTTAGTAGGAAGCTGTGCCCTGAAGTCAAGAACAAATCAACAGAAGATCAACACTGTTTGAACTGTTAAGCCACCTTGGCTTCTGAAGTGGCTTGAGCATGGTAGAGTCTTCAGGTGACATCTACATCTTCAAAAATCATATCTGGAGTTGCTTCCTGCAGTTGCATGTGCTGCTCCCTGCCAAAAGTACCTCTCCAAAGGCAGAGGCACCAACCTGGCCTTCAGATGCACGAAGGGAAAGGGAGAGCCCTCAACATCATTCCTATAGGTTGTAAGTGTGGGGCAGCTGCAAATGTGGGAAACTGTGGTTCATTTATGCTTAGCTCTGTGTTCCTCCACATGGAGACAGCCCCATTCCTGTGTGGACTCTCTGATATTGCCTGTCTTACATTTCCAGACTCGTGCAGAAAAGACTGCTAGACGCAAAAGCTAGAGTAAACACACTGAGGTGCATGTTTCTGCTCTGAGGCCTTGTCCATCCCAGAGCCAGCCATCCCTGGCAAGGGCAAAACTCTCAGTGATTTAGTGAACCTTCCATCTCAGATTTATATTTCAGCAATCTTAAACCAGATCTGAAAGGATTGGACAAGGTTTTAGGATTCACCGTGAGAATTTGTGCAGACAAGGTGACCCCTCTATGCATCAAACACAAAATCTCTGGTGACCTGAAATTCACTTCCACATGCTCTGGCAATACAGCCAAGTTCAGGGAAGAGCCAAGGAGTCCGAGGGGGCACCTTTCCTTCCAAACAGTGGGTTCCAGCCCACTTTTATTTGTATAACTGTCTACTTTCATGACAGAAGGAAGCTCCTGCCTGGTCCTTCCTGCTGAGACGGGGTGTGAACGCTGCCTTCTGCCGTGTGGCACCGACAGCCCCACCATGGGTGGTAGGAAAGGTGCACAGACCCAAGGGCAGATTGTAAGATGAGCAACATGTCACCCTTGTCTTTGTCTTGATGGAAAGAAACACCCATATTTTATACCTTTGACTGACTAATCTCAAGGTAAAACACAGGAAGTCCTGTGCTTTTCCAATGTTTCTACACAGTGTGGTGTGGGTCGCTGTCAGGGAAGCCAATAACAGGGAACTCAATAACAAATCCACGAGGCTGGCAGGATATTCTAACTACACTAATAACTCCCTTGAAGGGAGTTAGAAGAAACTTAAGTAATTCACCTGGGGGAGAACTGCAATAACACAGCTTGGCATAGACTTGATAAACAGATTTTGCCTCTCCTGTTATCATTAACCAGGGCAGCATGTTGTCTGGCAATGTATGATGCTTCTCATTACCTCGTCAGCTACATCCTTCCTTGTCCTCCCCGTGCTTCTGCCAGGAGCTGAGCTAATGTTATTGCAGAAAAAAAAAAACATTTTGCTCAGAGACAACTGAGAGGTTTCTCCATGGTTTTACACAGCACTATGGATTCATACAGGTTGCTTCAGGGATCTCTAATGTGCACTGTGCTGCACCACAGAAATATGCAAATCTCTGCCACTGAGGAGCTAAGGCATCAGGGAGAGAATTGCTGATGATGTTCCCAGATTGGCTTTCAGATGTGAACACAGGCATAGAGGCATTTCTGCAGTCCTGGGTTCAGAAGTCCCCCCTCTGTTCCCTGTATGGGCCACTCATTTAAGAGTTGGACTCGGCGATCCTTGTGGATCCCTTCCAGCTCAGAGTATCCTCTGATTCTGTGAATCTGTGATACATCCAACATAAGGTAGGGTAGCCCTGTTTAGCCAACACACCTTAAGTGAGCCCTGGAGGCCCTGGGCAGATCTCCATGCTCTGACCCCAGGTTACCTAAAGCGTCCCATGTGTGTGCAGAGTGACCCTGAGTATCTGTGGATATTGGAGTACATACTACAAAGTAAAAGTAATGTTTGAGTAAATGAAGGGTCAGCAGCAGGTCCTGTGTTTGTCACTGTCTTTGTGTCTATTTGGCACTGACTTTGGTGACTTTTTGTGGGAGAACATAAGGAATATTTGCTGCTTCTTGTCAGACATAGCATAGTTTATTACCTTGCCCCTAGACATTCAAATATACCTGTATTTGTGAAAAGTGTGAAATGGAACTGCAAGAAGTCAAGCTCATGCACTTCAGGCCAATCTTTTTCTCACCAGCTGGAGGATGCAGCTTTAGGATGAAGTGAGATGTGTCCTCATGGACTTACCACCCTTTTGATGACTGTAAAGGGAACACAGGGATGTGCTCAGAGATACACCTGCTTGGTACTCTCCTGTTTAGTCCAAGGAATTCCACACTAAAGCTGAGCTTTCATTTGTTCAGTCACATGGGTTATGATCATTCCAGCTTGCCTGAGGACCCCTAACACCCCCTCAGGGCTGTCTGAAGACCCTGCATATAGCACTCCCCTTAGCCATGGGAGCATGTTCTTGCTCCTCAAACAAATGACTTGGTGAAAATTCACATGTACTTGTACTTACCTAATTCCTCTTCTGTCTCAATTCTTGTTTTTGGGCTGCAGAATGAACCGTGCCCCCACTGCTGGCTACGAATCAGATGTTGGGAGCAAGACCACCCACCACTTTGTTTATCCTGAGAGCTACAGAGAGCTGGCAGCAAATGTGAGCATGATCCTGATCCCCTTCAAAACCCTGGACCTGCGCTGGGTTGTCACCGCTCTCACCACAGGCACCATCAACTTGTGAGTAAGGGCAGGCACGAGGGGTGGGAGCTCCATGCTTGGTGTTGCTGTAGGAGCTGATAGCCTATGTGGGGCAACTCCCTGCTTCTGGTAAGGCTCAGGGGTGCTTTACAGACCCTCTCAAGTCAGAGTTCAGCCCTAAACACTTGATTTCTAGGAAAAGCTTAATGTTATGATGCAGTTGTTGAGGCAGAAATCGTGATCCAGACCCTTACATCCCCAGTGGTCTCAGAGAAATGAAAAGGGGAGTTTTTGCTGGTGGAGGTGACCAGTTTGATCAAAAGGCTTGTGAGCTTTGGGGTTCAGTGCCTCATTTTGGGCTTCTGCTCATCCTTCCTTCTCTCTGGTTCCTTGGGAATCAGTACACTTGCAGAAGAGGATGAGGAGGCAGAGAGGGCTGTGCAGGTTGCTCACCTGAGGCAGTGAGAGCAGATGCAGACTGCAGCACTTAGTGCCCCATCCACAGGATGAGCTCCCCTGGACAGGTTGGTCAGGAGTTTGGTCTGTCTTTCCTGGTGGAACATGATTGAGAGCTGTGCAGAGGAAACAATGTTTTATGTGTCACCTACATGTTTTAGCCTTAAATTCAAGAGTTCTACTTGGCAATATTGTGACACACTGGAATTTATTCTCCAGTTCTTTTTTGAGAGCTGTCAGAAGTAAAAGTTGTCTCCTGTTAGATACATTTATGGCAGCACCAGAATTAGAAATGTGATCAAAATGCACGTTTCTTCTGAAAGCCTGCTAGCAGATTCTTTTCCTTCCTGTAAGCTGGCTTTTCCTAATCCAGAGAATGAAATACGTGACATTTGTACTGTGTGTGAGGTTATGTGCTGGATGTGAAACCACAGCCTTGCAGGGTTGCTTGGTGACACTCTGATACAGATAGACAGCAAGAACAGATCAGATTGCTTTACTCCAGGGAGAAATATTTCAAGACTTTTAAACTTTTTCCCCAATTTCAAAGTCTCAGAAGATTTAAACTTGGAAAAGTGTGTCTTAGGCATGTTGACTGGGCATAAGACACACTTTCCAATTTTAAGTAAAATCTTTGATGGAAAAACAAATGAAGTTTTATTTCTTCTCTTCATTTTCTTTTCTCTCTTTGTAGACACACTTTAGATTCTTTTCATTTCTTATTAAGATTCCCTTAACTTGTAACAAATCTATGTTAGCTTCCTTCTATCTTTTTTAATCACCAGCATTTCATACATACAGTCATAAACTGGCTTGGAAAAAATCCACCTTCAAGACACACTCCTAACTTGGAAAAATCAGTACACTTAGAAAAGTGTACTACTCACTCCAAGTCATTGAGGTGCTGAAGCCTGTCCAGAGAAGGTCATGGAACTGGGGAAGGGTCTGGAGCACAAGTCTGATGAGGAGCAGCTGAGGGAGCTGGGGATGTTCAGCCTGGAGAAAGGGAGGTTCAGGGGGGACCTTACCAGTCCCTACAGCTGCCTGACAGGAGGCTGTAGCCAGGTGGGATCAGTCTCTTCTCTCAAGTAACAAGAGACAGGAAAAGAAGAAATGCCTCAAGTTTCACCAGAGGAGGTTTAGACTGAATATCAAAAACAATTTCTTCACCAAAGGAGTTGTCCAGCATTGGAACAGGCTGTCCAGGGCAGTGGTGGCGTCACCATCCCTGAAGGGATTTAACAAATGTATAGGTGTGGCACTCAGGGACATGTTTTAGTGATGACTTGGCAGTGGTGGGTTAACTGTTGGACTCAATGGTATTAGAGGTCTTTCCAACCTAAATGATTCTATTGTTCTATAATTTACATGGACACACATTTTTCAGGCAGGTCCACTGCCTGTCCCTGCCCCAGGAGAAAGCTCTTAGTACTTCCTGAACTCTGAGCCCTGCACTGATTTCAAATGAGCCCTTAGCCCATTAGGAAGATATAACTGGTTGACCACAATGCAGTCACAGCACATGAAAGGGAAAACACCTTTGCTTAATAAATTACAGGATATATTATATATTTATAATTAGATTGTATACATGGGCTTGGTAGGCATCTGGTATAAATTAGTGTGTATTTAACCACATGAAAGAAATACCACTATTTTAAGATATTTGCCATACTCAAAACAGGGAAATTGCATAAGTAATAAGCTGGAATAATAAAAGCAGAAAATCATAAGCATACAAATCATAGCAATGTACATAGCATAATTTTAGCCTTGTAGAATTAACCTATGAGCATGCATTAAACACAGTGTCAGATAATGGGTGTAAGGAAATAGTTGAGTGCACATTTTTAAAGGGGAGAAAGCATGCAATAAAAGTAAAACACATTTGAAAGTCAGTATTTTAGAAAGGAAGAAGTCCTTATCTCCTTACCCTGGTCTGCTTGGGCAGGCTGCAATAGTGTCAGCTGAGTTTAGGCTAACAAGAACCCAAATGTACTCATAGCTAAAAAAGATAAGCATCCTGTACTGGTTAGACTTTTTACACAGTGTTTAATTTTCTGTATTTCAGCCAAATGAAAGAATTTCCTAAAACTCAAAATGTATGAGTTAAACATATTCTTCTCTTAGTATTATCATAATTCTTGCAATTTTTGAGATTCAAAACAAAAGCCAAACTTCAGATTGCCTTAATATTAGCTACAATTGATAGCTGAGTGATTCTCTCACACATTCTCAGTCTCATTTGACTGATGTATTTCCATTTAAAAACATCTCTCTAAGACTAAGCATTGTTCCAGAAAAGAATAAGAAATGCCTTTTCTGGGATAGGAAACTTTCAGGCCCTCATTAGCCATATATTTACCCTGGTTGCCTTCAATTGCAAGTCCTTTAGAAACCTGTATAATGAAAAACTCCACTTTGTTTGGCAAAGACAGTTATTCCTTAAAATGTTACACCTCCTGGGTCAAGGGTTCAGTAAATATTTTGTACAAGGTGGCCAGGGACAGTGACAGAGTTCACTAGAGCCCTGCAAAGTGGCTCGTGGAAGATGTTTCCCAGGTGGTGTTACACTGCCTGTAGCCACCTTCATCACAGGTGTCACTGTCCCACTCCTGTGTGGTACCTCCTGGGTCACTCATTCCCTGGCTGCCCTGCAGCCCAGGTTTTACATGACCATAAGAGCAGAGGTCTTAATCAGTGTGCCAATATTTTCTGTGTCATTTTATGAAATTCTGCAGCCATGTGACAGCAGGACTTGGGTATTTCTTCTGAAACTATGAAGTAGCCTTGGTTAAAATGACTAATATGTCATCTGACAAGAGCTACAGCAGTCTCCTGGTTAGATCAGAGATGTCCACAAGTACTGCATACTCATCTCTTTGGTCTTCTGCTGTATCTATCCATGATATACAGCCTTCTTGTTTCTTCCACATCACCTTTTTTTAGAAAAGATTAACTGTTTATTTATATGAGATTAAGGAGATTCTACCAGCAAAGAAACCCTTTTTGTCTTCATGAGCACAAAAAGGGCATGGGATCACCAAGACTGTATTTACTGATTTGCTGATCAAGGTCAGGCATGGGTTGCAGCTGCAAGGGCATATTTGCTGAGACCAGATTGAGAAGTCTGCATGAGTGTCCCTTTCCCCAGCAGCATCATCTCTTAGGAGCATTGGAACCACCCATCACCTCTCTCACTGCCTCCAGCCAGAGCACGGATTGCAGGTCAGGAGAACATTGCCAGGTCATCACTGGTTTGGGAAGCTTAGATTAAGTTTTAAAAGTGATGATGTTCCATGGTTCAAAGAAAAGAAAACCTTAATGACAGGAACCTTGTCACGAAAACCCAAGGGAAAACATTTAGACTGAACTAATGGAAGGCTTTGGTGATTTACCACAACCCATCTAAAAAGTGTACAGGATATATTTTGGGATATACTCAAATTACAAGGCCAGCTCACCTGAGTTTTTTCACTTGAAACAAACTCAGGATGATTTTTTTTCTTACAGCACTCGTGATGAGCTGTGCAATACTGGCACACACTGTGTATGAGATATGGGGAACAAAAGTTTTTTTTCATTTTCAAGACCTGACTCATGATTTCAACCCAGTCATAAGGTGTAACTTGGAAATTTTATGCTGGAAACCGCAGGAAGCCTTCAGCATCACCCTGGGGAGGAGGGAAAAAGCTTTCTGTGAGGGGCTGTGTACTGGGAATGCCCGAGTTTCATATGACCACAGAACTGGTGAACTCTGCTGCCACCGACTCTGAAATTCATGTGGTAGCTCCGAGTATTGGGAGAGGAAAAGTCTCCCCCTGGCGGGAGAAGTTTTTTCTGCCATGAAATTAAATGGAAAGTCTTTCCCATCATCAAAGAGCAAAGACTGCAACAATAACGATCCAAGAATTAGAAGTCTCAAGGTCCACATAGTATTGACTCTACAGTATATTCTCAACTAAATCTTTGGTGTCCTACTGTCAATAATTAACTTGAATATTTAAGAACATAATAGTTTCCTATAAAATTGCTTCAGTGACAGCTCAGTTCTTTTCCTGCTGTGTTACTTAATTGCAGCCTCATTTTACAGCAACTTCTTGAATTTACTACTTTCAAATAACTTGAATTTATCACTGTACGTGAAGAATATTCTTTCTTTGGAATTACATGAAAATACTAATAAATTGGGCTTTTATTTATCATTGTGCTGTCTTTCTTTTTTCTTTAACAGCACGTATGTTCCAGTTCCAAGGAAAATCAAAGTCAAAAAAGAAAAGGTGAGCAATGCTGGTTTGTGGATTTGTTCTGCTAATTTATTTGTAGGTCTTTTGCCTCTTTGGGAGACTGCAAGAATCCAAGCAAGCCCTTGACATTCATAGAAAGTTGCAGCCGAAATACAGACACTTTATAAGGCTCAGCTAAGCTAAAGATTTGGCTCCTGTGTGCCATTTAGGCCATAGATCAACCACTAAATAGCTGTGGTTGGAAAGAAATTGCTCTTGCGGCTATGCCATTGCATGAACACTATTCTGAAGGTTGCATCACTTCCTCTGGTGGTGCTCAGGAACATTAAAAGTGCAGCATTGTCCTCCACAGTAACTGCTCTGTTCTTACCGATTGCAGTAATTTGTATGCAATGATACTGAAGAGAGACTTCAGAAGTTTTCTTAAATAATTTTAATAGTTGAACACCAAGGATGTTTCTGACTCCCAGGTCAGTTCCTTGTAATAAGGAACTAAATGACCTCTGAACAAATAAAGTGTGTTTCCAAGTCAGTGGAAAATTCCTGGTGGTAGGCTCTCAGCCCACAGCTGCAGTAATTACCTGTACCCAATTAAACAAGCTTGGAGGCTGAGCTCAGGCCAAGTCCAGGAAAGTTTTGCTCCAAATGTATTGCAGGTCTCACAGGCAGTGTTCAAGCACAGTTTGCATGAGAGCACAGACGAGGACAGGCTGGAGGCAGGATTTGCCATGGGGCAGGATGTTAATTCCCATGTAGGAACTTTAGCCACTGTGCAAAGACTTCTGTTGCTGTAGCTGCGTGGTTTGAGGCTATAACCAAGGCAGGCTGTGTGGGAGAGGAAGAACCTCTTCCATGGAGCTTCCAGAAAAATAAAGGTCTCATTCTCTCAGCCTTTGGAGAGACTGATTTTCCAAGGAAGTACAGATGTCTAGTCCATCAAGGGCTGTTAAAGTATGGCATTAGCTCCGGAACATTAAAATTACAAATTAAAGCACACACCTTTCATTCAAGAGGCCAGGTTTTGCCAAAGCCTTTGGGTGAGACCCTGAAGTAGTATCAGTTTATGTTCCTTTGCTTCAAACCATGGACCTCTAGGGTGCATTAAATAATCCCTCAGCTCATCCTTACCTGTTGTGAGGTACATGATAACCTCTGCAAAACCCTGTGAGAAGCACCAGGGCAGGTTGTTAAACTCACATCACAGCTGAGAGGCAGCAGCCCAGGGTTTGGTGATATGCAGCAGCTTCCTGAGCATGAGAGGAGAAACCTGTGTTTCTTCCCACACTGTGCAATGCAAAACACCCTGTGAGAGGAGATTACAGACAGATGCAGTATCAGCAATTAACCTCTGACTTTGTAAAAGGAAAAGCCTTGCAGCTAACCAGATACCACTGCCGTCACTCGAATTACAAACGCAGCATGGAGGGAAAAGCCTCTGTTTGCCTCACTCAGAAGAGGGGGTTGAAACCAAGGGTTCCTACCAGTCCTTGGATTTACTGTACTCTCAGGTCTTATCTTAAGTGCTCTGTCTCTGTGAGATGACCTTTGTGAGATAAACAAATGCATTTTATGTCTTGTAAGAAAAAAAAAACAGAGCGTAGAAAAATGGCATGTTTGAAAAACAGGATAAAAGAAGCATACATGACCTGATAGGCTTCCTGATAGTTTGCATTTAGCCCTTGGTTTCCTTAGATCTGTACCTATAGAGATACCAGGACATGGCTGGCACATTGTGCAGAAGAGGCAGTTGCTCTTAAGTTCCCACTCAAATTGATGGGAACTGATGATCTTAGGGGTCTTTTCCAACCTAAATTAATCCATGGTTCTGTGAAACATGTCATGGCATCTCATGCTTGCCTTGTTCAGGACTCCAGCTCCCCAGAACTCACCTGCAGGGTGCTTCAGAGAGAGTTGAATGGCTAATTCCTAATTTCCATCTCACTTGTGCCATTTCATACCCATTGGTTTCAGTAGGAATCTCTGGGATTTACATTACTGTAAGCAGGAGAGATATCAAGACTGAGGAAGGGCTATTGGTATCTTGTTGCACACGGGAAATGTTCCTGAATGTACTTAATATGGGACTTATTTTTGCCTTTCATTTGCCTTCAAGGAATAACTATTATTCCTTACTTACCCGGTCCCCTACCCCGGTGTTCTTTAGGAATGATGTGCTACCATTGTTTTTTCCCCAGGGTATTTTACTAATGAGTCTTTCTCTCCAATTTTGCCTAGATCCTGGTTTATAATCCAGTTTTTATGAAATACATCTATGAAAACTGGCTCGAGCATCATGGGAGATACCCCTCCACGGGCCTTCTGTCTTTGATGTTTGCTCTCCATGTATGCGATGAGGTAAAGTCTGTCTGTGTGTGGATGTATGGATAAAAATCTGGACATTTCACACTGGAGAGCCAGGAACAACCCCTGGCCACTCACTCAGCCTTTGTTTCCCCCTCTCCACCTTCTCTGCTGTTTACCTCTTCAAGCACTCCTCAGAAACATGCAGACTCCTCAGAAATATGCAGACACACTCAAGTGACAGTGATGGATTTTTGTAATGTCAGCAAATCGTAGGGTTTACAATGCAGTCTAGGAGAATATAATTAAACATAAACAGAGATTCCAGCTGGTATCAAGGGACATCTAAACATGAATGGAATCTGTGGCCATCTTGCTAGTGAAAGTCTGAATTATGTTTTGTCTCATATTTTCAAACTCAGGCTTGTGGGTTTATACTGTAGGTGATAGTAAATGCCTTTGCTCCAGCAGTTACTTGGGGAAATTCCCTGGTTTGAGGGATGTGAGGTACTCCAAGGTGACTGGAGACTCAGTTAGTTAGAGTAAGGCCAGGTCAGCTCTACAAAATCCTGCAAGCATGGGCTTGTCAGCATGGGGGATAAAAATCACTTTGCTGGCAAAATCCCTGTCCTGGACACACATCTGCTGATGAGAGTTTCGGTCACACAGGCCTGTTTTGCTTGGAGAGGTGATGGAAATACTCCTAAAGATACTGGAAGAAACTCTAACATAGTCACAGCAGATTGGATGAAGCCTGTTTTCTGGTAAGCAGGCAATGAACAGGACTCTGACATTACCAAAACCAACTTAAAAATAGCTCATATTTGGATGGGCCTGGGCGTGGTTGATTTAGGGAGCTGATTTGGGGATGTGACCTATTCTAATCCAGCCAGACATACCACCACTGTCAGTTTAAATAAATCAGTGGTGATGTTTGGACTGTTACCATCACAGGAGACAGGCATAGCCATTGATGAACAAGCTTTCGTGAGAGGAGAGGCTGTAGCTGGGTGCAGAGAACATAAAATCCATCTACCTCTGAAGTAACTGCAAATATCATATAATCAAGCATTTAAATGTGGTCACCATGGGTCATTATTCAGAAGACCAGAACCAAACCAAATTTTTTTTCACTCTTTGTGGCTTAAATCAACTGAAGAGGAGATTCCCATCCCAAGCCATGGATCTCCTGAGGTCAGTCATGCTTAAGGGGTAGGAATGCATTTTCGTATTGCTAACCAAGAATTAATAGATAGAAATCTCCTTTGCCCTCTGAGTTCAGGTCTGGTGGTGTCTCAGCATAGCTTAGGATGTCATAGCTTAGGATGCCTTGGGTAGGCCTTGGGCTGTTTCTCTGTGGTCATGTCATGCAGCAGAAGAGCTCGGGACGCCACTGAGGACCTCAGGTGCTGCTGCTGAGAATAAAGAGTTTCTTCAGCAGTTCAGATGAAGAGCAATTGCTTTCCAGTCCGTAACACTGGTTCTCCCTTCCATCCTAGGTGAATGTGTATGGCTTTGGAGCAGACAGCAAAGGACACTGGCATCATTACTGGGAAAACAACACTTCAGGTGGGGCTTTCCGGAAGACCGGCGTCCATGACGGGGATTTTGAGTTCAATATAACTTTGACTCTTGCCTCCATTGAAAAAATAAAATTTTTCAAGGGCAGATGACCCTGGCCACGGGGACAAGGGGGGGCTGCAATTTCCAGCATGCAGCAGAACAAAGCTCAGTGAAGATATCTGGGCACCAGCCGGGTTTGAATGCGTGGATCTGCGGTGGGTTTGGAGCATCTCACACTGCAGGAACGAGGCTGAGGAGCGGCCTCCAAGCTGCTCATGATTTCCTATCTATGGATAGCTGGGAGCTGCCAGTCAGTTGTGGAAATAAATTAATCTCTGCTTAGGCTCTATGGCTCAATTCTTGAATTACTGATGAAAGATCTGCCTGTTGCAATCAGAGGAAGCCTGAGCACAGGAACTGCTGTCTGTGTGTCTGTTCTCTCCTCGAGCAAGGCAGGAGATCCTTGAAGAAAAGTAAAAATGACTTCTGGGACTTGAGATCCACTAAGGCAGCTGTGAACATCACAGTAAGGATTACCTCAAAGAAATTAATTCACTTCTGCTGTTGATCTTCTTTTTGAACCACCTCTTCTCTGTTCTCTTATTACTTCTGTTTTCATGCTGTATTAAGGAATACATGATGAAGTTGCCTGGAGCAGTAAATATTTCAACCATTGCCTCATTTTGCATTGATAGTGTCTAGAAAATATGAATCAAATCATCTCATGTATTATTTAATATGGCTTCCTACACAGCCATAATGATGAAGAAAATAATACTGAAAACTCTAGGGGAAAAATGGCCTTTATAGCCATTTGTCTGTCTCATTTGGTCATATGTAATTTTTGGGGGGTTTTTTTGGTGGAAAATACTCCAGAATTTTTTTTTTATTATTTTTTTATTTAATCAGTTTAAGATTGGAGAGTGGACTTTCTTCAAGTCATTTATATGTGCCTTTTATAATTGTGCAACAAATGTGATATTTTTTTTAAGATGACAAACCCTAAATTAAACATTTTTATAAACGGGGGAAAAATTAACCAAAGTTTAGCTTCCATCTGGTTTGCTTTTGTAGTCAAAACCAATAATAACCACTCATACATTGTATTTGAACAAACACAAACAAGACAATTTTTAAAGGTAGCTTTTACCTTTTTTTATGGAAAAATATTCAAAAGTCCCAAGGAAAATTTTCTTCCTAATTTTTTTACAAGTTTAAAAATGCAATCTCTCTTTACAAGGTCTCTATCCGAAGTAGAAAAAAAATCATGGTTTGGGATATTAACTAGTTATACACTAAGAATCTTTTGCTCTGTAGCAGCACCTACAAAGACACAATCTGAACAAGCTGATCTTAGAGCATGAGACAGACTTCAAAATCATGTGCATCTCTGGAGAAATTAGTATATTGATGTCAGTACCTCCAGGCAGGGAAAGGAGGGAAGTTACAGTGGAGGTTTTATATTCACAGATTTTTGCTGGAATCAGTGCATTAAAGCTTCAAGGACAGACAAAGTATAGGTCCAAGTTCAGGTGGTGAAGAATGGAAAACAGTGGTCTTTTCTTCTCTATATCATGAAAACAGGAGTCATGGATTATGGATCCACTTTCAGCCTTGGTGAAACCAGAGGAGTTCTTGACACAGACTTCAAGGGACTTTTGATCAGGCTTGGGAAAAATAGCATATTTAATTTTTAATGTATCACATTGTTTGGAGTTTATGGCAAAAGAAATCATAATCTAAATGTCCTCTGTTCTATGCACCACTTGTGGCAGAATGCCCAAGCAGATGAGTATCTGAGGTCAGTGAAAGCCCTTCAACAGTGATCTGCTTCATCCAAGATTTATCCCCTTAACCTTTCTGCACCAGTTGGTACCAGTGAGGTGCCCTCCAAGGCAGCAACACATGGCACAGTGTCATGGTCAGCTGGAATTTTGGGCCACAGCACCTCTCACCAACATAAATTGCTTTACCCACATGAGTATTACTGGACTTGTGGTGTATAAAGTGCCAAGAATCCCAAATGTCTGTGTGGGAATTGAGCTCCCTCAGCTCCTGTGACCCTTCAGCTCAGTAATATGGAAAGGGCGGGATTTTCAAATCCTCATGATGAGACCTGTTCATGATCCTCATGTCAAGAAGCCATTTCCCAGTGTGAACTGACCTGCATGTCACAGGCACAGCAGATTTGATGGGCTTACTGTCTTCTTCAAGTCTTTTGTAAAAGAATGAAGCATTACTGCCTGAACCATGTTTGTTTGCTTTAAGGATTCCTGCTTGTTTAAATTGCTGTTAATCAATATGCCTCTTGTGAGATGCTGCAGTGATACAAACAAAGCAAGTTTAAGAGGTAGAAGACTACGTGTAAGACGCCAGTCATAGCTTCACAGTGTGGCTGGATTTTAGAACTTCAAGTACTTTTCTTTTTTTCCTCATGGACAAATATTAGTAATTCAGAAACATTGACTGCTCTTTCAGTCATTTTTAAAAAGACCTGGAAGAAAACTAATGGTGGTTAAATCCCCTTGATGTTTTGTTGGGTTTTTTTTAATCACAGGGGTCAATTTGGAATCAAAAACAGTGGCAAAAGAAGCCAGCTATATTCTAGTCTATGTTGTTCTGAAAGTTTCCTTTTGCTGTTCTAATAAAATTTCCATTTTCCCCTGAACATTCTGCCTCTGACAGCACATATAAAACCTCATGGCTCATACATGCAGATAGATTTCATGTCTTCATCATGGAACAAGCTGCAATTTCCATTTAATTTGTTGCCAACAGCAAGCAGTAACTGTGTACCATTGATGTCCATTTTTCAGAGTGTAAGGAGAGCAGAGAGTGGATTTCTCCAGGTGTAGGATGAGGAATAGTGTGTGCCATCACGTTTCTATTCCAGGGGAACTTTTTCTAGAGTCGTTTAGGCAGCTGATTGTTGTGTTAGATTCTTGTCTCAGTTTCTCCACAATTTTGCTGCTCTTTCAATTGCCTTCAGAATCAGGAAGAATTAATTCCCACTGGCATTGTTGAAAACTGTTTTCCTGCTAGAAACATTTTGGGTTTATTTAGTTTAAAAGAACCAAGGAAAACATTTAACAACATGTCAAGGCTTCAAACTCTTGGACTGTATTTGCCACCACTGCAAAATCTCTGGAGCACTCCTTGAGTGTGTGTTATGTTTTTTACCAAAGCCAAATCTCTGGAGCACTTTTTTCCTCCCATGACCAGGTTTTCTTTGTACTTTTCTCTGATGACACAATCAATTATGATTTTTTTCTCTAATGGTGGGGAGTCTCATGCAATCATTTGTTGACATTTTATTTATTTAATTTTTCAGTATGATATGAATCAAAATAAATTTTTTATTGTAATCAAATCAAAGTGTTTCTGTGCACTCTTCTTTTTCCACAGTATTTTCATTGACTCCATTTCACTGACCTCCTCTGTCACATAACAGTGCAATGAAGCTTATTCCACTTCCTGACACCCATCTAGTTGGACTCAATGATCTTAGAGGTCTTTTCCAGCCTTTATGATTCTGTGATCCCTTGGGTGACATTGACATGTTTCAGGCTGCTTGTGCTCATGGCATCACACTGCTCACATGGCAGCTCTAGGCCCCTCTGGAGAAAAGAAATTTAACTTACTATGCATGTGGTCTCCTGATGGATCTGTGCTCTATTTAAGAGATAAATAAGGGAAAATAATGCAGACTCAGAAATCAGTGACTCAAGAAAAAATTCAGCTTGTCTGACCTGGCTGAGATCTGAGGATGCACCCCAGGTCCCTGTTTTCAGGGCCTGCTGTGGTCACACAGGCACTGCAGTCATGGCTGGCTTAGTTGTCCATTAGAAGAGCCCCATCCAGGAGATGGATCCCTCTGGTCAGGTGTCACTTCAGCAGGTCACACCTGCATCTGCATGACCATGGCTCTACATGTGGAAACACCACCTTGGCCGTTTCTCATGGACCTCATCAACTGTTCACTTTCCTTATCTGTCCTTTCTTTTTCATTGTTTAAGGGACTGAGTAGGGTAGATGGTGTGGCAGTGATGCAAGTTGCCCTTTGTAATGCAGCCATCCTGATGGTGGGAGCTCAGGGAGTCATCAGAGGGTGGCTCAGGAAGCTCCTGTTCAGACACAGGCAGTGGTAAATTGGTCACAGTGAGAGCTGCAATCTAGTGTGACCTTCAGAGGATCAGGTTCTCAGAAACTGCTTGACACTTTGCTTTTCAACACAGGCTCTAGACATGCTGCATCAGTGAGATATTAACCACTATTAATGGATACAGCCCAGCCAGAATTACACTTGTTGAAAATGGGTGGGAAGTAGAGACACACAGGTCTGAAGAGCTATTCCAGGTGCTTCAGGTGCAGAGGAGATGCAAAGCATTTGCTCCTCTGTTATCCTCAGCAAAGCAAAATAACACCAAGGAACAGCTTTCTTAGAAATCATTTTGTATTTTGCTTCATGTCCACTCACAAGAGGTGCAATGCAATGCAGCTTCCAGGTCTGAAATGATTTTGTCAGGGAAGTAGTTTGCATAAAATTACAATCTGGAAACCACCTGAGACTAGTAAGACATGCAGCAACAACAACGGCAGCGTGCAGACAGATGGACCGACCACAGGACTTGGACAGAGGACTTTGCTTATAGCATCAAATGAAGAGCAAAAGTACCCACAGGGGAACTGTATGGCTTCAGTCCATGGCATGGGTTCCTTTGATGGCTCACAGTCAGAATAGCAATTAAACCCAATGGATGAAAAGGCAAAGGAGTCCCTTGCCACCCTTTAAAATCTGTTTTCCCTTTTCTATAGAATTTGAGGGAGTTGATCTCATTACATTTATTGTCTTCAGGCAATATGAAATAAAATGGAGTTCACCCAGTGAAAAGTTTTTTGTGCTCAGGTACTTGTATGCGGAGGTAAATCTGTGTTTTCAGTTAAATTTCCCGAAATTTAGGAAATTTACTATGTTAGTCTACTACTTAGTTTGTAGTTTCTAGGGTAACCTTTGGCTGGCAGAATATAAATATATCCATGTGGGAGTTTGTCTGTCCCCATGACATTAACACTCTTACTAAGACAGGACGTTTTCCACAATAGTTACTGTTTCCCCATAATCAGAGATTCCAAAGTTACACAGCAACCGCCAGCTGCCCTCCCTGTCCACCCAGACCCCAGATCAGTGAGGACAGCATCCTAACCTGTGCCACAAATGCTGCATCCTGCAGCACCATGGGTTCCCCAAAGGATGCCCCAAATCAAGTGTTACATCAAGGAGCCCCTGATGGCTGTTTGTCCCCATGTGCATTTTTGTGTTCCCCTCCTTGCATAACTGGGGCTGGCCCAAAGAGCTGCCACCATCCAGGGAAGCTGCACATTGCTCCCCCAGCCCCATCCCAAACCCACAGTCTGGGGCTGGGGATGCGAATGGACTGGCCATACTTGAGCTGTCCTTTGAAGTGTTTTTTCCAGTGGTTTTTCCAGTTTGCAGCCACGTCCCGTGTTCAGCCTGTGCAAAGACCAGAATGGGTTTCATATGGTAGAAAATAGCAGAGTGATTTCATAGCATCAATCACAGAATCAATCATAGAATCGTTGTGTCCTGGGGTGAGTTTATGATGCTTAATTTTATCCCCATTCATCTGTTTAGCCCAGAAATAAGTTTTGTGCCTTTAAAACTAGATCCGAGAGTGAAGTGGAGGAGAAAGAAAAGTGGTGGAATTTTTTTTCTTGGCTGTATTCAAAAACACAGAGATGGTTGGATACAATGGCTGGGTTGGAAGGGACCTTCAAGATCATCCAGTTCCAACCCTGCTGCCATGGGCAGGGACACCTTCCACTAGACCAGGGTGCTCTGAGATCCGTCCAACCTGGCCTTGAACACTTCCAGGGATGGGGCATCCACAGCTTCTCTGGGCAGCCTGTTCCAGTGCCTCACCACCCTCTCTGTAAATAATTTCTTAATAACATCTAATCTAAATCTCTGGTCTGCTAATTTAAAAGCGTCCCCCCACCACTATTTCAACTCCTCTTTCTCCTTTAAATGTTGAAGGATTCAGGTATCAGAGGGTGGGTAAGTGTGAGCAAGTTCCCCAAGATGCTGATGAGGCACAGAGCTCCTGCCTGCAGAGGTGGAGTCACAGGAAAGAGGCATGGGAGAAACTGATGACCTATGGTTCTTCACTGGGGACACCAAAGAGTTGGCTGCAGGGAGAAATTCTGCAAGCTGACAGGCTCTATCGTTTGAGGGTTTGATTTGAATAGGTAAGTAAGGAAATAGAAATAAACGGATTTAAATGTGAAGACAGGATACATAAAAATAAAGCAAATGGATCCTTTGGAGAACCTTTTGAAGAAAAGTAGAGTTTTACCCATTTGTTTGGTTCATCAAAGTAGGTGGGCCAGGAGTGACTTAGGCTGGTGATGCTTTTGGGCACACATATTGTGATTCGACCCCAGCCAGCAGCCAAGCACCCACACAGCCACTCCCTCACTTCCCACAGCCACCAATCCAAAGCACAGCACTGTATGGGTGCTAGGAATAAAACTAGCTCCATTCCAGGCAGATTAAAATAACCTAGCTACTGGAGGAATCCTGTGTATTCCAGGGGATCTCTGAAGTCTGTGAACATGTCTTGCCAAAAACACCTGAAATAAGTCTAGGTCAAATTTACACCTAACTACCTCAATTGCTGGATGCTTCTAATTACCTGTCCATCCCAGGGATGGAATCCCACTGGAATCACATGAGATTAATACTAATGAATAGCAGTAAAGACAGGAAACTAGCTGAAAAAACTACAAGCTCCTTCAGGAGGAATGCACCTGGGGCATTGGTGGCTCCTCACTTCTTGTTACTTGTAGGGGCTGGAATAACATTTGAGACCAAAAGCCAGGGGCAATGAGAAATCACTCTTTTGTGGCTGTGGGCACAGTGTTTGGTTCCTTCCTTGAAGGTGGGTGCCATTCCACCTCTCTGTGGTGGCTTCCTGTAGGCCAAGGGAACATCATTTTTTGTCACCAGTTGCAAGTTTTGCAACATGGCTTTACAGCTTAGCAGAGAGATCCAGCAGATCTCTCTGCTAATAAAGCACATATATACACAAATAAAGGCAGAATGATGTTTTTTATTTCCTATAATAAGCAAAGGAATGGGAAACATCAGCATGCACACAGATTAATGGGCTTTGAGTAGTGAGATGTGATTAACTCATTTTAGACAGCGCTGGGGATCTCAGCACCTCATTAGCTTTTTCATTAATGGTTACAACTAATATCTGATTAGCGTCTGTTTTGCCAGTAATGAGTTCTCCTTCTTAATGGAGACAGAGTTTTCCACTGTGTGGCAGTGAAAGGAAGAGAGAAGGAGCTTGCTAATTACTGTGCTGACAGGGCACTTCGCCATCAAGGTCTGACCCAGATGTCCTCCCACGCCCCTCTCCTGGCCCTGCCACACTGGCACAGGCAAACGTGCCCCGGGCCAAGTGCACTCAGCCAGGCAAAGGGAGAAAACCCAATTCTGGCTCCTCAGATCAGCCCAAACTCTGTGTCAGTAGATGGGACAGCCTTGGAAGGACTGTCCCCCTGCCCAGGCTAAGGAGTACCAGGGGCAACAAGTGACAGGAGGTGCATAGTGATGGGAGAAGCAGCACTGGACAGAAGTAGGAAGCAACAGCTGCTCTCACATGCAGTATTCAGTGCAGCGATTTGTTTTCTAATAGATTTTTCTAATAGACTTTAATAATTTCCCCACTAGAGCGTGCTGTTTTCCCATTCCCACGAGTTATACCGTGGCTCCTGGAGCACTCTCACAGCAGTGTGTCACATCACAGGCTTAGAGCCTGTTCCCTCCTGACGCTTCTATCTTCACAGCTGTAAGGCTTGGGATTTATTTGCTGACTGTGTCTATTTTGGCCTCTGGGTAATAACTAAATGCAAGAGCCCACAGGCCATGAGGGAGAACAAAATGGGAGAAGTTCTGCAAGGCTTCACACCCTAAGGGTTTCTATCAGTGCTGCTTTTTGTGCAGTTTTCCTTTCTGTTTGAATGGGGACAGCACTCCCAGATATGTTGTGGATTTTTTTTTTTTTCACTGACCCTTTAGAAATGCCCATCATTGAAAAAAAAAAGAAATTTAAAAATTCTTCCCTTATAACCTAATTTCCAAGATAAATATTTGAGACTCCTGGCTATGTTGTAGTGGTACAAATTTGGGGATGTAAAAGGCTTTAGTTATAGCAGACCAAAATGTCCTTTGTGGACCATAAAGGCAACTCAGTTATTTCTAGAAGGACTTTCATGTTATGCTACCAATACCATCAGCTTGTGTAGTTTTGGATTTATTTGTTCTCAGCTGTAGTATCCAAATGTTAAATGAGGCACAGATATATTGTAAAAAACAATCAATGCTGCAAATTAATTATCTGAGTTCAATGAAAACAGAAGGTCTATCTGGCTGCTGGCTGCCAGCACTGTGTGAGCTGTTTGCCCAGTGCTTTCTTCATGGTAATGGAAGGCACAGTAAGGCTCATCTACCAGCTCTAGACATCCTTCCAGGAATAGCCAACTATTCATTCCTGTGGCTACATCAGCACTTCTCAGACATAATTTTTTGGAGCTGGTCTCGTGCACAGTGCTGAGGATGAGTTCTCTCCAGCTGACTGACCATATCTGTTCTGATTAGCACCTAACCCTGCATCTCTTGTAGCCCCAAGTACTGTCCCTGGTACCTGAAATAATGTTATTCCTTAAGCTCATATATATTTTATGTAAAAGTATATGAAATAATGTAAGAGTACTGCAGCAGCACCATCAGAGTGGGATTCCTATGACACAAAGCTGAATGTTTATGCTGTGTCCCCAGAGGTGGCAGGAAGGCAATGCTGGACATTGCAAAGGGTGAACTGGCAGCTGGCACTTCAGAGGCATGTTCTGGGACCTGTTTATATATGTAGATATATAAACATAAAAGTAGGATATAATAAGATCGGTCTTATCCCATTCTTGTGACCAAGGGCATGGAGTATGACTGTACAGCTAAACCTCAGTGTCTCAAAAATACTGGATGGCTTCATCTCTACAGTCTTTGGGAACAGTTCTTGGCTGATGCTGTGTCCCAGGCTAAGCCTGGGCACAGTCTGTGTGGGGATGAATAGCCATGAGCTGAAACAGTGCCAGGAAACACAATGTGGACTAAATAACATTAATGATACCACATCCTAGTTAGTCCCTAGCCTGAATGTGTACCCTGAGCCTTCTTTTCTACCATATGAGCAAACAGTGGATAAAAAGGCCAAGAAATACTGTCTGGCTTTGATGCCTTGCCCTTAAGGGCAGGTGAAGATGGCTGAGACACGTTCATTTCTATGGTATCAAATGGCAGTAGAACCAGCAATGGCCATGCATTGCAGCTGGGGAGGTTCAGGCTGGACATAAGGCAAGATGCCTTTCTCACTAGGAGGGTGAGAAGGAAACAGGTCAGCCAGGAGAAGAAATGGGACCTCTGTCCCTGGAGGACATCAGGGCATGGCTAGATAAAGCCATGGCTGGTCCCATACAGTACTGTGGATTCCCTCCCACCTTCAGAGAGTCCTTTCAGCTGAAGTTTCTAGGAAGCTCTGGTGAACAGTGTTTTTCTGTTGATGTGCAAGACTGGAGTTATGGGGTTATGGCAGTGAGCTACTCCAGGAGGGGAATGGCTCTGGTGAACCAGCTGACATTGCAGGGTTTGGAACAAAAGACAGAAAAATTCCTTTAAACTCATCAGTGAAGACTCCCTGTCATGCAGGGCTTTTTTTGGGAGGGGCTCTATTTTGCAGGAAGGAGAGAGAGATTACCGTGCTTACAGGAACAAATGTTGGCCTCACGACTGGTACAGAACAACTTTAGTTCTTTGTGTTTCAAGTATTCATTTCCTTTGATAACGGTGCCCTTCAGACCCTCCACTCCTGTGCAGTCATACAGCACAGAAATACTTGGCCATGTTCTCATGGATGTAGATCATCTCCTCCCAGAGGTCAAAGCTACATCAATTTACACCAGGCAGCATGGTTTTCCATTAGTCCCAGAAGAAGTAGAATTTTAAAAATTCAATTTCTGTAATCACCTGACTTCTCCTTGAATTTAACTTTCTGGATCTGGATTTATTGAAATGCCACATGGAATTTATAGATATGCCATACTTGGTATCCTCTTTCAGCATAACTCTTTCAGCTTGTCTTATGTCAAACCTCTGCCTGGAGCTAGGAGGGTGAGAAGAAGAAGATCTTAGCACAGGAAGATCTGGGCCTTGACCAGACAGTTTTGATCTGCTCAGCAGCCATGAAAAAGAAAGCCTGGCAAAACTTGTCTGTCAGTCAAATGTTTTCCTGTACCTCAACAGGTTCCTAAAAATCCTATCACTTACTGGCATGCAGCAGGGCCACAGGTTGTCACTAAAATGACAGTGACAGGGTGAGCCCTTGCTGCTGCAGCAGAAGTGTTCAGTCTTCATAATGGTGTCTGTCCTCACTACTAGGTGTACAAACACAGAACAAAAATTATTCCTATCCCCAAGATAAACAGACTATATAAATATTTATTATAGCTACTGTGCTACAAAGAATAATCAAGAAATTGAATTAATGACTATATAATTTTCAAAATTATCTTAAACCTTATTTTTATAAAGTGGGTTGTATAGAAATATGCATATATTTACACAACAAAAATCTAGCTATCCTTGGAGCCTAAGTTTGGTTTTTTTTAACATGTTGTCCAAATCTTTTTTTCCTGCCTCCAAACTTTTAGGAGTTGTAGAGTCATTTTGAAAGTCAGAGAAAAGAGTAAAAAGCATCTGTGTTTATAACATAGCAATAAGTTCCGGAACAAAGTGAAAATTTTCCTTGGGAAAAAAATTAATAACTTCTGAAGTCACATTCTGTGTTGAAAGAACCCCCATCTGTGGAGGGAGAGTACAGCATGGCTGCTTTAAGCATGAGGTTAACAGATTTCACCTACAATAATTTATTCTGTGGGTCAGTCATTAACCATTATCCATGCCCTATTCTAAAATTTACCCTCACTGGACTTGTCATGCTCACAGTTAGAAACCCCTGGACCTGATGACCAACATCCATCCTGGCTTTGAGTAAGCCCTCACCCCTCAACACCAACCCTGCTGCTAAGAATTCACACCAACCACTCCACTGGTAGAACAAATATTATATATTATACAAAGCTGCTTGGGCAGCTTTGTATAATATATACAAAGGTTATTCTGATGAGGTTAGTCTGATCCTGTGTTGGCCTGAATTCAGTTTAGGACATGACACAGAGGCTGCTGAAGCCACCAGGAGATCTCTCCATTGTCTTTAGGGGGTTTGGATGAGAACTGCAGGTGATGTCCATGTCAGAAGTCACAAACTTTTAGCACAGCTGGCATCCACCCAGCCAGCTGCAATTACAGCCATGTTCCAGGTGTTGCCTCATGGGAATGGCCCCCAAAACCAGGCCAGCAAGTGTGCAAACAGCCAAGCAGAAAGGACAGCTGTGGGACAGGGTTTCAGTCTGTGTTTTATTTATCACTATGGACCCAACCTGAGTCAGCTCAAAGCCAGGTCCCACCAATGCACTCCTAAGAAGGAGGAAATGCCACTCTGCCAGGCTGAGCCACCCCCATGTTCTTTGCCATCTCCATCACTGTTCCTCCCCACTGCCAAGTAGCTGTTGGCCACCCACTGTTAGCTTTGACTCAGAGACCAGGTTGGCACTTCTCCTTTACTGGCAAGAGAGATGGCAATCAAAGCCCATACATGTTTTCCTTTTCCACTCAGCAGTTGGACTGGAACAATGGAAAGTGATTTATGCTGAGAAAGAATTTACAAAGAAAACAATGCCATGAATGCAGCCCCTACCAAAATGGGAATGGGCAAGGGAAGAGAGTTCACAGCACACAAATCAGTAAAGTAACTTGTCCTGGTTAAAAAGTCAATTGAATTGTGGGTCCCGATACTGTGTAAAGGACAGAAATGTCATTTCATGGCTCATTCACCCTTTCCTATGGAAAGAACTACTTCTGTTGGAAAATTGTAAGTTCATTTCATAGCACAGTTATCTGTGGAAAGACATCCCTGAACTGACCCAGAGAATGGAGAGAGGTCAAGTGCCCCTATTTTACCCAACCCCAGTTAAGTCCATGGCTGATACCAGCCTGCTGTCAGGAGGTGACAGGTCCATCATCCCTTCCCATATATTTTCTTCCCCACCAGTGCAATCAGCTCAGAGAGGAACAGGCAGCAAGTCCATCAGGGGGTCCTGCTGAATCAGCCCTCTGTTCTGCCTGATTTTGGGCTGTTACTGACCTTGGTGAGACAGGAAGTAGTGAACTGAAAGCTGGAAAGCCTCCTGCTCCATTCCTCATCCCCTTCTCCAGGCAGTAGCCTCAGGAAAGGCTCTGGCTCATCAGTTTGTTATTGATCCATGTGACAGCAGTTGTAATTGCAGGAATGGGAATAACAACTAAAGCAGTGGAAACAGTGTGAGCTGTGGGGCTTTCCAGAGGAGGAACCTCTCCCATGCAGGAGTGGGCAGAGGTGGTCCAGAGACTGCATGGTCAGGAGCAGCACACTTGGTCTCTGATCCCCACTTTGCAAACCTGGATGGAAGCCACCCCATTTTCCTCAACCCACACCTGAGCACATGAGCATCCACCTCATTTCTCCCGGCCTGAGGATGAACAGACCACTTGAACTCCTGAGGGTTGTTCAACATCCTGGAAGGCAGAACTGAACTGATGGGCACATGACATTTGGACAAGGGGACCCCACTCATGCAAGAAGACATACACACATTCCTCTAGCCTTGAGGTGATCTGCATGGTCTGTGTGTCCTGCTGCTCTGTGCTGGATAACAGAGTACAGCATCCTAAGATCCTCCCTTTTAAGGAATAATTAAGCAGATTTTAAGCCAGAACAGTTTCACAGAACAAGAACAGACTAGGATCTCCATTCTTTAGAGCTAACAAAGCAGGATTTTACACCGTAGTCTTACTGAACAAAAAAAAAAAAAAAANGTTTTATAGAAACTGGTAGAGTTCCAGCCCCACTGATGCTTATTTTTTCCTCTTCTCATCCTAGCTACAGCTTGTGCAAGAGAGCAATACTGCACTGGTGCAACTGTGGTGCAACTCCTGGGAAAGGAGAGGTAAAAAGAGGGAGCTGTCCTGTCCCTCCCAGCAGCCAGGAGATGCCAGACTGGCTCTCCCATTTTGTGTCACAAGGAAGAGGCTGTGCAGATGCACAACCACATCACTGGGCACAAGGGCAAACAGCAGCAGCCACTGCTCATGGGGACGAGCCCATATCTCCTTTTATTTTCTCCCCTGATAAATCCATACTGATGTAGGAGCTGCTCTGGAGTGACTGTTCCACACAGATATGGGAACCAGCAATAACCAATAAACACAATTAACAGATTACATCATCCTGCTTCTGGCAGAGAAACCTCCCCAGTTATTTATGATCTTTTACTAGAAGGATAAACAAGGACACGTGACATATGTAGAGCTTCATTTATTGTGTCCATTTAAAATTTTGTGTCCATTTAAAATGGTCTGCATTTTAGTCCTGATTCTAGTCTCTTCTCTGCTGGCAGCTAATGAAATCCCAAAGTGGGCTTGTTCTGATTTTTCCCACCCCTCCCATCACTCCCATTTCTGATTTCTGAGATGTTCTGAAAATAATTCTGTTAGCAGGAAAATAAACAGAACATTACTCTTGATGGCATTCAATTGTATTTTCTCTTTCCCTGATGTCAGGCTCTGGCAAAGGGGGGTAAAGAGGAACTCAAGCCCATCAGAAAAGCTTTTCTGGCACAGACAAGAAACCTGCATGCTGCCAAACCCTTTTCTATTGTTCAGTGTGCACCCTGCTGTTTGTTTGGGACGTGAAAAATAGAGCCTCACTGTGAAATTTAAAGGGAAAAATATTAAAGCTGAGCATTGCAAAGGCAGGTCAAACAGCAGAATGAGCTGGTCCAGCAAATGGGCATTTTTGCCTTCTGTGACAGCTAATGGTGAGAAACAAGAGTTTAGATTTTTTAATGGCTATTGTTTTTGGCTTATTGATGAGGAGTTTTAAAACAGACTGAACAGAAGTAAGAGAGAACACAAACCAGACTTGAATCTTTTCAGACTCCATTCACAGGGCATCGTTTATCCCCAGAGACACAGCTAGAGCCTCCTTGGCTCAGCTCACCATGGTCTAGCATTCACTTTCAGCCTGATGGGCCCCTGACATCCTGCCCCTTCAGCAAGCCTGTGTCCGTCTCTACTGATGGTGCTGAGTGCTTCTGTTTATTTCTTCTTCACATTTACCACCTCAGAGTGAAGGAGAGATTGGGATGTTGCAGGATCAGTTCCTTGCCAGAGCAACTTTGCTTAAGCACAAGCTGTGTTAGTTAAAAATACAGTTATTAAATTTTGGAAGGACTTCCTCTGCACCACATGGCAAAGCTGCCCCTCTTCAGGGACTCACATCTTCAGGAGTTTCCTCACATCCCTGCAAGACCTCAGGATGCTCTAGTCAGGCAGCGTAAGGAAGAGCCAGCAGCTGAGGAGGCTGAGCTGAACCCTTGATGGCAGTGAGTGCTGCCACCTCCCTTCTCAGACTTACCTCCAGATGGCAAACAGCCTGTGCTCAGTCAAACCCGAGTGACAGGCTGCAATAACAAGTGACAGCATCAAGACTGACAGCGAGGGAGAGATACTGCTTGAGGCAACACTCCAGACTGCATGCAGCTGCTTGGGTGCAGGAGGGAAAACAAGATGCTTCAGGTGGAAGAAGGCATCTGAAATCACTCTTTTTTCCTCTGATGGATGAGCATCAGCCTGTTCTCCATCCTGCCAAGCATGTTGCACTGCTTTCACTGTGATTGCTCCTGAAAGGTCCAAGTCTCCACTTTCCCTTCCAGCCCAGACTTTTCCCTGAGAGCATAAGCCTGGCCACAGAGTGACAGACCAAAGGCTCAGCTGCCCCAGCATCCCATCTGCAATGGATATCCTGAAGCAGATGCCTGAGGATATGCACACACAGCAAGTCAATTATTCCTTCTCTTCTCTCCCAACTTCTGGCAGTTGACACCCCAAAAAAGAGGTTATACTTCAGTCCACCCTGTCCTACACGGATTTCTCTGGCTGCTTTGACTCACATTGAAAGGCACTGCAGGGGTTGAAAGGGATCTGAACCCTTCCCATCAGGAGAGGGCAGTGCTGTCCTCACTGTCACAGCCCAGGCACACCTGTGCCAAGGAGAGATAAAGTGCATTATAAGTTATTGAAGTGGCACACCTCTGTGTTTTGGTCTCCCAGTAAGCCAACTGAACTCTAGGGGTTTCAAAAGCCAGGAGTTAATCAGTAACTCAGATGTTTATCACCTGCATATTTAACTATTTTTTTTCATCCCTTGCAATACCTGCTGGTTTGGGTTATTTTGCCTTCTTTTAATGAGTAACTACTGGGAAGGGGATTAAATACACCTGTTCTCTCAACATATTATGACTTTGTGGTGGCCATTTTGACTGTAAGCAGCTGTATGCCACAGTCATTGACACATAGAAAGGAAAACTTGAGTGCTTCTAGTAAAAAAAATAATTCAGCCTCTTCAGTACACACCATGCTTAGTCTGGCATGTTCCCAGTCCAGTGCTGTTCTGAAGGCATCTCCATGCACACCCCAGTATGACTTTACCCCTTATATGCTCTCTCAGCATCTCCTGTTGTCCTTTCCTTCCCACCTGTTCACTCAGAACCACAGACACTTTTGGAGAAATGAAATCTCTGAAAGTTTTGTGTCTCACATATCTTCCCTTTGCTCTCTGCCTGTGCTTGCTGGGAGAGGAGCAAGGAGGTGAACAATTTTTTATTGTTCAGTGAATTTTGGATTAGGTACTTTCTACAGTTTTGTTATTGCTACTTGTGTAGATGAAGGAAACCAACAGCTCACATGTAACCTGAAGCAATGTGGTCCATGAGCACTGCAATGCTAAACCAGCTGAGCATGAAGGTTTTTCACATCTATGAAAGTATGTAAAGACAGCACTAAGCATTAATATGCACTTCAAAGGCAATTCTTCCTCTGCAGAGGATGAGCTGATCTCTCTGTGCCCCTTCCCACTCTATTGCTCTGAGTCCTTCTTGTGTTTTATTTCTCTCCAAGTCTTCACTATGTTTGGTTGCTTTTCTCTCTCTCTTTCTTCAAAATACAGCTTTTAAAGCAACTGTTAAAAAAGTTCATGGTGTCAAAGCTTTGTTCATGCTCATAATCCACTCTTCTCACGACTGAAAACAACATGCAATAATCCAAGTTTAACTCCTCTTTGCCCACCAGAAGTGCTCCAGCTGCTCTCCTTAACTCACCTCCAGCTTCCTGGTGGGGCTGTCTGTCCCAGAGCCTCTGCCCACCCACATAACCTCCAGCAGATAAACAGGCTGTGAACATGGGCCTGAGCTCCCTGGAAAGAAAAGCCAGGGGCATGTAATTAAATGAAGACACAATGCTTCTGGAGTGCACACTCCTGGTGATGTTGGTGGAGCCTGAAAGCACACAGCTGGATGCCAACAGCCCAGGCAGCATTTAAAGGAATGGTACTGAGAAAGGAAGGATGGATTGATGGACATATTCTTCCTATAGACTGGAAAAGTCTAACCACAGAAAGCCAGAAACAACAAATCCAGAACTGTGCAGGGCAAATTTCATGGTTGCTTTTGAGAGAAGAAACTCTCTTGACCTGGCAATGATGTTACTTGCTTCCTAGCATTTGTTTTGAAATCCCCTTTTCTCTTTCCAGCCTACATTAAACACTAATTAAAGCCACCTATTGCAAAAACAGCCCTAGGTTCATAGTACTATTTATTAAGCTGCCCAAAAAGCACCAGCTCCCTAGTGAGATAAGAGAGAACAATATTTTTGTGTTAGCAATTTTTTATTAACTGTTTCAGTTATATGCAGCGAGATGAAAGAGGCAAAAGAAAGGAGTAAGCAAGAGTTAGAGATCTCACCAAAAAAAAAAAAGTGTCAGTGATTTTCCATTTTCCTTTTGCTGGAGGTAGAGTAGTAGTTTGGTCACAAAGAACAGAATACAGAGCAAGCAGAGGTCCATGCTCTGCAGCGTGAACAGAAATCAGCCTCCACAGAACTTCCAAAGAAAACCTGTGACCACAGTGAAAGGCTAAGAGTGTTGCATAGATTGGATTTCCACTGCAGGTCTCTTGTTGAGCACAAAAATGCCATACAAAGTCATTGGTCAGGCTGAAGAGCTTTGGTCTTATAAAACACAAGCTTCACATGAAGGCCAGAGTCAACCCTAGATACAAAGGGGTTTTTTTTCCATTTTCCATAAGGCTCCAGGCAATCAAGGGAGTCAGCCTTCTACAGTGTATATTACTGTATTTCCTGCCAAGGCATTGTCCAGGTGTCAAATGCAGTATGGGCTCCCAAAGTGTTAAACCTTACAAATCTTTGCTGCCCCCATTTCACATAGTTACCTAGAAACCCGAATTTATGGTGGTGAGAGACAACAGTGAGTGCATACATATTTACCTTAAGTGCAGTATTTCACACGCCATTGAGAGTCCCCCAGAGCTCCTTACACAGCTCAAATGTGTTTGCTAATTACAGACCCAGGGGGAACATCCCTGAGCTGAGACATCCAGGCTTGAATTGGTCAGGGGCTGGACAGCCACCATATTGCCCTATTCAGTGATTGTTAACGAGGAGGTAGTAAGTTTTTGTATTTCTATCTATATTCAGCTACTCCTTGTGCAACCAATTTATCTTTTCTGCTCAGTTGTTGATGCATCACCATTTCTGGTGGGTACTTTCAGCCTATAGCTGCAGGTGAGAGAAGCACACAGGGGCTGTGTGCTGGCAGGGGAGGAAGGAGAAGGGGTGGATGTCTGCAGCAGATAAGGGGCAAGACAGCAAAATTCCCATAGCTGCCCACTAAGTTCCCACTAAATTTTCCAGAGTAGATGTCTTTACACTGTAACCTCTTCTGAAATCTTCTGATAAACAGTGCTCATGGCACAACCAGGCATTATAGGCACGTAGGACCTGTGAATCAGGAAAGGTAATTTTCTCTGTTTGAAGTTTTTCTGCAGTTTGCATTGCCTGTGGACAGATACTCTTTTTATAAGCATTGCAAGAAAAGGCCTTATCTTTCAGAAGCATATCAATATCTCCACATGGAAACAAATCACACCCAGACCTGTAGTCAACGGATATTAGCAGAAGCGCTTTTTATGACTGCAGACCTTAATTATCAAAAAAAGATTAAGGGAAGAGAGAAGATGAAAGAGAATAGCTCATCAGAGGCAATGACATGCTCAGAGTGCACGCAGGTCAAAACATGCCAGGCAGCACTGTTCTTCTTTTAGCATGAACTCAGGAACATCCCATGGAAGGTGTATGTCCCAGGAAAAGGTATCACTCACTCCTCTGAGACGTGAGGGACGTGCTTGCAGGGATGTGATGTTAGAGAATTGGTTGCTGATTCACCACTGGGATTTTTGTCTGAGTTAAACTTTTACTTTACTTTCCCAACACTACACGGTTCAGCCTGGAACTCACCAAACCTAGCAAGGTTTATAATCTGCTAAACTTCAGCTTTGTCTGCAGTTTTCTCCTTGCTTCCTCTCCTGTGCTACTAATCATTGCTTTATTTCTGGAAAGTAGAAGCCAGACACAGGGAAAAGTGACCAATGAAGCAATAATATTCCAGTTCTGGCCAATGCCAGACACCGAACTTCCTAATTGTGTGCTTACATGTACAAGGATTTGGAGTCCAAGAGCAGATGACTGCTCCTTATAACCACCTAGAAGGTATTTCTCAGTCCAGTTTTTTTCCTCTCTCCCAGATCAAACGCTCAAAAGATCCAAGGCATCACCAGGACAAAGTTTCATTTAAGCCAAAGTGGATTCTCAGTGGAAATTCAGCATCAGTCTGGCCTTGGACTCTGGGCACATCTGGAAAGGCCAAACACAATCTTAGAATTTGTACCTACACCAGCTCCTGTGCCTGGGAAGGAGCTCTCAGGCTGCCCTGCACATTCAGTGTGGCTTTCACCACCACTGCCATGCTGGGAGGTGCACGAGGGGGGTTTGCAGCACACAAACACACCCAGGCACACACGACAGCACACAGGAGATTTCTGAGTTCATCATTTCTCTTCAGGTATCAGTGAAACCACAAAGACCCAAAGGAAATGAAAAGTTGGGGTCGTCAGGTCATGTCCTCCATGACAGTTCTCCCTATTCTCAGGTGCCTTTCACCTTCTCTGATGTTGGTTTTTTGTCTTGATGAAACCATGTCTATCTCTTCCTGCTACTGCTAAGTGGTTTCTATGAATCTTGGCAATCTTTTCTGTTTTAAAACACCCTGTATTTCCTTGAGCTTGTGTGGGAAATATTTCAGCCTCCAAAATACCTTCCAGCACACAAGAAAAGGAAGGAAAAGAGGTGAACTTCACCCTGCCTTGTGTCTCTGGGAAGAATTAGGTCATCAGATTTGATGACTCACCTTGCTCCTCTGTGCAAGGTGAGACATTGTTTTGTCATCAAGGGTGGCTACAAAGAAAAGTCTTGATTTACACATCAGCTTCCTCATGCCACAACAATGCCTGTGTTCTGTGTGGTGCATGCGTGCTGATACTCAAACAGCACAGCATGTCCCATCTACTAAAAGCTTAAGATTAAGAGAGTCAGGATTATTCAAGACAGAAACTCTTTTTAAGTCACTTCTGAAAATCCTATCCTTGAAGTCTGCAGGCCTGGAGTCAGCAGAGAAAAAAAAAAAAATCAGTCTAAGCATATGACAAAGAGGAACAGAGGTGATGACCTTAAGGAAATGAGTGTGGACCAAGATATAAGTCTCTTAGTCACACACAGATTGTACAGATGCCAAGACCATCACCCTTCACACACAAACATAGCAGCACCCTCTCCTTTTTGCTGCCATTCATAGTATCAAAAAACCCAAACAAACAAACAAATAAACAAAAAACCCAAAACCAAACCAACCAAACAAAACAAAACGAAAAAACCCCAAGCAAACAAAACCCCACCTTGTATTTAATGGTCTGAACACTCCTGCTAGTAGAAGCTAAGATTGGATCTGCCCAGGATTTGATTGGGTAATCCCTTCTGTGGGTTGACAACCAAGAATGAGAGTTGATCACAAAAACAGTAGAGCAAAACTGGAATGTTCTGTTTGGTACCATCTTCACAGAACAGCAAAAAGAAGATAATGGTGACATGAACCCCAGCAAACTGTGCTTCCTGACACCAGGTCACCAATAAGAGGAGGGACCTCAGCAGCAGGGAGACTGAGCATGGCAGAGGAGTAAAGGATTTATGAAAAGCCTGAGGAATAATTTACACACTGTAGATTTGATCTTAGAATTTTAGGTTCTCTCTGATACTGGGATGATCAGCTATGATGCCCTGTGTGAAGAAAATACTGTTTTGGCTTCTCCAAGGTTTGTATATGTTCCATCCCCAAACAAATCATAATGAAGTTATTGACATTCCAGACATGGACCACGAAGATATGTCTGTTCTCACATGCCCAGCTCTATGTTTTTGTGTGTTGAAAGGAAAACAGACATTCCCCAGATGAAACTCACGTTGTTACCACTTGTCCTGCACTAAAAATCTTTTTTACTGAAAAGCAGAGATCGTGTGTGAGTTGGGAGGGACCAGATTAGCTGAGTGACTGGATGTTAATGCAATTGAAAAATGTCAATATAGAACAGAATAGCAGGCAGTGAAGTTCTGGCTGAAATTTAAGTTTTGCCTTTGCTCTAAAAGTGCTCAAACACGTCATGGAAGCACCAACTGGAAGAACTGCTAAACTCAGTAAAGCCCAAGATGAATCACATCAATTTATTGGCATAAAACGTTTGTTTCAGCAACTGATTTCTGAGGAGCTCATCAGTTGTTGAGTCTTTTTTTCCTTTTGTTTCTTCACTTAAGGACTGCAGAGCTGAGCTCAGACCATCTCCCCTGACCAGACAAACTCTGCCAAAGCTGTAAACCAGCAGGTGGGCTGGAAACTGGTATCAGGAACGTCACTGTTACACAGCAATGCGATTTCTTTAAAATATACAAGTAGTTCCAGGGTAAATTATGCCTGAAAAAGGTTTGCTAGAGAGGAAAACACTTAGGGAGCTTCTGGAGAGCATTGCTCTGTGTCAGCACTGCAAACACTGTTTCTGGATGCCAGATTTTCCCAAGACAGCTGCAGTCTCAACGCTCCTCACACAGTACTTTACTCCTACTCTGTCCTCTAAAAAGTCCTTTCAAAAGGAGAGAGCTAGGAAGATCTTTCAGGGGATATCTAACTGAGATGTCTTCAATGTATTCCCTGTTTCACTGCCATGCATTTGAGAAATGTACCCTTAATCTGTGGCAGAAATCAGGAAATAATAGGATGCAAAGTTCTACACAGAGCACACAGGTCCTTTAAAGGACCTGTGAATATGGAGGAACAGATGCTTCAGGGAATTACCATGTGAATTCACAGCATGCACAATGCCACACAAAAATGCTGTTTACGGTGATTATGTCACTTCTGTGAAAACAAAACATGCAGCAAATGGGCTAGGATAGCACTATTCAAATATTTCAGATATGTAAAGCTTCCCCAGTGGTAGTTGTTAGAAGCCTGATCTTTCTGTAATGTAAATACTCTCTAGGAGGATAAAAAATATAAAATATGGCCCCAAGTCTCTCAGTTTGCACTGAGTCCAATCTAGGATTAATTAGTGCACCTGTAAATTGAATTTCAGTGACAGACAGAGAACTGTTTAACCTTCAGTGAAAGGCAAGCTGCAAGTTACCTGCACTAGATGTTACCTAGTAAATAAATTTAACCTACAACAGGCTTTCTGACAAGTTTTCTGGCAGCCATCCTATTTTCATCTCTCCTAAGAGCTCCACACAAAGAAATTGAAAAGTCGTGAGAGGAGAAGCAGAAATCCTCTTTTCCCACCCTCTCTGCAGGTTTGCCTTCCATCCAGGCACTTGGAAGTCCCCCACAGCTCGGTCCCACCTGCACCAGCAGGTAGGTCCTACCACAGCTTCTGGCATGGAGCCTCCTGCTGTGCCCAGCTGTGACAGAGCAAATCACTTCTGTGGGCACCACGTGGTGCACTGAAAGGGATTCTGTGGTACAAAATCCTGGGGTTTTGCCATCCCTGCCAAAACTCCAAGAAACTTCAAAGCATGTAGCTCCCTGCAGTGAGGCAAGAATGCAATACCTTACCCAGATTTTTGTAAAATATATAGCACAATTGTGCTATATATTTTACATATATATTTACATATATATTCAAAGGTGTATTCCTTGAAGACATTTCAAATCTTCCTTTCAGGTGTTTAATTTTCTACCAGACCTTACAGGATTTATTTGCCAAGAGCAAGTCTTTTCAATTCAGCATAATGTTCTCCTCAGGCTCCAGCTCCTTGGCCTCCTACCCAGGGAACTCTGTCTCACCATTTTTCCCATTAAAAGTAGGTTGGGCCTCACCTGCTGAGGGCTGGGCTGTTCCCTGCAGGATCCCAAGTGCATTCCTGAAATAGTTGTTGGGTGGAAACTTATCCTGGGGTCCATCCTGCTTGAATATGTAAAGGATTCCAGTGTTATCTGGCAGGTTTTCTGCAGGGTACTGCCCTGTGCTCTCCTCTCTTACCTGATCTGGGATTTCCCACTCTTTGAGAGCAGCAGGAAGATGCTGGTGGTGCCCTGTTAGCTACAGCAATGCCTCTCTCCAGTGGGTTCTCCCCGTGAATCCCACTCCTGTGGGATGTGTCCACTTGCACACACTTCTGTTCCAGCCACCAGCAGTCCACGCAGGGTTTTTTAAGTCTAGTCCCATCCTCATGAAGACATGACATTAAATACTAATAATTGATAATAAATCATATATTAGTATTTATTTATTTATTATTAATTATTAATGTCTTTGTGTGTATAGGAGAAATACCCTTTTTGGGTGTTGGTGGGACAGGTGTGTGTGAGTGTGCACGTGTGGGAATTCTGCATATACTCTGCACCTGCAGCACACCTCAGGTACTGTGTGGTTGTGCTTACAGACTGCTGGTAATCTGAGAAATCTTCATCATTCGTGGGAAAATGCAGATGTAAATAAACCCAAAATGTATCCTAGGAAAGGGTGATTAAAGAATTCATCATTTCAGACAGAAGTGTCAAGAAATAAACAATCCACCTAATCACCTAATCCACCTAACACCTCAAGCGGAAAAATCTGTTCACTTTTCCAGTGAAAAAATCAGGATTCCAAGTTATAAGTGGCCTTTTCTTTCATAATTTAGAATTGCTTGGTGGAGCTGGGATTGCTTTGTGCAACACCTGGGCAGGAAGAAGTCTTCAGCTGGTTTGTTTGCTTCCCACATTCTGTTTTTATTTATTTTTCTTTTTAAACTCTAAATTACACCTGAAAAATCAAGTGGCAGAGGTATAATTTAAAACACAAAGCATCCTGTGCCTTTGTGGGAAACAAGTGGCAAACAAGGTAAAAAAGAGCAACTCTCTGTGACTCAGTGGCTAGTCATCCATCTGCCATTAGTGCAAGTGATAAATCCTCATTTGCAGGAATACAAAGCTTGAAAGATGGCTGTAGCTGCAGCTTCGCTGTTCCAGATTTAGGGTTGTTTTTAAGAGGCAATCAAACAATCCGTCTAGTTAGTAAAACTTGTGACTCGATTTCTCCCACTCACACACCCCAGAGCCAGCACAGGGTATAATAATGCCCATTGTTTTGATTACAAGTAATGTGGGGGAAGTAATACTTCCCTTTAACTGAGGCAGTCTGAGGCAGCATTTTAAAGAATGCTGAATGGTGCTGCAGGACATTTCAGCTTCTGAGAAATGCAGTGCAAGGCCTCCATAAATGCGTACCTGCCCCCAACAGGCCTCTCAGTAAAGGTCACTGGGCAGACTGAGCAGCTGTCTGAGGTTTCAAAATACTGGTGTCCTTCAGGAAAGGTTATCTTTGGGCAGACCCTGACAGGTCAGACAGGACAGTGCAGCCTTTGGAGGCAGCACTGCCCAGCTCATGGTGCAGCTGAGCAATTTGGTTGGGTGAGCGGAGCAGATTTCGGCTACAGGCTGGGATTTGTTTGCATGGAACAGGGACAGTGACAGATGTGAACCTGGCTTCTGCTCACTTTGGAGTCCATCAGACCTTGTTTCCTCTCTCATCCCTTCCCAGCTTGGGTGCCAGGTCCAAGTTGCTGCAGCAGCAGCTGAGCTGTGGTAGTTCCGTCGAGAAAGTTTTATTTTTCTGCTGTCTTGTTCATCCCTCTCCCGGCTGCAGTTGCACAGCCCTGTGTGTTTCACTGCTGAAGGACATGCTCCCTGCAGTAAGCTGGGTGGTTACTAATATAGCCACTATTAAAACATAAAAGAGAGATAAAGAGGTGTTTCAAAGTGACAAAGGGACAGAAAGGCAGATGCACACAAATGGCTCAGTAGTTAACGTGTATTTCTGGATAAGTCTTATCTGAAGTCAGAATTTCATGTTTACATTTTGAACTCTTATAAGTGTGTCCTGAGCAGAAAGCAAAGTACAGTAAAGCAGTACTGACCAAGCTTTACCATAGTCCCCGACAAATCCCACAAGTCTGGCAAGAGCTGCCTTAGCACAGTAATCTATTACAACTGATAACGAGAATTTAATCAATAACTGATATACAAGGGGTTTTCAGCAGACATCATAAATCAACACTGATCTTTGCTGAAGCACGTGACTGCTCTGAATAAACACATGCAAGAAAGTGAGTCCAAGTGTGCTAGTAAATAGTGACTCCAGAACAGTAGCAGGAGCAGTAGTTTATCTCCTGGTTGGTATCAAGGTGGCAGCTCGCATTTTGGAGGCGTGCAAGGTGAAATCAGCAGACACTGATCCCAAAAAGAGGATGCTCAAGTCTGAAATTAGCATTGTGTCCTTCACAGGTTCTTCAGTGATCTCAGGATCTCAGTGATCTCCTATTCCTTTGGCACAGGCCCAAACACACATCTTGTGAAAGAGAAGGTTTCCTCCCCTAGGTACATGGAGGGTACACTGAGGGTCCATCACACCAGTTGATTTCCATCTCTGATGGAGGCTTGTTTTCCTTGTGCTGTTTCTATGGCTGATGACTCTTCCCATGGTGCTATTCCAAGCTGTGATCACTGTAAACAGGTAACATTCAATCTGTCCCAATTTTCATGGTCATACAGTGGAAAGGGCACCAGGCTGGGGTCAGAGAGGCACAGGGAGCTGCTGGAAGAAGCTTGGGGCTGTAACCATAAGCAGAAGCCACAGCTCCTGCCACTGCTTGTGAAGAGGGGCTGTGGATTTGCAGTGGTGAGGGGGCAACCAGAAAGGAGTGGAGAGATGCTGGAGACCCCTCTCTGCAGTGTGAGCTTCTGAGCTCTACCAATATGAAAATAACTGACACCAAGTAAAAGAGTGTTAGTTTTACAAAAACTAAAACTAAAAGGAACTTTAAATATAAGCGACATTTTCTCCCCCCCAAAAATACATGTATTTCCATAATGCTAAAGTGATTTCTTTATTTCTTTATCTTGCATTAAAAAACAGGCAAGGTGTTATGTAAAACACTTGTTGCATAAACTCCAGTGATTTGCCATCTTGGTGAATATCACATTTCCAAGTAACAGCCTCCAACACCAGAAAGCCTGGTAAGTTGAATAAGATAATTTACAGCAGTACCTTGCTACACCATCCAAAACATCTCTTGCATAACTGACTCTTCTGATGGCATCTTTACCTTGGAAAACAGATTTATACATATATTCTGTTGAGAAGGTGTAACATGTTGCTACTGGCTTTACCAGACAAGTTTGGGGAAATGGAGGATGTGCTTTGTGACATTGATGGGGGAACGAGAGGTGATCCTGTTCCTACCAGAGGTGATCAAAGTAAGAGCAATCAGAAAAGAAGGGATGCAGATCTGTGCTTGCCTTTCAAACCCACCACTCTGCCCAAAAGAATCTGTCTCTTGAACTTTCTTTGAGCCACTCTATTTGGAGCTGTAGATATTCTTCTGTTCCATCTTCTCCAGACCGTTTTTTTGTTCTTTTTTTCTCGAACAGCAGAAGCAGGAGAACACACCAGCACCTTTCTCATGTGCTGCATACTTTCCAGCTCTGCAGATTGTCCACCTCTCAGTCATGTAAGGCATGGCTCTCACAGGACTGCCCTGTCCTGAATCACAAACCCATATGGAAGAGGGTCAGGTCTCAGGTTGCTGGGAGAAAATCATCTGCATGCTCAAGGCTGGTTTCCAAGCCTTTATCTTACAGCTCATGCTTTTGGCCTTGAAAGGTCACTGGGAATGGCTCTGACATGGCCTCGAGGGCTGGGCTAGGAACTTCCCACCCGCTCTCCCGCAGGAATGCAACCACTTCTCACTGTTATCTTGAATGGGCATTGCCCAGCCCTCAACACTGCACATTATCTGACAATATTGGGCAAATCTTGCTCAATTCAAACACTCAGCATAACTCCTGATGTGAGCAGGAGCCCCCCAGCAGCGAGGTCATTACTGAAGTTATTTAAACACTCCCACTCCCCTCCCTCCTCCTCCTCCCTCTGCCCACTTCTCCACACTCCAAACCAAACACTTTCCCCTTTCTGTTCTATATTAAGATAATATGCAGAAAATCCAATACATTATCCTCAGGATTAAGTAGCATCAGCAGAGCGTATTCACACGTTGCTGCTGTGCTTATATCAGGGGCACATTTATTCTCAGCAGGCACTAAATGTTCCCAGCTATTCCCTGTGCAGGGAAGGTGGGTAGCATACCAAAGCCATGCATTTAGAGGCTGTGGAACAGTTTAACTACAGATATATTAAGAAATTTGCCTCAGGAATGTAAACAGATCCAGAAGGTTTTTGTGCCAAGGCAATTAATTTTAAGAGTTCCCTTGCATGCACACACATGAGTATGCACACGTACCTGCTACACCCTTCTGCCTGTACCATACATAAATATGCAACAAAAGCAACATTTCTCAGGCACTAATAATAGTAAATGCTCTTGCCACAGAGATAAAAACTTCATACTTATTTGGGGTAAAGTTAGAGGTCATTCACTGGTCACACAAGGAGTTGTCCATTCATGATGCAATATTAAAGGATGACTTGGGCTTAGTTGCAGTGCATGGAGAGTGTACAGAAAATACATCTTTGAGGAGGTGAATGTGGCTAAATTTACTGGAAAAAAGAACAACTTGACCTCAGGAAAGAAAAATCAAATTTCATCTTGTCAGGCATTTATTGGAGCCTTGGGTCATCTTAATCCTTCAGTGCAAATTGTTTACTCCCTGTGTTTTTATGCAGCTCTCAGACACCCAAATGAAATGTTTTTACATGCCCTGGTCAGTCAATTCTAGGTTTAATTGCTGTCATACTCTCCTTTTAGGCATGGACTGCTTCACTGAAAACAATGCACCTAAAATTTTTCATGACCCTTTGGCATAAAGGTGCCAAGACATTACACAGGACTTCAGCATGGATGTTCAACAACGCTCAGTCACACCCAATTAATCAGTGTACTGATCAACTTCTGCACCTGCACTCGGCTGCCCTGTCCCAGCACTCAGGGACCTGCTCCCACACTGACTCACTTTTCAAACTATGCTGGCCACTAGCTCAGTCCCTGAGGGTCCTGTTCCATTTTTTGTGCTGGTAAGACCATCATCCTGGAAAGATCAGGCCCCTCTCAAAAATCAAAGTGTGGGCACCTCTTTTCAAAAGTGAGCTTATCACTCTCCACAACTCTCTGAACAGAGGTTGTAGTGAGATGGGAGTCAGTTTCTTCTCACAGGTAACAAGTGACATTTTCTGACATAAATGATTCTATCATTTTATGACCCTAAACACAAATTTTCTTCAGTCTAAGTGTTTGGGATACAAGAGTCCTTCAAGCATATTTAGGTCAAAGAATTAAAATTTCAGATTTTTTTCTCTGAGGTTTCTCTGTTGAAATAAAGGGTCAAAATATTTACAGTTCATGTCCACCTTTAATTTTTATATGGCCATTTGGATTCTTACCATGCTTGAATTTTCCTGGGTTTTGTTTGCTTGTTTATTTGTTTGGGTTTTTTTGGCCTGTGGACTTGAGAATTCAGTGTTTAATATACTTTAAATGAAGCAAAATAAATATTAAAACAAAATGTACTTAAGCAACTAATTCTACTGTCAAAAAATTCTGCTAACAATTGTTTGGAGATTGTTTCAAAAACATTACACTTCACAAATTACCAAACTGCCATTCTTTCTTGTTCAAATTTTTTCACCTTGTTAAAAGTGTTAAGAAAATTCTTCTTTACAGCTTCAGATAAAATATAGAATTTAGTCTAATATAGACTATAGGTCATAGTCTGATTTTATCCAAGTAAAAGCTTACTTTTTTTTCTCTTTTTTAACTTCTATTGAGTTTATAGATCCTGTTGGGTGATTTTTTAATACAGGCAGCATCTAATAAACCCTCATCTGAAGCATCCATGCAAATACCATAGAGTGGGAGTGGGAGGGAATTCTGTGCTCCCTGCAAAAGGGAGGGACGTAAAAATACTTCTGAAGGACTTTGAGCAGCCTAATTCTACTCACTATGACCATGGTAGGAGGTTTCTCTAACAGATCCTTCCAGGAGGAGCTGCCCCAAACCCTCGGCAGCCCTTCTCACACAGGTTCTGTGTGCCACTGTCCCCACAGGGCTCGGGAGGACACCCGCGGTGGCACTTGGAGGAACGTGCTGGTGTGAGCTGATGCTGCAACTCCAGCACCTCCAGGACGTCCAGATGGAGACTCACATCCCCTGGTCAGGACACAGAACTCACCTACTGATTCCTGAGTGCAGGGCACCACTGCACCTACAAGGGCAACTGAAACAAGCTGGGGCTTTTTGAGAGGGAAGTTGAGCTTTATGGAGGACACAAAAAATTCACACACCTCCCTGATGCACGACAAAAACCAGTCCAACTGCTGGCAGCCTCATTCAAAACCCTCAGGTTGTTTTTTCTTGGCAGTACCAATACAGGCACAAGCAAATATTAGTGTAATCACTGGGCTTTTCTTTATTTTTTGTATTTTACTAAAGAGATGCTTCATTGCTTTACAAGTTACTTGGAACTTACGACTAATTGAATCCTGATTTTTAATTAGTTCTGAGGTCATGCCTAGCAGTCCCAGCCACAGCCCCATGATCTGGCTTTCCCAGTAGTGACAAAAATGCTGAAGGATGGCATCCTTGGGCTGGCACTGTGCAGTTCTTCCCCGTGGACATGCAGAGTGGGATGTGGTGGGCTCCACTCAGTTCTCACTGTGTGGGATGCTTGGACTTTTAAGCAAGAGAAGCAGGGAAAGGCTTTCCACAAACCTCTCATAAGGTCTTATATGCTAGGTGTGAGCAGATATCACTATGATACCTGCTCTCATAAGAGGGGCTCAGATTATCTCTTTCTGTTGTTCTTAGAAGCAATTTCAAGGATGGGATTGTCTAATTTTGTCCACCTAAACTGGTGATAGTTAGTGCAAACTGATCTTGTACTCTCCCTCTGTAACCAGTGGAGAAAATAAACACACGGGAGGACAATCCACCCCCTCTTAGACACTTCCTTTGAGGGTGAGAGGGATGATCTTGCATAGGTGCTTCTGCACTGCCTACAAATGATTGCTGTGCCTTTTAGTAGAGAAGAATTCCACTTTTAAATCACACTAGGGACAAAAAATGAGACAATGTCCAGCTACTCTGGCTTTTCCCTACTCTGCATTAAAAATCAGCTGTCTCAGCAGTAAATGGGAAAAACATCTGACTCTCTGTCAATTGTCAACATCACAACTCGCCCACTGCCTAGGCCTTTATGTGAAATTTTGCTATGTCTATTTATAGCTGTTTTTCATTGAATAGACTCACCTGACCAGAGGGCTGTCACATCACTTCACTCTTGACACTGTTTTAAAGGGAGGGTTTACAGTAACCTACTGTAAAAGCCTGTCTTCAGCATTGTGCAGCCACAATTTAGGGTGGCAACTGCTATTTTTTAAAGATTAAAGGTCCTCTCCATGTATTGGTGATAAGTACAAGGGAAAGAACAGTCCAAGAGCCAAGAGAAGCATCAAAATCATTTTGTTGAATCTGAAGTCACAAAGAAGTTCTGGCACTTAGAGCTTTTCACAGATACAACATTTAAATGCTGCTCCATTTAAACTTCTGCTCAGAAGCAGCTTGGTGTCATTTGAAATCCAAACTTCATCTAGACTTACACTGTGGGCAGCTCCTTGCTTTTCTCAGTGGTGGGGTTTGGCTGCACAGGAGACACCCAGGAATCAGTTTCATTGAGACCTGTCTGACCAGTGACCTTGGTGTCTACATGGCTCATCCTCTTTCTTCACTCTGTTTTCTTAAAAATGAACAAAACAACAAGAAACAGACTACCATAAAAAAAAAAAAAAAAGGCAGCATGAATCATCACCTTGAAGTTTCTTTCTCCTTTGGCTTGCTTCGACTGGATTCCAGCCTGAAATTAATAATTTCCAAGCTGCCTTTGCTCTTTAATCAGAAGCCCACTGATTGCTGTGATCCAGTCTTTGTCCCTGTTTTCTTCGGAGAGGATTTTAATTAGTAGTCTGCAGTATATTCCCTTGTACAAGTACTCCAATTACGTTTAATCACTACCACTGTACATACAATAATTAATTAATGTTAAACCAGAGAGAGCTTGGCATTGTGATTCATTGGTTTGGTAATCTTTGTTCCATTATTTGGCTGCTTTATCTTCTACAGTCTGTGAAGCAAATCCCTTGGGAATCTGGTTCAGTGTGTCAGGACTGTCAGATTCTGTTCCAGTGTTACCAATATGTAGTTTAATATCCAAGATCTCCATTTATCAGCATCCCAAGTCCATTGGGAAGGTCTTCAGTGGTTGCTGAAACCAAATGAGCACATCTGAGGTAGAAGGTGAAATGGAGTGATGGGGTTGAGCTGCTGAGCAGCTGGAGAAGAGGTGAGTTCTGCCAGACAATGTCACCAGTTCACCAAGGAGAAAATCAGGGACATCACAGGCTGTGCAAGCACTCATCCTGCTGAGAAGAAAACCTTTGCCTTGCCAGGGCACAGCAAACCACAGCAAACACACCCAAGGCCACTTCTTTCACTGCAAGTGCTGCTCCTGGACTTGAAATAAACCTGACAAGAGGCAAAGCAATGGACTTTGATTATCTGTGCCTGCTTGAGAAGCCTCCACATCCAAAGACAGAGTTTTTGCATAAAAGGTGGATTTCTGTCAGCAAACTAATCCGTGCACATAAATTCATTATGTAAAAGATGAAGTTTTTCAACAGCATGTCCAAAACTTTTTGTTATTCTGTTTTGAGAAATTATGTATTAGAGGACAATTTTGTAGTTTGAAAGTGGAAAAAGTTTCCAAAGCCCTCCAAGTTCACTTTCTCCCTGGAATCTGATATGGTGCTACACTACCTCACCGTGAACACTCAGCATGTAGCAGGAAGGTAGAACAAAATAATGGGCTTTAGACACTTCCCAAAGAAAAATATCATGTGCAATAGATTTTTTTTCTTTCTTTAAACAGAAAATTTAAACCACATTTTGCCAGCAAAAATAATTTCAAACTTGAAGGGAGGACTGAGATAAAAATAAGCATCTCAGATTCCCTGTGGCCTAGCTAAAACAATATTCTGTCCTTAATCTTCATTATAGACAGTGTGAGGAGAAAATTCCAAAAGCAATACAATTATGTATTGATGGTTCATGCAACAAGTAGAGTTGAGTGAGCACTTCCAAGCCTTTTCTTCTGCACAGGTTTTGGTCTTGTGGCCAGTGCTGGGCTGCTGTTGTCCTTCCTTTAGCTATGGTCTCATGACTGAGCTAAGTTCAAATATTTATATCTTTAAAAAAGGTGAAAGTAAAGAGCTCATCATAGTCCTGTTGACACATCATTTAGTGGCTGCTTGAGCCTTGGAATTTCTGCTCCTGGAACAGAGAGAAATTTCCTGGAGCTGGCTATTGCTTGGGGCTATTCTTGTTTATTTTAATGGAGACACAAATATATGATCCTCCAAACAGAAGCAAAAACCAGTCCAATCCCTTGCTGAGGCACTCCCTCTGCCAGCAGCCTCTGTGCAGGAGGAATCCCACATCTGAGATCCCCTGAGCATCACCTCAGCCTGGGCATGAGCCTGGATCCACAGCCCACAGCAAAACACCACTGGAAACTCTCAGCACCAATTTACAGACAGTTCAATATGTTAGCTGAGAGCTACACCCAGCCTCCAAACCCTGACTTCTGGCAAGTGAAGGGTTCAAGTCCAGGATCAAACATCTAAGCTGGGACCAGACCAGTCAAGGCTTGCATCCAAGCACATCAGGAAGCATCACCACACTCCCCACACTTCCAGCTTAGGGCAGATCTGAAATACAAAGATTTACTGGCATCAATGCATTGATCCAGGGTGGGAAAGAATCATAATGTGAACTAAAGTAGCAATATCACAAAACTCTCCATGGAGAGTGAGATGTACACAGAAAAGGAGCCTATTTATACATATTTTTACAGCTGATGCAATCTGAGAGGAAATTTGATCAAATGTTTTTGTCAACATGAGCTGAGTCATCACTGGCTAAATGAACTGAGTCCATGTGTATTGCCTAGTCCTCCTGCTTTTCTCTTGGAATTACCAAGGATCTCAAAATCATGAGCCTTAGAGTTGCAGCTGTATGTCTTCATAGTCACATGTGGCTTTTTAGGTTGAAAGTGGTTATTATTTGGTGCAATTGTGCTGTAAGAAAATACTATTGTACTCCCCTACCTCAGTCATTGAAACTATAGCCATCAGACAATAAATCTGCCATTGATACTTATATTTTTCCCCATGGTCTGAAAACCTCTTTGCTTTGTCTGAAACCTGAGGTCAACATTTGTCTTCTTTGTATTATTATTAGTTCTCCATAGACAGCATGTTTTGTACTCATTTATGCTCCCTTTAAGCACTGAAGGCTGTAGGAAGGTGGGTAATTGTCTGAGAACTGTACAGACTCAACCTGCCAGCAGCAGCCAGCCCTGTCCACTCATCTCTGGTTCAGAGATTGATGGGATCCACCACCTTCACTGCATCCATCATGTAAGTCCATGCAGCTGGACAAGCCTGAACAGCTCTGTAAATTCTGTCACTTTGCTCTTTATGCATTTCTTCACTCAAATGAGTTTTGTTAGCTCGGACCTTGATATCCTGCTTTCAGCAGCACTGCTGTAATCATCTGTAAAAGAGCTTAAGTGGTCCAATGGCCAGGTCCAATCTTCAGATATCCTCAGGCTGATCATAAATGCAGTCTTGTAGGACAGATACAACATAATCCAGACCAGCAGATCTGGGCCCCAAATTTATCTGTATGTTCTATTATATTTTGTTTAATAATGCCATGAAAATTGCTCTCTGGAATCCCTGAATTGAAAATGAAGCATTTTGCTATTTAAGAAGAAAAAACCACTGAAAATTTTTAATCAAAGACATGTGAAGAAGGAGGGAAAAAAGGAAGGTTTTATGGAACCTTTCAACTGGAAAAAATGCAGTTAGCTTTACTACTAATAATAACTGGACACACATGTGATCCCTTTTCAGGAACTACCACTGAGAAAAGAATGGAATAAGACAGCAGGAACACAACCAGAGCTCCCCTCCCTCAGTGGGCAGATTTCTATGTGGTGGCAGGTTTGAAATGCCCCAAAAGGACTTGCCATCACTCAGAGCACCAGTTGCCTCCTCCTAAGCACACAAACAGTCAAAGCATTGCCATTCTAAGTGACAATGTGGCAAGAAGAGCTTGGTGTAGAATGAGAGAGACTGAATTGTCCTGTTGGCTCACAATCTATTCAGCAGCCTCCTGCCAGCCCTGCTTGAGCTGCTCATCATGGGAGGGGAGTTTGCCCCTCTGCCCTGCTCTGCTCAGACCCCACCTGCACTGGGGTCCCAGCACAGGAAGAACACTGACTTGTTGGAGTGAATCCAGAGGAGGGAATCAGGATGATTATAGGGATGAAGCACCTCTCCTATACAGCAAGGCTGGGAGAATTTGGATTATTCAGCCTGGAAAAAGAGAAGGCTTTGGGGTGACGTGACTGTGGCCTTGCAGTACCTGAAGGGAGCCTACAAGAAAGGTGGAGAGAGACTTTTTACAATGGTCTGGAGTGACAGAAAAAGGGGAAATTACTTTGAACTGGAAAGGAGTATGTTTAGATTAGATATTAGAGGAAGAAATTCTTTACTGTGAGGGTGGTGAGACACTGGAACAGGTTACCCAGAGAAGCTGGGGATGTCCCATCCCTGGAAATGTTCATAGCCAGACAGGATGAGAGTCTGAGCAACCTGGTCTAGTGGAAGGCATCCCTGCACATGGCAGCAGGGTTGGAACTGAATGATCTTTAAGGTCTTGTCCAACCCAAACCATTTTGTGATTCTGTGTTGGAGTATGGAACAAGGGAGAAGCCCATAACCCTGGCTCTGGATGTGAGGTTTTATCATTTTGATAGAGGATGGGAAAGATATGAGAACCACCAACATACAAGTGCTTTTATGGCACAAAATTATCTGCTGACTGAATTCCATGTGCACAGTCCTACTTTTACAATGTGTATTTTGTAGGGACACAGGCATTTTCTAACAGAACACTGCTGCCTTCTACACTGGGAGTTACTGTGGTTCTCCAGGAGCCTTTGGCAGAATCTTCTTTTCCTCTTGTGGAGAAATTGTGGTAAAAATATGCATTAGTAAGGAAGGCCTAGAGGCATGTTGCCTGTAAGTGGAAGCATTTTTTCCAGACTTAGCAGAATCTGCTTTTCTGCTGTGTACATGCATTCATATACACTTAGGAAATGCAATCACAATATACATTCAAGATAAGAAACAAAGCCAGCTATATCCAAATGATTAGCTCTGACTGGTTAATAAGTGCCTACCATGGCAAACATCAAAGTCCAATGGAAAAGACTGTTATATTTGGAAAACATTGAAGCTATCGTTAAGTACAGGTAGAGAACAATGAGGTGCTGAGAACAACCGTCACACTTTCTGCTTCAGCTTCCCAAGTGAAATTAGGCAGCTCATGTGCTGGGAGATCAGACCCAGGAAATACACAGGTGTTTCCATCAAACTCCTTGGGAAACGGTGATGGGTCAATCTGGGACCACTTCTGTTTTTTTCGTGTTGACATCTTGGCTCTAAAGACTTCTTTTCGATAATTGGGAATGCTGCTAAATTTCAGAGCACTGCTCTGCAATGTTCCATGCTGTTTCTGTGCTTTAAGTGAGTCTGAACCTCGAGGTTTGAGTCTTAAGATTTTTGGTTTGCTTTTCTTGTGAGTTCAGGTTTGCTTTGAGTTTCTTGTAGAAGTATTTAGCCAAAATTATACTTAAAGATCTCAAGGAAGGAAGGAAGGAAAGAAGGAAGCAGCAATAGAACAGGGAAGGATAAAACTGCCACCCGCAGAAAGGGAAGAGATCGTAAAAACCCAAAAATAAGAAAAGTGGCTACAGTGTAGCAAAGGACTTGATGCAAGAAGAGGCTGGGAAAAAACATGGAGTGCCAGTGAGGCAGAGCAAGAGTAGGTTCTTCATCCACCAGCTCTGCCAAAGCAACAGAGAAGATGAAGTTCATGAAGAATTGAAATGACCTGTCCTATTTCTTTTATAAAAAATCAATATCCAGTTGCAACATTCCCTTAAGCAAAGACTGTATTAACATTAGGAAATAAAGCTAACTAACCTACTTAAATTGGGAGGCAAAAGAATGTGTGTCCAGGGCCTACAGCGAAAAGATGAACATGGAAATAATAAAGCCTCTGTTGTCTGTTCCAGCACGAATGTGTAAGATGATCTTGAGAAAACCATCTGCAAAAAAAAAAGACCATAATCAAAAAATTTCATTATCTCACAGAAAGACTGTGAGGCTGTATAGATGCCAGTTTTCAGTTACTACCATGTTAAATTCCATAGGATAGCTTAAACAATCCTTTTTGCTCTATACATTTTTTTTCAAGGGTGCTTTGAATGCTGCCTGTCCCTATGGCCTTCACATCTGATCAGCTTTATGATGCTGATTTCTATCAGAGGATTGCTTCGGTAAAGGCTGTGGTATACTGCTTTCTCTGGAGATCTAAAAAGGTGAGGTGGATTCACAGAAACCCTCACATTATACCTTTATTACAGCCCTGATAACCCACCCCTGACCCAAAAAACTTGCCAGCATGTACCAACTGCTGCTGATTCTGCAGGAATGAAAACTGCCTCAACACAGAGAACTGCAACAACTCTGGAGCCTCTTTTGTTGGACCTGTGGGGCTTCTGACACTGACCATGAGCTCGAGGCACTCCACCAGCCTTCCCTGGCAGTAAGGGTCTAGCAAGCAGCCCAACTACCCAGGCCAAAGGACACCCAGACCTTTGGATCTTTTGACCTATCTGGATCTTCTACAGGTGTCCTTTAGCTTTTCCATCTGCCCAGCAAACCCTGTTCCCCCCCAGACACCACTCCAGCTTGGCCAGGTTGCAGGTGCTTCATGCAGGGAATGCAAACCCCTCCCTCGTGGGGTGTGCTGGGTTACACAGGGGGACATCCCAACCCAGATGCCTGCATCCAGATAAGGCATTAAGACACCAGTGGTGCAAAGGAACCTTTCAGATGCCCTCTGCACAGGATTTTGCCTTTCCTTCCTCAAAAGCCTGCTTGAGTTAAATCCTCCCTGGGGTGCCTGCCCATCCCTTCCCGCCCCCATCAGAGCAGGGCCCAACCCTTCCTTCGAAAGGCATCGCTGGTGATGAGATTTCCAGCTGAAAGTAAGATTCAGTTCCTTTGTATAGGAGCAGAAATGAAACATGCTTCACTGCACCTCATGAATTCTTCCAACCTAAGTATCTTCAGTTACATGTTTCTGTAGCTGGACATGTGTGCCTGTCACCACAGCAAGGGAGAGAGGAATTTCCACCAAAGTGAGAGTGTACTGCCTCCTTTTATCCTGTTCTCACTGTTAAACAAATGAGCTGCCTTTAAAAGCACTGCAACATCTATTGGTGCCTCCAAAAGAGGTTATTTTCACCCTGTCCCAGTTTGCACTTTGAGTAGCAACATTCTTTTTACAGGATCTGTTAATTAAGGGAAATAGTCTTAATTTCAGTTAGTAAAATTGTTCTGTGTGCATGTGGGTGTGTGAAAATAATATAGTATCTTATTTCAAACCTCATGGGGTTTCAGCAATTATTCCTTTGCCAGAAAATCTCCAAAGTCAACAGCCTTATAATGCCTAACTCCTGGGAACCAGGGTAAGGGGAAATTAAACATCCATCTTTGAGTTTAATGGTGTAAAAATATGTGTGTAGATAACTGCCATTATGTGCAGAATTCCCTCCTGCTGAAATCCAGGTTGCAAAAGTCTCGCCCAGACAAGGTTAAGCCAGATCCCACCGCCCCTCCTTGCCCATATCAGCCTGCAGGGGAACATTGCACATGGGGAGGAGAGGGGGCTGTGCCTGGGCAGACAATTCCAGGTGCAAAGCAACACGTCCCAGGTGAAGAAAGCCTCACCCACTTGTGCATATGATTTTCCTCTTGGCTGTTCCCTAATCATCCCACCCTTCTTCAGCTCCTGGTCCTTTTATTTTTTTAAATTTTTCTCCTGATCAAGGATATGCAAACTCTGCCCTGAGTCACGGCTGCTGCAGTGGGAGTTTCATCTCCTCAGCAGGAGCAGCACTGGGTGAGTGTGTGCATTTCTGCTGTACGTGATTGTCTGCACGCCCCTTGGCAGGCACCAAGAACGTCTCCCAAACCACGGCTCACGCCTAATCACTTCCACTCCAGACTCCTGAGGCTGAGTTAGGGACAGTCTAATAACCAGCTTCTTGCAGGCAGCTGGGCAGTGGTCCAACCAAAAAGTTTAGTGAGTTTGCTGGCTGTTGTCTAACTCATCTGAAGTTCAGGTCCACAAATAATCTTCTACAGTCTCTTGGAAGAGGTGAGATTCTGAGAGACCTGACCTTGGGATTTCCTGCACTTGGCTCTGTAGGAGATCCTGCCCCAAAATTTGGAGGGAGTTTGGGTTTGTTAGGTGTTAAGAAAAGGAATCTGCACACTTCCAGAGATTGAGGGCTTGTGTTTGTAAACCAGACCATCATAATTTGAAATTCATGATTTATTGTCAACAGAGAGCTTTGCATTCAGGTTGGCAGAGATTGAAAATTCTCCTAGTCCTGAAATGCTCCAAGATGTTCACACACAGTCCAGTTTAATGGGATCTGGTCCCAGTTAAAGCCAGTTTAAGTGCACATAGTAAATAGCCTGCGGAAATGACAGCAAACAAGACCTTTACATGAGAGCCACTAAAGTGGAACAGCAGCATGTAGACAACAGAGACATTGAGACAAAGACTGGTCCCACAGCCCCATCCTCACCCAGAACCTTACCTTACCTTTCCTTCCTTCCTTCCCATTTTCTGGTTTCAGAAGGTTTCAGATCCAGCAGAAGGCAAAAGCAGTTCTTTGTCAAAATTTGGCACATTGCCTCCAGGAAGATTTTATTTGAGAAGATAATGCAGGGGTGGGACCAGTGATGCACCTTCCCATTTCCAATCTCCTGTTCACTGCAGTGCACCTGAAGAGGGAGGGTGGGTGAGGTGTGACAGGGTGTGTGTCATGACATGATTTGTGACTCTTAGAGCCACCCATCATTGTGTGTTTCTAAGAAGAGGGTGTGAGGCATGACAGACTCCTCAGACACTTCAGCAATTTTTTACAGTGCATACAATGAATCTTCCTCATACTATTCACTATGTCATGTTGTTCTGTTGCACACTATAGTGTGCTCTAGAGTGCACTTCTCTACTAGCCTTGAAAAAGAAACTCATTAATTCTTTGTGAGTCCTAAGAGCAATATCTTATCACATAAATAACAATTTTAGTAATTTTATAATCTTTCTATTAAAATGTGGCTTAATTTTAAAGGTTTTTCTCTTTGGTTTTTGGCTTGTGTATCTATTTTCTTGGTTTCATCATTTAAAAATTATTGCTCACTTAGGAAGAGACTTTGTAACTTTTGTCCGAAGCAGGAGAAACAGTTATACCCTAATTTGGCTCTGTCAGAAGTGAAGGGATGGAGGAGGAAAGATAGAGAGTATTTTTCATTTTGCTTTGGCCACATACTGCAACAGTTTGCAATACCTGTTTACAGGCAGAACTGGCCAGTTTGCTGCCACATGAGAGCCATATGAGCCAGAGCAGATGCCATTCACAGCTGTTAACCAGTGCTTTACTCGGACAGAGGCAAGGAGGTACAGGAATTGGAAAGTCCTGTTGGGATAAACCTGAGGACAAGCAAAAGTATGATAAAACTCAGTGAGAGTTGTCTATAACTCACCAAGTAGCCCAACACACAATGCAAAGGCTTGGGCTGGAGCAACAGCAGGCTGGAAGGGGCACTTGCTCCAACTTCTCTTAAATGGAGGCAAATAGACTCCTGTGTAACTATGGGCTTGCTGTTGGTACCCAAACAGAGATGGTGCAGTCTGAGAGTGTAGGAGGGCAGTGGGCTAGCAGGGAAATCAACTAATTCACCAGTCAGCCCTATCAAAAGGAGATTAAATAAGTCCAAAGGCTCAGCAAAAGATACTTGAAAACTAGTTTTCCTTGTCTGTTTTTGGTTCTTTGCACTGGGTAGGAGATGGCTATCTGTGGAAGTAATTTTGTTTAAAGAATTAGTGGACAGAACATTCAGGGAGGTTCCATTTATAAGATTTTTTTAAAGCATTCTTTAATGACAGAAGTTGGAATGAAGAGAGTGAAAGATAACTTGGTCTGGGTTACAAACAGATTTTAATGGAAGAAGGACCAATTCTGGTCCATGTCAGCACACAGAGATGTGGGTTTGTGCAAGCATCTTTCTCAGACACCCCACCATGGGCAGCCCTGTTTTGCTGTCCTGGCACAGATGTCTGTTGTTGAACAGATGTTGTCTTGTAAGCTCCCCTAAGCAGCTCCATTTTCCAATCAGAATTGTAACTGGAATTATGTACAGAAGATAATTGCAACATTTATAAAAGGGGAGTCCAAAAAACTGGCCTTGCAGCTCAGCGAATTGAGGTCACCCATCAAGCTGCTGCCCTCCCCTCCTGCTTGTTTCAAAAAGCCAGATGATTTTATTAGAGTCAGCTGCTGAATAGAAACTGTTGGCATTACAGTCCAGGAAAGACAGCTAGGATACTCTTGTCACTAACTTATTTCTTGGCCAGAGAACCAACCAATGCTTGCTGTATCGTCAAACAGGTAACGGTCTCTTGTGTGATTAGATCAAATTATTATAACAGTGATTATAATAATTTGTAGCTATTCGTCCCTTAAACCAGCTCCTTCCTCATGTTTTTCACTGTCTGCTCTGTGACTGTCTTGTTGAAATCATCAGCATTTTGAGCAGGGACTGTCGGTGTCATGTGCAGGGCTGGTTGCCCTCCTCATGCCTAAGGAGAGAGGCTTTGGTAATTATATTGTATCACTGAAATCAGCTGATTGTAACAGGAGGCAACAGTGTAGCAACTGGATCAGTATGTAACAACTGCAAGGAATCACAATATTATTTGCCCTGCCCTTACTTTGAAGACCTGTGCAAACATGTAAATCCACTAGGTCTGGGCTCTCTGTGCAGTTGGCTAATGAAACATTGCCAATTAGTTTAGGCCTCAGCTTGTTAGATGCAATGACCCTGCTATTCAGCAGGTGTAAATCAGTACAAAACAGCTAAAATAGCTGTTGAAAATCTGACCCATAGATTAGAGAGCTAGATGTGAAGCCAAGGAATGATTTTTGGATATAGCACTGCCTGGATTTAAAAAAAAAAAAAAAAAAGGTTTGGATTAAATCTTCAGTCTGCAACGCTAATATAATTATAGTGTCAGAAAAAAGAAAGCGTCAACCATGTTAAATAAACATCTCTGTGGCAGAAAGAACAAAAGTTTTTAAATAGACAACATATACCTGCAAGCCAAACAAAGAACTCTTAAGAGGCTCTCCAGAGTACTTTTCTTCAAACAACTTAAAAGTTTCTCCTTAGCTCCTTTTTCTTCCATGTTTTAATCACAATGATATGATTTTCTAATACCAATCTTAGAGCATGGCAGATAGATTAAATATTCTGCTGCAGACAAGCTTGTGGTGGTTTTAAGTTCCACTGTTTTTGTAAGAGCTTCAGCTTGGTACATAGACTTGATTGCAAAATGTAGATGCAGAAGCGTGTACATAAAATCCGATGTTAAGATCTAAATGGGGCACCACAGACCCTTGGATAATGGGTCATGAAACTAAAGTGTGCAAGTTGAGACCTTGCTTCAGTCTCAGATATTCAAAGACCCTGCAGTGGCAGAAGTTTTGGCCACTGGAAGTTCACTGCAATGACCAGCTCAGACTCTACCAATGCAGAGTGACAGCATTGCTTCTCGGTCAAAAAATACATTTTGTTGTTGCACTCTGCACAGTGCAAAGCACACATGGATATATTTATGTGTGCTAAACTACATGCCTGTATAATATACACACACACCCACCCTGAATAGACATGTATACACTTACAACTGAAAGGAACAAATACGAATATTTTGAAAAATGAAGTCTTCATTGTCTTCATAAGTTTTCAATTTCTCTCAATTATAATTTCAACATAAATAATGTTCACAATTTTGACCTCATATAAGCAGTCAGACTAATGGGGTTAAATCAGGTTATTATTCTTGCCCACTTAATACAAGCTCTTAAAGGACAATGCTGGTTAAGGGATAAGTAGTATTCCAAAATACTGGAAGCTACTAGGATGATGGATGAGTTGTGAAAACCCAACATTCCCAGCAGAAGCAGGTGGGCTGTCATACAGGTCTCTGCAGTTCTTTGTGTGCAGTTTTTTGGAATGTTTGGATTGATGCTATGCAACTCCCATTGTGTGACAGGTATAAGGGACAAACATTCTTAAAAATTCTGTTAAATCCTCTAAGACCTAGCAGTCACGTGAGGGATATTGTTCTCCTAGAGTCAGAACGAGCTGGGAGCTGGAATTTCACCCATGCCTGTTGCCGTCATTATGAACAGCAAGTGGTAAAAGCAGTCAGAGTCAAAAATACGAGGTAACAGAAATCACAACAAAACCAGTCATAACAGAAGGCTGTGTTTGTGATGTGCAGCAGTTTTAGACCCACTAGGTAATTCAGTTTTATGTTGATCCCAGCAGTCTCGGAGCTGTAAGCTTTCCCCCTGGTCAGCACAGAAGTTGTCTCCCAGCTTGACAGAGGAGCCAAAGCAAGAACCATCTCCTCTTCCACAGAAGCTCCTGTGTCCCTGCCCCAGAGCTGGTGCTGGGGCAGGCTTGGCTGCCCTTGGCAGGGCTGGTTTCCCCTCCCTGCAGTGTCCTGGGAAACAAATTGACTTTAGGGAATGGAGAAGGGAGATCAGACCTCCTGCTTGAAACATGAAAGAAACCATCCCTGCCTGGGCACGTGGTTTAACCATTCCATCTTCTAGAGCTGAGAGCCAACTCCTATCCCCTGAATCAGCGAGGCTGTTGGGTGGCCATCATTGAACCTACCCTGTGCTTCATTGCAATTCCCTCCCCAGGAGGATGCTTTAGGGGTAAAGGTCTTGTGTGCAAACCCCTCGAGGTACTCATGGCTCTGTGAGCTGGCTCTGTAAGATGAGGAGCTCAATGGCAGGTGACAAGCAAGAAATCAAAGAGGAATCAGTCCCCATCTGGCCATCCATGGTCAAGAGAAAACTCTGGCCTCATGACAGCTTAAAAATATGTCAAAGCTTCCTTTTGCTGGCCTAAAGAGGCCTGGGAGTTATGGCCTGGTGGCCAGGAGATTTGTTGCCCTCCCCAGGAACTCTTCCTCCTCACCAGAGCAGCCAAGGAGCTTGAGAAGGCAGAGGAAGCACTTATATATATTTGCTTTCTGGATTTTGACTGCCAGATCTCTCAGGAGAGGTTGGATTCTTCACAAAAATGCTTGATGGGAAGAAACTCTTTAGGAAGGGATTGTTCTGCTTTGTTTTGAACTTAAAAGCCTCCAGTTGACTTGGGACACTGCCACCAGCCACATAAGGAAAACTTGAAGCCTTCTTACTCAGGATGGGGTAAAATCCTACTGTGGGTGTACAAAAGGCCTTCAGAGGCACAACTTTCCCTGGGACACAAACTTCTTGCCACAATATATTTTGTGGTTGAATATAAACTGTGTGGCTTGGTGTTTTAATGACAAAATTCTACTGAGGTTTCTCATTTCCCTCCCATCCCCCTGTGATTTTTACTCCAGGTTTTCCCTGGAAAGAATTTTTTTATGGCTCTTGCATGCCTACTATCACTTTTTCCCCCCCAATGACTTTTTAAAATGAAAAATGCATAAACAATCCAAGAAGCAAATGGAAAACTAGTTTGTCTGCTCAGGGATAGGAACCTTCCTTACTGGCTTGAATATCTTCCTCTCTCTTAACACTCTCTGTTGCTCCCTGAATCTTTGATTTTAGGCAGTACGTCCTCACAGGGAGAGCAGAGACTGTTTTACTCACATTCTTTGTGTCTCTTGGTCCCAGCTTTAATGCCTCCTCCCCTGAGCCTGCCCTCCCCACCAGGGACAGTAGAGTCCCCTTGGGCTAGAGGAGCAGGGACACTCATGGGCCTTTCTGCACACTCTGACACTGGGTTATTGGGCAAAACATGGATTCATTCATGTCCAGCTTGGTGCTGAGTGCTGTCAGCTGTCACAGCAGGGGCTCAGCAGTGCTGGTGTAGGAGCAGTGGGCTGTGATGGTTCCGGTGCCTCCTGCCTGCTGCAGACACCCTCAGAGCTGCAGTCCACAGGTTTGAAAATAATGTCGTGGAAATTCTGGGCTCCTAAGTATCAAAGTTATCTAGTGGTTATTTTGTGGATGTCTCCTTGGGTTTAACACCCAATTTCTGTCTAAGTTCTCTCTTGGGGACCTAAGTGCTATTTTGGAATATTGCTGTTCTTGCCTCACTTTCTTTAAGTATGTAATGGAGGTTACAATATTTTCTGGCCTTGCAAGTTTATTGTGATTATGGATATGTTTAAGACACTCAGTTTAAAATGATGTGAAATGAATTTTCTACATGTCTGTAATAAATAACCTGAGCCCTGTTTATTTTAGTGATTTACAAAAAGACACTTCTGATCAAAACCCTACAGCCTGAGCACGACCTGTATGAGTATGCAGATGCATTTTGTAGGAAGTGCAGTAAAACCAAACAGTGTTTGTGACTGCTAAAACTTTAGTCTAACCACCAGTTTCTAAAGACATCCTCATTAAAGATCAAATCTGGGACAATGTGAAAGATTGCATTATGCTGTGGTGAAAATTTTCCTTCTCTACAGAAGGAATACTGTTAACCCAGAAATACAAAATAAACAGACTATTATTGACTGTTTGTAACTCTCAGAACTTCCAAAGCCATAGCATGAACTGCCCTTAAATTTGACTAGCACTACAAAATGCAAACACAGAGGTAGGCAGAGAAATGTAGGCAGAGCCTCTCTTTTTTTGCCTAGTGAGGTGACAATGGGAAACTGCCTGCAAGATGCACCACAGCAATTCAGCTTCAGAACAGGGCTGGGAGCTTGACTTCTGCAGGTCACAGTGTACAAACTGTGCCCATGTCCTATTTAATTGATGTTCTGCTTACCACTCTGTTAAGCACCAGATTTGGAAAGTCTCCAGCTGGTGTGGATGAAAGAATGGCATCTATTTGCCCCTATTCATTCCTCCACTGCTGTGCAGAAGGTAGGATTTGCATCTCTGTTGGGATTTTAATCATTACTCTTCAAAATTAGTAGAGAGCATTTCTAATTTTGTTTCTGCCTGTTAGGACTGAACTGTGAACAGAGCAAAGTGGTGGTGAACTGCTCTGCTTGTGGCTCTTGAGTCAGAAACTAACTTGTCTCTCATTCAGCAGCACTAATCTATCGCAGACATGCAAGTGACATATTTTTAAATGAGATGTCAATGAAAGGATTTTATTTGCTTCATGTTAGGCACATCCTCCTTTTAAATTATACATGTCTTTCCTCCCCCACCCCATCCCATCACCAGTGTGCCCAGGAGGGATTAGAATTATATCCTTGAAGTACAGAAAAATGGGGCTAATGAGCCGAAATAGTTGTCATTATCAGTGTTTTGGTTTTAGATAAGAAAGATGGTGCTTGTAAACAGCACATGTAAAGAAATTTATTGACTAGAGGTGATCCACATACAGAATCAGGCTGCTCATGGACATGGAAGAAAATGTTAATGGAAGGAAAAGCTAAGTTTGTTTAATATATTAGTGTTCAGATGTTATCTCTGTTTACAGATAGACAAACTCAAACTCAGAAGGACTGAATTGCTTGCCAAGAAAAGACAGAAAAAGGCAACAGCAGTTCTGGGGAAAGACTCTGAATCTGCTGTCTCCAAATCATCAGCTCTACCAAGCAACAATTACTCCCTTTAATTAATAATTCTCTTTTAAGAGTTTGGAAACAGCTGAGCAACAAGCACAATATAATAAAAGATGTCTTGTTGGCGTCTTTTTGGCCATGAAGGATGTGATTTAATATTCCTTCTTTTTGGCATTGAGAGATCCTGTACATGGATTCATGAAATCATGTATGCTCTTTAACAGCTGTGCCTGGCCTTCATGAGTGATTAAAGGTGAACAATTGATTTACTATTTTTGCTGCAGATCTTGTTGGCAATCATGCAAAACGTGAATTGCCTAATTGTTTTTCTCTCAGTAAATGTAGTGCTTTTAGCATGATAAATATTTTTACTAAAATATTTATCTCTCTGATGACCTCTTTTTTGCCTTAGTTTTATTCTTCTAAACCATCACCTCTCTTTTCAGCCTTATCTTCCACAGGGAAAATTTCAGACCCTCTTTTCACTCATAAGGAAGAAAGGTGGGGGAGGGGGGAGATCTCTTGATTGTTTTTGATATACAGAGATCTTCCCATCACTGAAAAAACCCAGCAGCTGGAGTATGTCATTAAGCAAATCTTTCTGCTGGTTAAAACTGCCTCTTGGTATTTGACTTTAGTGCTGTGTGTTTGGACCTTCCCAGGTCAGGTTCTATGAGTTATCAGCTGTTTGTGTCCATCTGAGTCTGGCTGCTTCCCAGGGTGTACCAGGTGTAACAGGGATGCTCTGCAGACATCCAGTGTGCAAATACAGAAGCACTTCCCCAGCAGGAGTTAGAGAGAATGAAGGTTAGAGACATCTTAACTGGAGTCCTTAAACCCATCCAACTCTTGGGGTTATTTATCCTGGAGGAAAGGAGGCTCAGGGGAACCTTTTAACTCTCTACAACTCCCTGAAAGGAGGTTGTAGCCAGGTGAGAGTCAGTTTCTTCTCTCAGATAACAAATGATAGGACAAGAGGAAATGGCTTCAAGTTGTACCAGGCAAGCTTTAGACAGGGTATTAGGAAAAAAATTCTTCACTGAAAGGGTTGCCAAGCATTGGAACATGCTGACCAGGGAAGTACTAGAGTCACCATCCTGGAGATGTTCAAAAGACATGTAGATGTGACACCTATGGACTTAACCACCTATGTGGTTTAGCAATGGACTTGGCGATGCTGGATTAATGGTTGGACTCAATGATCTTGCAGGTCTTTTCCAGTCTAAACAATTCTATGATTTTAGAAGGCTTAATATGGCTTCAGGCAGCCTCAATGCAGCCCTTTGCTGAAGCACAGGGTCTGCTTGCAGTCCCATGGACAGTGTGATGGTCCTGGGAGGAGGAGGACCATCCTCCCAGGATGTTTGTGAGGCCTCCATGTGGACTGAGGTTTCTTGTGCCTGTGCTTATACGAAAGTAGCTCTCTATGGGAACAGTTAATATCTTACAAACTCCTGCATTCATGTCTAATTTATTTATGCCTGTCTTACACAAACACTGAACAAACTGCACGTGCCCACCAAATCATATGACTTTGTCCCTTTGCCTTCATAGCAGTGTCACTGCTGTGTAAATATTTTGAGCATTCATTCAGTCTTAGCGTTATTTGTGTACTACATCCACATCTGTACTGAAATCACTGTCCATGAGTCCACTTTCTCTCAGCCCTCCCAAAGTCCAAGTATTAACCCTCTTTATGCCAGGAGAAACTTGTCCCTGCGTTGCCTACCAGTGTCAACTACCAGATTCCCAAACATGTGAAGTACCTCCAGTGGCACACTCCCAAGTACTCAGAGAAATTATACACATCCTCATCTAATGCCAATGGACAAAGCCCAAAGGATTCCTTCTTTTTCACCATCCTCCTGTCCATGTGCTCAAAGCTCTTGCTCCAGTTAAGTTCCTTGACCTTGCCAAAGCCTTTCCTGCATTCCCACTCTTGTGTAGCTCATGCTTACCTTCTTTTTCTCCATGTCCCACCCTTTACCTCCTGACACCTGAGTCATACAATCATTGAATCATAGAATCATTAAGGCTGGGAAAAACCTGAACAATCATTGAGTCCAACCATTAACCAGCACTGCTATGATCACCTTTACACCATGTGTCCAAGTGCCACATCTAAACATCTTTTAAATACCTTCAGGGATGGAAATAGACTATCATCATAAATCACTCCAAGACAGACAGTGAGTCAATCCCTTCCCTGGGCAGCCTCTTTCAGGCTTGACAACCCCTTAAGCAAAGAAATTGTTCCCAATATTCAATCTAAACCTCCTCTGGTGCAACTTGAGGCCACTTCCTCTTGTCTTATTGCTTGCTACTTGGGAGAAGCCAACTCTCACCTCGGCACAACCTCCTTTCAGGGAGTTGTAGCAAGGTCCCCTCCAAGCCTCCTTTTCTCCAGAATGAACACCCCCAGCTCCCTGAAGAGCTTCCCGTAAGACTTACTCTCCAGACCCTTCCCCAGCCCTGTTACCCTTCCCTGGACATGCTCCAATGCCTTAATATTTTTTTTGTAGTGAGGGGCCCAAAACTGAGCACAGGATTTGAGGTGTGACCTCATCAGTGTCAAGTACAGGGGGTTGATCACTGCCCTGGTCCTGATACCTGGTCCTGGTCCTGTTTCTGATACAAGGCACTGCTTTAAGGGCCCTTCTGGGAAGCTCCTTCTTGTAGGACACTGATCAGCACCATGTCATGTCAGCACTGCTTTCAGGTTGCCAGCAAATCTCCACTGTTTTCCTTCTTTACCAGGCCTTCTTTGCCTAACTGAGCTTTTTCACTCAGGTTTCACCCTTGGCAACTGCAGACAGCATTTCATGCTACCAGCCAGCAGTGGCAAAGAGGGTGAAGGTCCCCTCACTGGAGTAAATCAAATAACTAAATCTGGCATGCTGCTGTCCAAGTGGAAAAAAACAGGCCTGTGCACAAAATACTGCAGAGCATGGAAGTTCAGTGTGCTGTGCCACTGTGAAAGCCATGACCTCTGCACCTCATGTGATAGCAGTGCTAACTGAGCTCTGAAAAGAGACAATTTTTCTAGCAGCCTCCTAAAGGATGTGGGTGGCAAAACAGTGACAGTAATCAGCAATGCTAATTGCACTCACACATTGGTGCTTTCCATCTCTTCATATGAAAGACATTGTTCCACTAGAAAGTGGAGGTCAAGTTAGCTAATAATTCACAGCATGTTTACTTTCTCCCAGGATTGTTTAGGATGAATTGTATCTTGTGCTTTAAAGCCATTTCAAGCCAAAAGCCTAGAGAAAAATTGTTTAATTCGATTAAAGATTTTTATAGCTGACCTGCCAATCAAAGGGATTCAGGTAACTAGCTGGTCCTACTGTCTGGTGAATGAGACTCGACTCTGTTGCACTGATTAATGTGTGGAGTGTCTCTGAGAAATTGATCTGCTTTTTTCTAAAATGTTGATGCCAGTGAAATTGTGCTACTAGATGTATTTAAAACCATCTACTATGTCAGTTGCTAAAAATCATGGGACTGTGAGTCAGTCATCCTGGATGACTTATGGTTCTCTCACTGATTCACTGAAAATGAATGCCTACACAGCACCCAGCATGAACCAAATGAAAGCTCAGATGCAAAGAGCAATCTAACCCAAGGCCAGAGGGTTTGTCACTGGCTAATTAGGGTAAATTATAAGGCTATAGTTTCATAAGTCTGTTTTATTACGTTAAGGTGTTTCCATTTAGGAGATGTACTCGTTCAGATGAACTTGTTCAGTTCCTTTGCAATCATGTGCCCTAGGTTATCTAACCATACCATGGGTGAATAATATATTTTCCCAGCTGAGAAATGTGCAGACATGTTAAAGTGTTTTGAAAGGAGTGTTTTAGTCTTTGCATTGCAGTGAGTTTTTTTTCTTCAAGCTATGGAATATGACTTTAATAGATAAATGGGGGAGATTAAGCTTTCAATCACAACACACCTATTTATAGTCTAGATATAGAATGGATTAAAAAACAATCAAGCAAACAAACAACTATAATTTGTATTCAACTATATGTCTTGGTACAACACTCTGCAGTGACAACAGTTCGTGATTCAGCTTTGTCAGCAAACTAGACATTTTCCAGCCTCATAAGGGACCTGGACCTTCTAATGCCACCTTATACAGACAAAGGTACTTGTCTTAAATTTGTCAGCTATTCATTAGCAGTCACTGAAGGCTGGAGAACTCTTGCCTCCAGGACACTTGTGGGAGTTCAGCACCAAGCCTGGCTGCTGCCCCGTGAAGGGCAAAGCTTTAGGTCAGATCATTGCTGTGGCTTGGCCTCCTTTCAGGGTCTGCTCCAGCTCCCACTTGCCATCCTTTTCCCAAATGCCTGATGTTGCCTCCCAGCACACCACAGCCCCATGGGAGAGGGGCTGTGCCCTGGAGAAGCTGCTCAGGGCACTCAGAGGAGCCGTGGGCATGGTGCTGAGGCAGCTCTGCAAAGCAGTGGGCAGTGAGCCAGCACCAAGGAGATCCTGCTGCTGCCCCAGCACCTCCTCCGTGTCTGGGGCACTCACTGCTGCCTTTCTGCAGCAAAGTCATGAATATTTTTTTTTTAGATGAAGTGGCACAGAGCCCAGCCTCTTATGTCCCGCAAAAATTAAACCCTTAAGCTCTGCCTTACTTTAACTTCCCTATAACTTTTCCCTAGGGAAGTGATGGGTTAGCCCCCCAAGCTGCACCTTCATTGTGCAACACCACAGTTACATGTATACACACAGAATAGGGACAGAATTTACACAATATTTTGCAAATTGACATCTTGGCAGGACACAAATAAGGGAAACGTTTCTCATCCCTTGGCAAGTTCAGGTGACACGCTGTATCTTTGCTTGCACCCTTGGGAATGAGTAACTACCCGTGACTGTACTGTTGTTTTTTATGTACTCCTCTATGGACCACCATGGGCAGTGAAGCATGTCCTCCCATGCCACAGAGGAGCAGGGGGATGGATCTCTCCTAGAGGTTTTCTGTACTGAAAATCCCTGATGCCAAGGGAACCACCTCTTGGTTTGGCTGGGATCCAGGGCACATTGGACGGACTGGTTTCAAGACAAGGTGCCAGGCAACTAAACAGGCACAACTGGAACTTCATGTGCTTTCTTACTCAATAGTGTGATAAGAGCTTTGCTTGCTGTTCATGTCCCAGCTCCATGGACTGCCAGTGCTGCCCTTGGGTTTCCCCAGGATGGGGTGAGTGCTGCTCTTGGTACCACATAGTGCTGATGGGGGACTGGTTCTTTACAGCCTCTGTGCTTGCCTTTCACAAGGACCAGTCACTGAACTGGTTCTGTGGCCAGGCTGATTCAGAAAGCAAAATATTGCTCCTGCAGGCATCTGTTTGTGTCTGTGTTTGGCACAATCTTGAGGCAACACCACCTCCCTGATCTTCTCTTCCCTGCACCTTATTTTTAATGCATTTTTCACTTCCTGTCCTTCCCCCTCCTTTAGCAAACCTCTGTTGTTTCATTTCCAGAGAATGCCATCAATCACATCTTGAATTCAAAAGGTATTTTTCTAATTCCAGTGTATTCACCTTGCTCATTACCAAAAGTCCTTATGAAAATCATGAAAATGTTGGAGGCTCAGAGGGTAAACCAACACACAATGCTGATGTCACAGGAATCCTTTATCATGGGAAGGGGAAAGAAACCTACTCTTCTACCAGCTCTGGAGACTGGCAGAAGAACTGGCATGAACATTCACCTCTGCTCTCAGATATTCCCTTCTGCAGTGCTCTTAAAGCAAATTAATCAAGACAGTTCCATATGATTGTCCCTTGTGTCCACATTGGGCTGGGAAATGGATTCCAAATTGCAATGGGAAAGGAGCTGGGTGCTCCTAACGCTCCTAATTGTGGTTCCCTTTCCTGAGCCATTTTGGCCTCAAAAATACAAAAGGCTTTGTTTTGCTCAAAAGAGGCAAGGAAAATCTTTGAAAAAGGCAACTTTAAGCTAACTCTGCTAGTTTTAGTGTCCAGTGCAGCCCACAATGCAGGGCTTTGTGCAGATTCCAAGGAGAAGAACATATGTGCAGGTTTAAATGGGAACTGAAAGAAATGTCCTGTCAACTGACCAGGAGCTGGAATGTTTAGGGATCAGTTTTCTAAGTGAGCGCAATGGCATAAGAGCAGTTAGGAGATGATTGAAACCAACATGCAGAGCAAACCTCTCTGACAGAGTCTTGCCCTGGAGAGATGTTCTGTAGAATAGATCTCAACTGAAATAGGTCTCTTTCTGAAGTGTGTTTGAGTAAAAAATGCATAGGCAGGAAAGGATCTCTGATCTCTTTTAGGTTTTGTTTCTCCTGGAAACACTCTGATTCAGGCAGAGGACAGGTTGATAGAGACCCAAGCAGAAATGTCCATCTAGTTAGACACACTTCTGGGATGCACTTGTGTCAGTGTTACTCCCTCTAGATGTTTGCTGCTGCCAGTCCACTGGATGATGCACTTGTGGGACTGTTGTTTCTTTTTCTCGTGGAAAACCAGCTGAATTACTTTCACCCTTCAGCTCGTTGGTCTGAGCTGATTTCCATGAGCAGCTGACTGAGAGTGCTGCCATATACTGCTCTGCCTGTAGGGTGGTTGGCAGTCACTGACAGCCAGGATAGCAGGGGAAGGAAGCTGGACACAGCAGAGTCGAACAAGATCTCAAAAATATGTAAAACCACCAGCCACAGCCTAGAAACCTTTTATTCCCTCACTTTGCTCAATCACTGCAGCTCCCTAGAGCCTTGTGCACCAAGCTGCGAATGGTGAGCCTTGATAATTGACACAGCAAGGGGAGACTGATTCCTGTGATCTAGATATCAGGTGGGTAGAAGAACACTCCAAGTTCCTTTGGGCCACAGTGGAAAAACAGGCAGAATCTCTCTCAGGCTGTTTCATAGCTCTTCTGCATGACTCTTGTTTGCCCCAGAAACACTGCTACACCATGAATAATGACAGACATCCATAATATGGAACACCTTTTGTGTAGCACATCCTCTGCCTGCCTGTAAAATACCCTAAAATAAGTGACAGGCATTTTTGAAGGGGACACTGCGCCAGTGTGGGACACTGCTCTGGAGTGTGGGTTAGGATACAGCCAAGACCAGAAGGTCCTGGGTCCAAAAGGAAAGCCCATACACAGGAATCATCAGCAGTCATCTGCTCTCAGGACAAGGCTCCTCAGCCTCAGCACACAGAGAAATCTCCATTTCTCTTCTGCTTCAGGAATATAAATCCAGGGTAGGACAGCAATGCAGCAAACCCATGCACTTCATGTTCCTGTCAGGTAGGCAGTGCTTGTGTTGGATGTTTAGATCGTGTTTATGCACTGTTTATGTTCATTGTGAGGGTTGTGTATGTAAAGCCTGAGCCTTGGCATTCCTGACGCCAACGCCTGGCCTCAGGTCCCCTAAGAGTCATTTGTTTTGTTGCAGGGTCACCTCTCACTGCATGATGAAATTTTGTAGCCAAAAATTTGGCTTTTGCTGCCTTGTGTTAAACACCAGAATTAACACAGAATCCCACCATGGAGCATCATGTCTTTGGTGAGGAAAACACTGGGATTCAAGTAAAAGTAGAGCATATCTCAGTGTGTGATTAGTCTGTTAGTTTCCACAATATTTCTGCTGTGCATAGGACAGTTCTTGTACGTGCAGCTAAAATATTAAACAGACCAACAAGATATTCCTGGCCTTTCCTCAAACATAGGCATCCCTTCCCACTGCCTCAGGGTGTGTGCATATCAGAAAGAGACAAGCTAAGCTGGCAGAAACCATCTTTCACCATTTCATACCTCTCCTGAGCAATTCATCTTGCTTGCAACCATCACCACATCAGTCACACTGTCATTGTGGCATGAACACCACCTCCTCCCACTTGCTGCCCACCTGGGCAATGAGCTTGGCTCCCTTGCATGGCATGGAACAGTGACAGTCCTGGTAGAAGGAAAGTGCTGAGACCAACCCACCTGACTGCCAGGGGTGTCCCCCACCTTGACTCTACACCAACAAATGCTGAGATCTCTGGGCCACAGTGCCATGGCACTGCTTATCTGCTCAACAGCAACACCATGAGCCAAGGTATCCATGGGAAAGGGTGTTTCTGCAAGCTGTTCTTCTTTCCCAGGGTAACATGTTGTCAATTAAATGGTCTTGAAAAAAATGCTGAGAAAAACATGTGGTCTGCACATGTATCTGGCAAATAGGCAACCCCCGCAAAAGTAGTCTGTCCCTTCTTCTTCCCCATGCCTGTGGAAATCTGTTTCTGATTTCCATTTATTTTTTTCACAAACATTTGAAAATCAGAAGTTCAATACTCTGAGGTTTTACAGTCACCTGGTTCCAGTAACCCGAGGAGGTAACCCCAGATCTGTACACCTTGTTAACCTAGCACATAAGAATGAGGGCTTGAGGTTAGCTCTCAAATTTGTGCTTACATGCTTTCCAGAATTCTATGTTTATGTTTGTATGGAAATGTTAGGCTGTTCTTACAAGGCTGTGCCCCTTAAAGGTGTGTACACACAAAGGCCACACTACCTGGGTGACTTTGTTTGACTTTTAGACAGTTTTCTTCCTTGCATCCCTCCTAGACAACCTTCTGTGTCTGACAGAAGATGGACAGTTGGAATTTGTCTTTGTGCCCCCCAAATGCCAGAGTTTCACTGAAAAGTAGCCCATGCATCAGGCAATCAGCTGTGCTGACCTGTGGGGCACTAAAATCTTATTTCCTCTAGGAACTGATCCTTGTCTCCTGTCACAAGGTACACCAGGGTGGTGATTTTATAACATGAACCTGAGGGTGCATTCCTAGGGAAAGCACAAGAGCCTGGGGATTCAAAGACATCAGGGATGATGATAAAGGCAACGTAAGGCATCTGGTTTGGTCTCACCCTCACTGCCAGTGGGGAAGGCTTCTTGGGGGAGGTGCCAGCTGCACCATGCCAAACTTTTGTCTTGGGCAGAGCTGGTTGGGCTGGTCTCTAACAGATCCTGGGAAAGAATAAATGATTTTGCAGTGTGGGCAGTCAGAGTTTGAGTTGCCTCAGTTTCTTCCCTGGGTAATTTTTATTTGGCAGGGCAGAAATAACCCCAGAGCACAGGTGGGAGATCAAACTGTTCAGAACCCATAGTAAGTCCTCTGTCTCAGGGACAGAGAAGACACCGTGCCTGGTTTTTGAAGGAGGCTCTCCTGCTTAAAGTAATCATCTCTCACAGTTTTTAGATTCAGAAACCAAGCACCAAGCATGGGCCTTTTTGGCTACAAAAAAGCCCACCCTTCATGTTGAGGATGCCCTTCCCTAAAAGATTTTCCTTTACTCCCTCTTCTGCAGCTGGTTGACAGAAGGCCTTAGAGATTAGCTGCGTTCCTGTGAGCTATTTATACAGAAATATTTCGTGTTGAAAGATGTAAGCCCTTTGTTTCCTCTGTATATACACAGTGATCCCTGCAGGCAAGCAAATCCTGCTTTGTTTTGGATCAGATACTCTGTGAATTGCTGTTGTAAAACAGCCCCGAGTGCACTTTTATGAGTCAGTCTCACCTTTTCACTTCCACATATCACCAGGCACTTTCAGATGTCTGTGCAGCTTTCCAATTTCAGATTACCCTAGTTAAAACAAGTCTAATCCCCACTTGGGATGATGCTTCCAAAACATTTTCTCTGAAACAATATTTCTTGATAATTTTTCCAGGCAGAGAAAACATTTAGCTCCCTGGTTGAGCAAAATAAGAAAACCCCCCAGTAACACACTTGGCCAATTTGGCTGGCTGATGTGTTGGATTAGGCAATCCTGATATGTAATGGAATCCTCAAATCCTAAAATAAAATCTATGGGATCATACAGTATTCTCTGCTCTTGTGAATGGAGAGGGACTGTGCTTCCACACACCCCAGGTGAGAGGATCTCGGAAAGGAAATGGAGATGAGAATAACACAAAAATGCAGGCAGAAAAACATAGGGATAGATTTCACCTCAGATATCCCTCCCCTTCTCCCTTCCTGTAGCAGAATAGTTCATCTGCTGGAGCATACAGTCAGGCTCTTATGGTATGAGCAAACTCAGGGGTGAGATCCTGGCAGAACTGCCCGGGTGGAGATTTTTCTATATGTCTCTGCACTGTGGAGAGCACCAGCAATTTGGGAACCTGAAAAAACCAGTGAGCTCCATACTGAGCCAGCTTGATGGGTCTTGAGACCCTCTAATCAAACCTCCCACAGGCTTTTCAGCTCCATAAGCAAGGACTCTGTCATAGGGAAAATCCAGAAGTATGAAGCCTGAATACTGGGTTTAGAAGATAAGTCAGCTGGCAATTCAACATGGCCTTTCTAGTCTCCAGGCCTTCTTCTTCTCACTTCTCCTCCTCTCCTCAGTTCTGACAGGAGCAGAGGCAATTAGCACAAACTCAAAGACAGGATAATTCAACTGGACATCAGGAAACACTTCCTTACCATGCAGGTGACTGAGCACTGGCACAGTGGTGGCAGTGGTGGAGTCTCTCTCCTTACAGGGAACAAAAACCTAACCAGATATGATCCTGGGCAACCAGCTCTGGATGCTCCTGCTTGAGCAGGGGAGTGGACCAGGTGACCTCTGGAAATTCCTTCCTGCCTCCATCATTATCTGTGATTCTGTGAATCCACAGGAAAGATCCCTTCCCCTGGAGCCTCTCACATTCTGTGTGGCAGCAGGGAAGCTCAGTGCTAGCAGCAGCCCTCTGTTACAGCCTCTAACTGGGAAACAGTTTTGTGTGACCCAGTATGAGTCACTGGACTTGCAGGTCAATGGCCAAATACTTCTTTTCGTTACACCCATTTAGTCCTGTGGGCTTCAGAGAATGGGAGGGTAATGGAGCTGCTCCAGCTACATTTTACTGGAGCAAAACTGCATTTTGGTCCAAGCTGTTTCAAAAACACTCAATAAACAAAGCACACTTTAATATGCTGTCCTGAAAAGGTCACCAAATCTTATTCCTTTGGGAAGAGAATTAATTTAAATAAGACTTGGTTGAGCAATAATAGCATTCTAAAGTGAATTTTGCTTTTTCTTGGACAGTACAGGTTGCCATCAGTTGCTGCATCCTTCCTCAGTTGCACAATTTAGTGATACAAATATAAACTGCTGCTATTTACTGGGCACTATTTACAGTTCCTCTAACTGTAATTCCTCTGAAATGAGGTTTTATGCTAATGGCTTCCCCACTTCACTGGCACTTGGGTAGTAAGAATTTAAATTTGAAGACTTTTCACCTCAGCTTTGATTCAAGGATTTTATTTTTCGTTACTTGCAAGTTATCTGTACCACACTTACTAGGCATGCTGCAGCTTTAAAGGGCTCCTTCAGATCAACTTAAAGCACTCTGAACACTTTTCCACATTTTTGTGGTATTTTTGTAGAGTCAATGATTATTATTTTCCAGATTGAGAGAGCAATATGTTCCAAATGTCCCCATTCCTCCCAAATAAATATCCCAACCAAACAAAAAACATGTCTATAAATCAAGTTTCATTATATGGTTTTTATGAAACTTTTTAAGACCAACACAGATGAAGAAGGACGGCAGATGACTCTGGCCTGCAGTGGAATTTTATTCTGTTCTGCAAAGCAGAAGTACTGTAGGAAAAAATGTCACTGTTGTTGCCAATGTTGCCTTCCAATAACAAAAGTTAAACTTTAACCAATAGGTTTGTTATAATTGATTCTTTTTACATGGAACTATTCTAGGGTATGGCTCATTGTTTTGAATCAAGCATATTTATGGAGAGTAAAATAAAATATATTTATGATTTGCAGTTTTTATTTTATTTTTATTTTACTTCGTGAAATATTAGATTTCTTATTTCTATTAAAAAGAGAAAATCTTCCACTTTTAAAGACAATAGAGCATCCAGCTATATTTATACAGAACCCAGACAACAACTCCACATTTTGTCTCTTGAGTTTTTTCTCTGTCTTCTTCCTACCTCATATATTTAATAATCTTCTAAGTCTACCAGCCCTGATTGCTGGGGTCATGCCTGGCATTAAACATTTAACAGAGACCTTTTGTTGCTCACTGAATGGTTATGACAAATGGCAGATTGTTACAGCAGGAGCTGTGTTATCAAAAATCAATCACGAGTGTGCCAAAAACTCTGACTCCTTTTGCAGAATTCCAGGGTGGAACAGGCATTGTCTAGATTGGAGAAAGGGACAACTCAAACACCAGCCAAATAAAAACCTTAGGAAGAATGAGGAACACAGATGTCCAGCTGGAGCCAGCAAGTGTGTCACCAACTGTGTTCTTTTTTACTTGCTTTTGCAAGAAAAATCCCTAAAAGAGGGAACCTTTAAAGGCTGAATGCAGTAAGGACTAGTGAAGGTGAGTGTCCTATCTGCATTTAAGGAGGTGGAAGCAAGGAAGAGGAACAAATCCAAAGAATTCAGCTGAATGTGGAAAGCTCTTGGAACAAATTATGAAATGGCCTGTGAGCAGTTGGAAGAAAACACAGTGCCCAGAAATGGCCAGCATGGTTTTGTCAAGAGTAAAGCATGTTAATGGAATTTAGTTCTTTCTCTGACGTGGTAACTCACTGTGCAGGGTTCACGTGGTCAGGTTTTGGTAGAACAGGGTTTACAGGGGAAGCTTCTGTGAGAAGGTGCCAGAATCTTCCCACATGTCTGACAGAGCCAATGCCAGCCAGCTCCAAGAGAAGCCCACCACTGGCCAGGCCAAGCCCACCAGAACAGTGGTAGCACCTCTGGGATAACAAACTAAAAAAGGGGGAAAAACTTCTGTGCAACAGCAGCCAGAGGAAAGAGAAGTGAGAATATGGGAAAAAACAGTCCTGCAGAAATCCAGATTGTTGAAGAAGGATGGGGAGGAGGTGCTCCAGTCACTGGAGCAGAGAGTCACCAGAAGCTCAGACTTGGTGAGGCAGCTCTGCCCCTACAGCTCATGGAGGTCCACGAGGGAGCACAGATCCACCTGCAGCTCGTGGAGGTCCATGGGGGAGCACAGATCCACCTGCAGCCCGTGGAGGTTCATGATGGAGCACAGATCCACCTGCAGCCCGTGGAGGTCCATGATGGAGCACAGATCCACCTGCAGCCCATGGATGCCCTGCCAGAGCAAGGGGATGTGTCCTGCCAGGAGCTGAAGCCTGTGAGGAGCCCAGGCTGGAGCAGGCTTCCAGCAGGACCTGTGGCCCAGGGAGAGGAGCCCACACTGGAGCAGTGTGACCCTGAAGGACTGCAGGCTGTAGAAAGGAGCCATGCTGGAAGAATTAATGAAGGATTGTGTAATTGGACTCCATGCTGGAGTGGAGAAGAGCATAAGGAGGAACATGTGATGAATTGACCACAACCTCCATTCCCCAGCCCCCTGAGCTTCTGGAGGAGCATGAGGCAGAGGAGTCACCAGTGAAGCTGAGCCTGGGAAGGAAGGTGGAGGGAAAGTGCTTTTAGTTTTTCTTTCAATTCTCACTGTTACTAGTTTAATAAACAATAAACTAAATTAATTTTCACCACGTCAGGTCCGTTTTACCCTTGGCAGTAACTGGTGAGTGATCTCCCTGCTCTTATCCCAACCCACAAGATTTTCACCTCATTTTCTCCCCTCTTCCTGCTAAGAAGAAGTGAAAGAGCAGCTTGATGGGCACTTGCTGGCCAGCCAAGATCAAGCCACCCCACCTGCTCAGCTGCTGACAGGGAAGCATCTGATGTAATTCATGGCATTAGTAATAAAGCTTTGGGATAGATGGTCTGCAAAAAAATACTATAATGTAACTATAATGTAACCAAAATTCAGTGATATGACTCATAGCAGGGTGCAATAATTGCTACCCAACAGAGATGGCACATAAAATAGCTCCTTTCAGATTGTGATTTATATCACTAAAATAGAAATCCAATTTACATGAGCAACTGGCATCAACATGTGCAGGCAGGTTCAACACTCAAACTGATCTCATTAAGCAGAAGAAATGGTCTAAATTAGTGAATTTATTAAAAACACAGAACTGAGAAATCATGGACTAATTAGGAAAAAAGAGAACCTCTCAAGGCAGCAGTAACAGAGAATAAGCTCTATGAACTGAATATGAAAGAGGATGATATTTGGGAAACAAAGCAAACATCGCCCTGGGCCATATTAGCAGGACTGCTGTAAGTCAGACACAGGAGGTGAACTTTGCCCTTCATTTATGCCCTTTGAGCAACAAATCCAGAGGACCCTTCAGCACCTCTGACCTCCATATTTCAGTGCCAGCTTTGGATACTGCAAGTTAAAAAATATGTAAAGAAAACAAAACAGAGAGTAAAAAACTGTGATGCTGGCAAGCCCTTTAAGCAACAGGACTTATGAGGAAATGTTTTAACAAAGTTTGTTGTGCTTTTCTGTACTAAAAGGGGAAAAGAACCAGTAGAAACACCACAGAAACACATAGAGAAGAAAAGCCTGAAAACTGCTGGCCTTCCTGTACTTGGAAATGTTATCAAGAATGTTACATATTAGAAGGAAAGTTGTTCTCTAAGTGCCCTTAGGCTATGATAAGGAAGAACTAACAGGAAGAAAAAATGAAAAAGAATTTCTTAAATGAATGTATCACAGAACAACTTAGAGAACCCCCAAATTCTATTCCTAGAGGATTTTAAAAGAGGTTAAAAAAGTGTTGATAAGCAATGGTTACATTTAATTGACCCTTGTTCCAAAGAGGCACAAATTCCTGTTCTGAGTTCTCTTCAACTCTAGTTTTCTATAATACGATATGAAAATACATGTTCTTTCTACTAAGAGCTGCTGGCAGCATTCTCACTTTAAGGGGAAAAAAAAAAGTAATGTTTGGAACTGCTGTGAATTTCTTTCCAACTCTGGTTTCCTGTCAATAGACTAAAGCCTTGATTTTTACTCAAAGCCTCAAGGCTGGTAGCCTGTTTTTTTCAGACGTTTACAGTAATTCAGTACTTCCAGTAGTGTTTCCATCTAGTATCTTTTTTTAATCCCTTTTTATGCAGCACTACATTGCTTTTGGTACTTTTTTTTTTTTTCTGAAGTCTTTTACTATTTAAATGGTTACAAAAATAAGAAACCGCTTGAGCTTCCCTAATCCTCTTTCTATAGGAAGCTGGATGAAAACCTTTTTTCCTTTACAGGGTCACATCCCATTTTCCAGGATGTCTGAGCCTCCCTTCTCCACATGTTTTGGTGATGTTTATGCTGTTTTCCTTCTTGAAACATTTACACCATTAATAAACTGGGCACAATGCAATAATTAAATATTTGCACTGCAAGGAGGTTGAGTACAAAGGAATAAGCAGGAAAAATAATATTCAGCTTCCAGAGTTACTTGTGTTTTGTCTGCTTGGTATAGTGATGTATGCCCATGCTGCCCAAAGCCCTTGCCAGCCGGGCTACCCACTTCCTCAGTGGAGCTTCCTAGACTTAAAATCATCTTAAATGCAGTTCAAGTTTCTAAAACCCAGCAGCTATGCCATGTGTTTATCTTTTAAGTGAGAAACAGTCTAAAGAAGATGAAGTTGACTTTTATGTCAGCTACCAGATCCCTCCCACGCCTTTTTTATTCATGCTTTCTGCTACTACATCCCTCCCTCTTATGACCAGAAAAAGAGGAATCTGTTCCCATTCAAAAAGGATTGAACAAAGAACATGCTACAATACCCATGTTTTCCTCTTAACTGAAAGCACCTCAAGGCTTTGGTCAATCAGTCAGACTGGGATAGATATGCTGCTCCCTTTCCACTTTTATAAACAAACCTCCTATATTAAGGAACTGATTTAAGTATTTGAACAGAAACACACATCAGTGGCAACAATGAATCATTATTGTTGTTTAACTGCAGGAAGGACTTCGGGTGTCCTAACATAAGCAAGTGTTTGTGAGAAAGAGGTGTTTTAAAGTAGTGGTTAATCCTAACCTTAAATATTTACCAGACCTGCAGATTCAGTATCACACTCCGTGCTCTGGCTCAGCCTGTCTGCAGTACCAGGGAACACAGGAACTGAGGCCCCTTCAGATTATTCCAGGGAGGTTTGATACTCTGCCAGGAAAAGTCTTGAGCACATAACATAACTGCTGGATGCTGGCAATGGGCACACAGACGATGTGGCTCTAAAAATGTCTGGTTCAGTACACTGCAGCTGCTGGGAAAAAAGGACACTTCCCCTTTTGGTGAAGAAAGTTCTGCTTTGGCAAACTTTTAACAAGAGGCACACAGCAGCAGAACCCAGGGCACTTTTGGTACCAGCAGTTATCATGAGACACATTGTTTGGGCTTTCTTCCTGCTTGGGCTTTCAGTGTGCTGCTAGTTTTGTGTGATGACCCAGGCAGAGAACACGAGTTACCCTGCAGCACTGACAATGGCTGGTCCCCAAGAGCTGCACACTTCTTTGAAGCCATCTGGATATAGGTGAGGATCAATTTTCTACAGCACCTTCCCTAGACCAGAAATTCTGATAACCTACTCTTGCAAATTTGCATGAAGTGGGGTCCAAACCAAGGATGTGGATTGTCTCATCTAGAAAAAGCCCCGAAGGAATTTATCATGAGGCATACAGGGTTGGTTACAAATCTTGTCCTCTGGGGATAAAACCCACCAGATTCCTCCTTGAGTGTTTTTCACTCAAGCTTGTCATTAACTGAGCTCTTGCCTGAGCTTATGGAGAGGTGGTAGATCAGACCTGGGTGGGCTTCCTGCAGGTATCCCAGGAATTCTTTGGGACCCTTCCTGGAAAACCATCATACACACAGAGAAAGAACAGATGTGGTCTGGCTTTCATGTCTGCATCTGGAGCTTTCAGCATGGCCAAGACCAGGATTAAGCTAAAACCTGATGAAAGCCAATCAATAATGGGTCTCAGGCAGCTCAAGTCTGCTTTCAGCCTTTGTCTTGAGTTTCTAAGAGTGGCAGACAGAAAAGATCTAGAAAATCTCATTTCACCACTGAGAATAAACTGCTGTAAAGCAGCTTCACAGCTGCCCAGGGATGTGGGAAAAGAATGTCCCTTCTCCCAGCCTGCATCAAATGCCACAGAAAGAACACAGGATTAAATTTGGCTTCTGTGGGCTTTTCTGTTCTGGAACTAATGACAGTGATAACCCAGCAGGAAGAATCAGATATGGCATATCTGGTTTAGCAGTCAAAAAATCTAGTTAAAGGTTTTTGATTATTTCTATGCTAACTTAAAAGAATTTTTTTTTCTTAAAAGAATTTTTAAAGCATGTTCCCCATTTTACTGTAATTACCAGCTTAAAATACTGCTGCAGACAGATCTTTATGATTTTCAAAATGCATTAACTAGTTATGGTCAAGGCTTCCTTTCTGAGTTAAGAATTGTTTTCAGGACTTATTTAAGTTTCTAACAAGATGAGTTTGAAGTTCTGTCCAAATATTAGCTTGAGATATCATGTTTGAAAATTGACAGTAAAAACTGCAACAAATTTTTGCCCTCTTTTAAACTCTGATAATTTTCAAAGAGCTTCTTCTGAGATATAAATAACCTATGATGTGTGGGACAAACAAAGCCATAAATGAACTCCATCAGGGAAAGCACGCTAACAGGAAATCTTACATTCAGTAGCAAATATTCTTAATGATTCCCTTATCAGTTTGCTCAGGATCTTTCAGAGCTGAAAGGACACAAAGTGTGGTACAGGCAGTCTTTTCAGATACAGGGCCTTTAAGCATGAAATGCTTTGTTTCAGTGTGTTCACATTGCTCTCCCAGGGTGATGTTGTATTAACTATCCTGCTCAGAGCTCTGCTCTCGTTGCCCAGATGTGTCCCAGCTCCATGGCACATGGTGCTGTTTGCTGGGATGGATTCTCCCTTTTTGCAAGGCTGCCCAGCAGCACAGACCGTGTGTGGGTGGATTACAACACTCAGGCCTTTACACAAAGTGTGCCTACGTGCACTCAGAATCTGCTCATCCCACAACACTAACATTTGTGCTAGCTCCAACACTTGTAATTACTGAGAACCTTAAAGTATTGAAGTCTTACATTCTGGCCTTGGTTCTGAAGCAGAAAACAACAGGGAATTTCCTCACCACTTCAATAGTAAATTTTGCTACAAAATGTCTCTCAAGATTAATTTTTAGTAAAATAACCTCAACTTACTAAATTAGCCTTAATTTAACAAATTAGCCTCAACTTAGTAAACCAACGTTAACCTAACCTTAGCTCTACCCAGCAAAGTAATACCAAAATTAATGAATAATAATTAGCCACGTTTGTAAAGCTTTGCTACACACTATTAAACACCTGTGGCCTTGCACCCATTTATGTTATGTCTCAGCTCTGGGTGATGAAAAGCTAAATTTAATCCTCAGCCATGCTGGCAGACACTTAGAGAGTTCAGTGAGGTAACAGGGATCAACACACACTTCCTGAAAAACTGTTTTTTTCCATTTAGCACCACTGGTGATCAGTCCACTGCAGTGAGGACCCGGGAAGCAGCAGCAGCAGCAGCAGCAGCCTGTGCACGAGTAACTCACTACAGACTCTGGGAACTCCTGTCCCCCGGGCTCTGATTGCTGCTGGGCATCATCTGCTGCAAAATGAGCTGTGAAGTAAAGAGAAATGATGTGTCTGAGTACAGGATCTTCCACCAGGGCCATTTAGGATACAAGCTATAAGGACTGTGCTTCATAGAAAATAAATACAAGTAGCCCTTTAAGATGCATTTTTTCCAGCTGCTGTTAACACTGCTTTGGTTGTTCCTTCTTACTCTGCTTGCCCTGTACTTTTTGTAAGTAAGGCAGGCTTTAGAATTTTTCTATCTCTGTTCATTGAATACCCTCCAACACAGCCCTGAAAGTTCCCAGTTTTTGTGACATCCTCATCCTTTTCACCAGAATTCCTTCCTGCTCCAGCTGATGCTCCGCTGTGTGATGTCTCTGAATCAAGTTTTATTTACAGTGAGCTCTTACCTTTCCAGTGATAACTGGAGCTGGAAAAAGGCAGTGCAGCAGCCTCCTAACAAAAACTTTAACCAATGATTTCTGATCTAAAGCCCATCCTTAGCAGTAGTTCTGCCAATGTTGACCACCTATTTGTTCAAAAAAGAAATATGATGTTTACAGGTTTTAAATTATGTTGACCTGCTCACATCAACCCTCAGGTGTTTGCTCTATTAGATACTTGTTCTGAACATTAAGTAGGTCAGAAAGAACCATATTTCTTCCAAAATTAACAGAGACCTTAGGCCTCTTTGATTTTTGCCTTGGGTTTTTAAAACTCTAAGCCTTCCTCTCATATCCAGAGGACATGCTGTACAGTAGAATTTCTGTCCAGAAAGTGCTTATTTTTCCAAGTAGGTGGAGCCTCCAGAGTTCACCTTTTTAAGCACTCTTGGCATCCTTCACTGTTCAGTCTGTTTTACAGTGGAGATCCCAGCACTGCTGTGATCTGCTCTATGCACTCCTATGTTGGCTTTCCTTTGGGCCTGCTCCTTCCACTGAGCAGAACTTATTCCCGTTTCCTTTAGCTTTTTGTTACTGTCTTAAACACCAGATTTATCTCAGCCTCCCAAGCCACAATTTGTATCTGTTGCCTCATTATATTCTCTGCCACTACCAAAAAGGGTTTGTCTTCATCATCCCTCCAGTTTCCTCTCACATAGATGCAGGCTGCTGTTAGACCATCCCTGTGTCTCCTCTTGCAGGACAAACTCAGCTCCCTAACCTTCTCCTTGAAGATCATCTGCCCTAGCATAACTGTCTTTGCAGCCCTTTGCTGAGTTTTTGAGGTTCTTGACATCCTGGTGGGTCCAAAACTGGTCCCACCAGGGATGAATAAAGGAGGTAATAATTTCCCTGAATCCGCTTTTCCTGATATAACTCCATGTGCTGTTTGCACCACCTGTAATGAGAGCAGACCATTGCCTCCTTACACATTTTGGCATGCAGATCCCCTTTTATAAAGTCTCAGCCATTCAGCTCTCAGCCTGTGCTGATGTGTGGGGCTATTCCACCCCAAGCACAGAACCTGACACTTCTCCCTGATGAATTTCAGGAAGTTCTTGGTACAGTTTCCATGTTTCTCAAAGTCCTTCTGGGTTAAAGCTTTGTCACTTGGGATCGATCATTTTCCCTTACTAAGCATCATCTGGAATTTGCTGCAGGGTGCACACCCCTTGTCTCATCATCCAAATCACTGATGAAGACTTTGAAAAATCCTGGATGTCCTCAATACTCCATTTGTTACTGGCCTTCAGCTGGATGTTAAGCCACTGATTATGACACACGTTAGGCCTGGCATCACAACCATTCTTCAAGCACACTCATGCATCCTCCAATACTTCCTCAACTTGAAAAGAAGAATGCTGTGGATGAGAGTGTCAAAAAAATGTTACCTGAGACAGGATAGATTCTCTACTGTCTCTTTATTCACATAGCCAGTCTTTCCAATAGCTGTCCTTTTTCCAAGGCAAATGTCAGGAACCTCCCCTAAATAACATGATGCTTTGCAGGTGGTATACATCAACCTGGCAATCACTCATCTTTGATGGTTTCACTAGCTGGATGGTTCCTACAGCAAAGAACCTCTCTCCTTCTTTTTGCCTTAGGCTGAAGAAAGCTTTCCTGGAGGTATGATTTGGATTACAAACATCTCTATTCTGTGGTATCTTGAGAAATTCTTCATTTTTCTTTTACATTTGTTTTCTGATAAAAATACAGCAGTTATGTTTTATTTATGAGAGTGTCTGTATTCTGTTAAAAAACTTATCAGAGTTGTTCTTAACTGAAAGCTGTTAAACATATCAAAAATTTCAGTTGCTGTGAGAAATAAGAATACTGCCTTCTTTTTGGCACCCAATTTCAGGCAGACTGTAGCTGAAATACTGGTAAAATTTCCCAGTGTTTTTCACCTATCCAGAGGCTGTCAGCAGAGGTGGTGCTTCACCTGCTGCAATTCTTCATTAGCAGGAAGTTTTTGAGGAGCACTGAGGGCTTGAGAGGTCTGCAGGGGCTGTTCTCTGCTCAGTGTTTAACTCCAGGTGGATGTATGTGATAATAAAACCCACGGAGGAGCCTGCTCAGTTCCTCTGGATGTGTGTAGGCTAAAAGGGACAAGGTGCGAGCTCGACAGCCAGACCCTTGCCTGCCCACACGCTGAATTTCAGTTTTGCTCCCTGGTTCTGGCCCCAGGAGCTGCCAGCAGGCAATATGGGGATGACCACACTCCAGCCTGCACAGCCTCCCAAGGCTGTCCCATCCTCCTGCAGAGCCCCATGCATACCCTGGGGGATGCACACACCCCTTCAGCTTCAGGCCATAAAAACATCACTCTTGCGGGTTGCAACACTGCCCTTTGAATTTTTCAGAGCCTTTGTACTCAAAAACACAGCACAGAAATAAAGATAAATCTTAGGACCGAAGGGACACCACTTGCAGCACAGAAGGGAGCCAGGGCCAAATGCCACACAACTTGTGGGGTCAGTCTGACACACAGGGCTCGCCCCAAGACTGAAGTCAGGCCATGGTGTCAGGGCCAGGCACTGGGGTCTGGCCACTTGATGTTTAGCAGAATAGACACAGCATCTGTTTGAGATGCAGCTTGTACAGGCCAAAACTTAGCACCAAAGTGGGATTTTTTTGTGGCTCATTTGCTCTGCTAATCTGAAACAGATTTACCATGCCTTGTTTAATAGGGAACAGCCTCTAAAGCTATTAAATGAATGAATTGCTGGTTTAGGGCTGGCTGTTTGATTCTGAGCAACTGTTTTGAAATGGCTGGCAAAAAGAGCATGTCCAGTTTTGCTGCAAGAGCTGCAATCAGCTTACCTATTGCTCTCTTCTCCTGTCCCTACTCCCTCCATTACTTTGTCTTATAGCTACAACTGATCTTTGTCAAAAGAAGCCTCTTAAACAGATTGCAATCAGAAACTGCTGCTTGTGTCCCATCTATGTCCTCTCTGGCATCTCCTTCCTTGAAACTTTTGTATGAAGCCATTCAACCCTTGTCTCCTCTACCTGGACAGAAGTCAGGGAAGAAACCTGAAGTATCTGTTTCATAGGTGTTTGTGTTTATGCCCAGGAGTCCGAGAACATGAAGGTGGTCCCAGTCCTGTTGGTGTGGTCAGCTCTGAGGATACAATCCCAACCAACAACATTACGTTGTGTTTCCTTGATTCTGTGTTCAAAGACCAGCATTTATGACCAACAACTTGAGAGAAAAGTAATTGCCATCTAACTAATCACAAGTGACACATGTCATTTAGGGTCTTGATGCACCAGACTTTCTTTTAGTGAATTGCTCAGCTCTGTTATTGCTCTGTAAATGTGTTGCTCTGGGCAAAAGGACACACAATTTTCAGTGCACTTTCAAGCAGAGGGCACATGATATTTCTATGTGAGGAAGATTAGACAATGATCAGGCCTTTTACCAGCTCTTCCTTATCAGACATCAGTGAGGAAAGAACTCTGACTTGCACTTGCTCAGCTACTCCTCAAACTGATAGAAACCCTTCAGCCTGTTCTGCTTGATTTTGAGCTATCTCAGCCTTGGTGGGTTCAAAAGTTCAGCTGAGATGTGAGTTGGATGTTCCTTCAGTAGGGCTGTGAAAAATGGAATGGGAAGGATTCTGGTACACACAGATGAACCCGTGGCTACGTGTCTGTGTGTATAGCAATGCCTCAGCCAGACTGAGTGGGAGGAAGAGGTGAGGGGGGAGGGAACTACTTTCCAGATTTCTAGCCAGTAGAGGAACTTCTTTAAAAATATAACAGTTAAATATGGGGGCTAAAAGGGAGAGAGGGAGCAATTGTACTCCAGTTTTGGAGCAATTTTGCTCAAACAGATAATGACCACAGAGAATCAAAAAGATGCCAAATTGCATTTGATGCCTTCTGCCCTGGTCAGTTTAGGAATTGCAGGCATCTCAGCCAAAGTGACCTGCAGCAAAGTGTTTGAAATCATGAGATTTCCTAGTGGCTTCCAAGTTCAGTGATCTCTTGTTTCTAATAGCCTAATTTATCAGAGCACAGACTCACACACAACACCTCTTTGGCCACACTTTCCTGCTAAAGAACAAGTTGATGCAAAGTCTGTTTTACATAAATGGCTTTAAAAGTTCCCTTCAAGTTGTTTGTGCAGCCCCCAAGTGAGCTCTGTTTGAACATCCCCAACACTAACATCCAGGGATGATGTGAGCAGGGTTCATGATGGTCAAGTACATAGAATACTCCCTTTCTAGTATGTGAAAGTCACTTTTAAGAAAATACAATTACAACTTACAGGTACTTCTTCAAATTTGCTGTTGAATTTGCAGCACAGGACATATTTGCAGTGGATGGTCAGTCAGATTCTCACTGAGCAAATCACGGAATCACAGAACCACAGGATGTACTGACTTGAAAGGACCCACAAGAATCATCGAGTGAATGGCGATGGAGTCCTGGCACCCCAAGGTTTTGGCCAGGCAGATTGAGGGAGAATTACAGATGCAAGAAGTTGTAGATGACCAACTGTGAGCATTAGCTAGGCTCTGTTAAAATCTCTGTTCACTCAATCCCTCAAAAGCTTAATTAGTGGTCTGTGCAGCTTGTCTTCTTGTAGGTCATTTTGGAAAGAAAAGTCCAAGGGGAAGAAATGTCAAAGGCTAGATGTTAATGCTGAAAGCAGTACTTTCTAACTGGCTTTCTTTAGGCAGAGGAAACTCTGGTACAGGATCTGGAAACTCCATGGTACAGGATCATGTCCAGACAGTTCTTGGATATCTCCAGGGAGGAGGCTCCACACCCTCTCTGGGCAATCTGTGCCAGTGCTCAGTCACCCACACATTAAAGAAATTCTTCCTCATGTTCAAGTGGAACTTCCTGGGCATCGTTTTCTACCCATTGCCTCTTGTCCTGTTGCTGGGCACCACTGGGCACAGCCTGGACCATCCTCTGACACCTCCCTACAGACACTGACAGACATTGATGAGGGCCCTCTCAGTTTTCTCTTTCTGAGGCAGCTCCCTCAGCCTTTCCTTGTAAGACAAAAGCTCCAGTCCCTTAATCATCTTTGTTGTCCTCCACTGACCCACTCCAGGAGCTCCACGTCCCTCTTGTACAGAGGACTCCTGAAATGCACACAGCACTCCAGGTTTGGCTGCACAGGTCTGAGCAGAGGGGCAGGATCACCTCCCCTGACCTGCTGGCAGTGCTCTTCCTGATGGACCCCAGGATAACTTTGGTTTCCTTGGTCCAAAGGACACTGTTGTCCGTGGCTCATGGACAGCTTGTTGTCCCCCAGGACCCCCCAGGTCTTCTCCGCAGAGCAGCTTTCTGACAGGTTAGGTCAGCCCTTAACCTGTTCTGATGCCCAGGGTTATTCCTCCACAGGTTCAGGACCCTGCATTTGCTCCTTTAGTCTGAAACACAGGTGCCACTGAGATCTCTAAAATCCCAGTTGGGCTGCCACCAAATCAGGATGTGTGTGAAACCACTGCCACCCTGGGAAAAGGAGTTGCTCTAGATCCTAACCGAAACCCCAGCTGGGATTTCTTTCCTTCTGTCTTATCCTGCACAAGTTTCAGTGAACCCCTGCTGGCTTAAGCTTTGCACAATAGATATATCCAAAAATGAAGGCTCTCTTTGTGAGTTTTTGGTGTGAGAGACAGGTTTTCATCTAGATATTGCAATTGGAGCCTTTTCTGTTTGGAGGAGGAGTGAAAGTATGAGGCAAATCCCAATTCCCCTTCCAACTGTAGCAGGGATATAGAGCTATCTCTCTGCCTTCACAATGACATCTGTGAGCTGCAGAGCCAAATTCTTCCTTTTTCCTGTTTGGCTTGAAGAACTTTCATTATTTTTACAAAATGCATTAACTCCTTCAGGAGGAATTGCCAGCAAAGCATTGTGCAATGGATGTACACCCACCCCGTAGGCTGTGGCTGAGACCTTTTCCTGGTTAGCAGAAGAGCTGTGCTCAAACACACCTGAGTATGGTATCTGACACCAAGTCCCTGGTTGCCTGCATCCTCTACAGGTTATGGACTGAGGCAGTACCAGAGAAAACTCTCAGTGACCTTAGGTATTCATCTCAGAGGGAGCTCACAGTCAAAAACCTTATGTGGAAATAAACATAAAATCTATTTTAGATCTTGTCTCTCTTGGCTTTTACTCTTGGCTAGCTTTAATACTTACCATCATGTTGACTTCTCATAAGCCCAGTTCTTAGGCACTTATTCGCCCATGTCATGGGACCAAAAGCCTGAGTGGCCAAGGCGGGGCTGCGTCACTCGGCAGCCGAGTCCTGCTGTGAATGTCACTCACAGATTCCACACCAGCCAACAGAGCTTCCTAGAGAAATGTTCCCCTTGGTAAAACACTCCACCAAAACCTCCTGAAGGCACAAACCTGTTCAAAGCAAAACAGATCAACCCCTCCAGCCCCTCCTTTCATTACAGATAAATGCAATCTTCTGAGATATATTTTAAAAAATCCACTTCCTTTGCAAATGGCAGGAAGTTCCTAATGCTAGACCAAATAAATGACTCACCCCCCATCTATGCTTTTGCTGAAGCAGCTAAACCTGCCAAAAGTAGTTTCCAAACTGGAAATAAGTACTTAAGTGGGGATATGAATAATACCAGGCAAATCTCTGACAAAAGCATATGAATCTTCAGTCTGTGGTGTTATTTATTTATATTTTTAATTGAGGTCAATGCCCTCGGTTCAAAGCTGCATTGAATAATTTTTGGAAGGACAACTGATCTGAATGGCTACATGTCAGCATCATCCAGGGATCCAAAGACAACAACAAAAGGCTATAGTAGAACAAAATTCCCAGTGGACAGGGTGTGATATTTGATGGGTCACACAGGGAATTCTTTTAACATGAACCAGCAAACATCAAGTATTTTTCATAAAACATGTAGCTTAATCCAAAATTATCCATCCTGTATTGTTAGCGAGAACAAGGGAACACCCAGTTTCTTTTGCAGTGACTAATAATATTACCACTGCTTAAATGTAAACAGTGTGCAGAGATCTTTCTAAACAAATGCATAATATTTTTTGCAAAATATAACACTGTACTCCAACTTTATTTAATTATTTTTTCCTTCTTTGCTGTGGCAGCACAACCACTGAAATTTCCTGAGTTAATACTGGCATGGCAAGAAATATAATGTCAAGGGAAAGAGGAATAGTCTCATAATTAAAATCTGTTTCCATAGCATTGAAATTGATGGAATTGACACCCTTTGGTGGACTTTGGATCAGGTCTCTACTCCAGTGATTCTTCATTTGCACCACACTCTTTTCCCTGGAGCCTTGTTAGCATTGATTAGTTAATGGCTTTAAAGTGCTATTTAAATGCTGAAATATTGTTACTGCCAGATACTGGAACACATAGGCAGGTTTCTGCTCAGCACATATGATTAGTCTTTAACTAGCATGGAATTACAGCCTTTCATTCTTTGGTTGTGTGGATACCTACAACAATCCAATTTAGTAAAATGAAATAAAAACAAAACAGTAAATCAAGGACTTGTTTACTTTACTGTTAAATAACTTGAAGACCTATGCTGGGATCTCAAGTGAAAGCACCAGCAGCACAGGAGAGGTTTCAGGTTCATTTGCACAGCTGGCATGGGAATGGAGATCTCTGTCAGGGCAGCCACCCCTCCAGCGATGCCCTTCTCAAAAGGACAAGTGCATGCCAGCTGCACAGAGCTGGTTTATGAAATGAAATAATATTTACAGTAGAAGTACCCATTAGGATTTCAGAGGGCCCACATGGGTGGCAGCTTGTATTGTCTCCCCAGCACAGTGGTTCCTAAAGTACACACGTCTGTACACGTACAGCTCCTGCTACAGGAGCCATTCAGCTGCTGTGGGAATGCAGTGAGAGCAGTCCTGCAGCCCAGCACGGCCTGAAAACTCACTGAGGCTGTGTTGTTGCATTGTCAGCAGTGACATTGGCAAATTAAGCCTGGAAATTCCTGTTTTTCTAACCTGTCTTCTGTGCAGTCTTTTTCAAGCAGAGGGGAGTGATGTTCTCCAAGCTTTCAGCTGTGTTCCTTTCTGGCACAAGTCAGAATTTGGATCTCTGAGTACAAACTTTACCAATTACATCTTTACACAGTAAAATGCCTCCTAACTTGGGTTTTTAGAATTACTTCATTTTCTTTCGCAATCCACCAATCTCTCAAAAGTGACTGCAAATCACCATATTATTCTCAGCCACAACTAGCAAAATAGCTGGAAAGAGTGCATGAACTAGTGAAAGCTCTGTTTGGATGTACAGATTACCAGGCTTTCCAAGCAACTACTCTTTGAGACTTCTACTTGCCTGTCTTCAGCATTTTTGAAGGTCCAACACTGCATGTGATCTAAATAAAAAACTGCAAGGCCAAAGCAAAACAAAACACATCATTTCAGTTTTCCAGTCCATTCCAGACTCAGCATTTACTTTTTTAACTGCAAAAGTCTGCATCTAGTGAACAGAGAATAGTTCATTTTATCTGAATCTCTGAAGCTTTCAGACCCTTCCCCAAAAAGCAGCCAAGCACAGCACACTCTTAAACTCCTTGAGGATGGGCCAAATCATACAATTCAGATACTGCCCCAGATCTGTTTTCTGAAGGACCGAATGTTTTTGAGCTAAGATATTGTTTCATGATCAGATGAAGGAAGGATTAATCTGTTGGAAAATTAGTCAAGCCCATGTTCTCCTTCTAGCATTTGCACTTGTTCCATAACTTTGGTACACTGAGCTAGACAGATCTTCCATAACAAACACAGCATGCCAGTGACCTGATGACATAATTTTGAACATATGACTTCAAAATAGGCTCAGTTGCAAATTAAATTATTTGTGATGGTTTCATTGGTTTCCTGGCATCACAGTTTAAAACAATTATGAAAAAGATTAGGCCTTTTATCATTCAGAAAACAAACAAAGCACACAGTGCTGTCTTAGGATGACAAATGCTCTCCTGTGTTGCTCAGAAATACTTTTCATCCTTGCAGACATTAACTAATCAGAGGGAAGAAAACAAGACATTTCCTTTATTCTACACTTGGTAATACTTCAGAGTTATTGCTGTACAACATGATCTCCCATAATTTTGTGGTGAAAAAGGAACCAGACTTCCAGGGTCCTACTTCTAAAGGCAGCAGCTTCTGACTCAGGTGCAGAAGCTGACTTAGGAGGAGAGAAGTTAATATGCATTTGAACAGAAGCAAGCTTTTGTAGACTCGAGTTAATAACCTTATTATATAGCTGAGAAAACAGAGGCTGAGAGTTTAACAATTTCAGAGCTTGAGGAATTTCTGATTTCCTCTTCAGGCCACTTCACAAGGGGGAATGACAACATGCTGTGGATTTCATGTGTTTGGGTCGCAGTGACATACCATAAAAGTGAAGTCTGTTAAGTGAAATCACACACTTGGGGGAAGAGTGTTTTACAGGAAAGTCACAGAAAAAGCAGCTCAGGCCGTGGCAGTTGAACCCGCCTCTTGGCGGACAGCTACACACAGAACTGTGGATACAGAGATACTCTTTGCTCAGCAGGCGAGGGCCTCTTTTTTGGAATAAACGATTAGCTGCACTTCTTGCCAAAGGACTGTTCACTGGGAAACTCACCCAGCACTTGCAGCACTGGCTGCACCCCCTGAACTTCACCAGAAATGTGCAAAGGCATTATTTCCCTCCTGCAATTACAGTTACTTCCTAGTGGTCATTTTAATGTGCGAGCATAAGATTTTGCAACTCTGGTAAGCAGACTTTATACAGAAGTATGTCCGCAGGATCTGACCACCTGTGCCAGGGCCCCGCTGTCGCCATCCTCGGCTCAGCCTTTCCCAAGGCGGCTGCTCGGTCCTTGGGCAAGCCCTTGCACACATTCCCTTCTCCTCGCCAAACTGCTGGAAGCCCCGGCTAACCGGGGAAGCGGGACGCGGGTCTCCGCCGCTGGCTGCTCTCCAGCCTGCCCGGGAATGCGCTGTCAGCGCTGAGCCTCCTCCGCCCGGGCTGTGCGGCCAGTGAGGAGGGGGCCCGGGCTCGCGGGTGGGTGTCGGGGCTCCCTGCGGATACCCGGGCTCCCCGCGGATACCGGGCTCCCTGAGGATACCCGGGCTCCCTGCGGATACCCGGGCTCCCTGTCGGGCCGAGCACGGGGCGCAGCCGCCGCAAAAGCCCGCGGCCAGCGGGGCGAGCCCACGGCAGCGCGGGCGAGCGCAGCGCTGGGCGGGCGGAGCCGGTGGCGGGCGGTGGCAGCACCGCCCGGCGGGCGGGGCAGGGGCTATAAATCCACCCCGGGCCGCGGGCGGTGGCCGGAGTGCGGGGCGGCAGCGGCGGCGCAGGGACAGCGGCATCGCGGCAGGTAAGGGAGCTCCATCCGTCCTTCCATCCGTCCTTCCATCCATCCGTCCTTCCGTCCGTTCACCCAGCCCCGCGGACCTCGCAGTCTCCTCGAGCGCCCATCCTTGCATCACCCTCCTCCTTTTTCTTAAAACTAAATCCCCGTCCCGCCGCTCCGGGCA
>VXAX01005885.1:440416-504475 GCA_013399835.1 Leptocoma aspasia
CGGGGGCGCAGCCGCCGCAAAAGCCCGCGGCCAGCGGGGCGAGCCCACGGCAGCGCGGGCGAGCGCAGCGCTGGGCGGGCGGAGCCGGTGGCGGGCGGTGGCAGCACCGCCCGGCGGGCGGGGCAGGGGCTATAAATCCACCCCGGGCCGCGGGCGGTGGCCGGAGTGCGGGGCGGCAGCGGCGGCGCAGGGACAGCGGCATCGCGGCAGGTAAGGGAGCTCCATCCGTCCTTCCATCCGTCCTTCCATCCATCCGTCCTTCCGTCCGTTCACCCAGCCCCGCGGACCTCGCAGTCTCCTCGAGCGCCCATCCTTGCATCACCCTCCTCCTTTTTCTTAAAACTAAATCCCCGTCCCGCCGCTCCGGGCAGGTCTTTGCCGGGTGCCGGGGCAACGGGGGGCTCTCAGCGGCTTGGAGGGGGCAGCGCACGGCCCCGGACCCCGGCCCTTCCCGGGAGCGGGGGCGGCTGCGGGATGCTGCTGCCAAGGTCCGGGCTCCCGGGTAGCAGCGGGATGGGATGGGATGGGCTGGGTTGGAAAACAGCTGCGAAGCCAAGGCACATACTTTCTCTGCGGAAGTTGACCGCTGGTGACTGCTCGTGTTCCTCTGCTCTCGCGGCTCTGTGCTGGGTTTGGGGCACAGGACAGCACGGAGCGGTGCCCGCTCGGTTGTTTCGGTGGGGTTGTGTCACCGTGTGTGACGGCAGGAGCAGTTCCCCCCTGCTCCCAGGCACTGCTCGGCTCCGAGCACTCGCGGGGAGCGCTTGCGGTGGAGGCGCAGCCGCGCACTGGGCTTGATGAAATAAGGGATTTCACTTCTGCTAAGGAGGAGGTTTTGGTTAATGCTTTCCATCATGGTTCAGTTTTCCTATGAAACGCTTGCGAGTTGGCCTTGCTCACTGCATAACCCACTGTTTGACAAAGATCACAGTGCCCTGTTTAGCACCCCATCTCCACAACGGGACTTCACATAGAAGTCTTTCTCACCTACTTTATTTTGATGATTTCCTTTCTCTGCTTTAAGTAGGAACTGTACTTTGAACCTAGAAAATGCAATTGTAATGACATAGAAGAGGTCAAAGACAACCTGAAGCTTTCTGTGCAGGTTCTCTGCATGGTGTTTTCATTGTTTTGCTTTCTTCTGGCTTTTTGTCAACTTTTTTTTTGTGTGTATCCAAGTGTGTCAAAGATACACAGTTGCTGCAAAACTCTTTGTTGAGGGCAAGCAATGGAAATAACCTGTAAAGAGGAGCTATCAAGTGCTTCAGGTAAACATCTGAGAAGCCTGCCTTGCTGTTTTTAGCCTTGGCTGTTACAGGTATAATTTACATCCAAACTTCAGCCAGTGGCATTAAGCAGTGCACTTTGAACTTGGCTCTGGGAACATATTTGGTGGTTAGTTTTTATGGTTTTTTTTTTTTTTTTTGGTGGAGACTTCTTTTGTTTTGGTTTGTTTTTGGTATTTATGTTAGGGTTTTTTTGTGGGGATTTTTTTTTCTGTTGTTTGTTTTACTTTTGTGGTCTTTTAACCAGAGTCTAATGTAGTTTGACATAGAATGACTGTGTTTTTATCACAGGTACTTGAGTAAACAGCAGGAAGCTAATGCTGTATGATGTTCTGTGCACAGCAAGAATTTAATGACTTTGGATGAAATGCTAAAGCTCAGAGTAGATGCAGCACAAATAGTGATTCTTAAAGGCCTGTACAGTTCCCAGGGTACTAATGAGTGCCAGGCCCTCAAAGAAGAGTAACTCATGAATATGTTCAGGAGGAACTGGTGTGTGTTTTGGTATGGAAAACACAGATGCAGTGAAAGCAGGTTTTAATGTAGTAATGATAGACTCCTTAGGGTTTGGTTTTTATACCTAATATTTTTCAGTAAAAACTGAACAGATGCCACAGCATAATGGTTTGGGGACCTAGAGGCCTCAGCTTCTGAATCTGAGTTCCTTGATCAGCAGAAGACTGAATGGGTTTGATTTCAACTTTAAAAACTTTGAACAGGAATTTCTACAATTACTGAACTGAGAGATCATAAAATGTTTTTTTGTTGAAAGATTATCTATTTCAACTCCCCTGCCATGGACAAGAACACCTTCCACTAGACCAGGTTGCTGGAAGCCCCATCCAGCCTGGCCTTGAACACTTTCAGGAATGAAGCATCCCCAGTTTCTCTGGACAGCCTGTTCCAGTGCCTCAGCACCCTCACAATGAAGAATTTCCTCCCAGTATCTAGCTAAAATAGATCTTCTTTCAGTTTAAAGTCATTCCCCCTTGTCCTGTCATTACATGCTCTTGTAAAAAGATGAGTTCTTCCCCTGAGAATGAGTACTGCAAAGTGACTGACCTTGAACCAGGCTGGGGAAGAAGGGTCTAGACAAACTAGAGGTTTTCATTTGTTTCCCTTAGAAAGAAGGGTTTGTGTACTTATTTCCTGCATTCGTTGGCCTCATTACCAAGATGACAGCAGGATAGAGATGTCAAAGTGTCAGGTGTCCACAGAATTAGGCAATAGCCAAAGAAGTGTCACCCTCTGCTGAGGGAGGGCTGCCACACGTGCTGCCTGTGCTTGGGAACCAGCACCTGGGCTGGCAGAAAACAAGCTCTTAAGGTTCTCAGTTTGTGCCTTCCACAATGGCTTTTTTTATTCTTGCCAAAATAAAAGGAACACTAAAACTGTGACAGACCATCTGGGTAGATTGTATGAATGCTCAGTGAAACCAGCAGGATTCCCCTATTGTCTTTCCTCCAGTGGGCGGTACTCTGCTCTTTGGATATTCCTTTTTGGACTATGACAATTACATGGGGCGATTACAGGGCACTTTTTGGGACACTTTGGCAAGGGAACCTGGTCCTTAGAGGTAGTTATAAAGCAATTAAGTAATTTGCTCTTGTAGCTCAGGTGAGATTAGCAGTGAAGTGTTGGGAGAAAAATTCTTTGATTCAGATTTTTAAGCCCAAGTGATTAATTTCTTTGACTGAAGTGCAACATAAATCTTCTCATGACCAGCTTAAGAGATTTTGACAAACTTCTAGCTTCCCACAGAAAATACTATTTTTTGACTTAACCTCATTAGAGCACAAAACATAAAGCATATATGTAATGAGACATTTCCTGCTTTTATTGTCTCAAAATAGACAAAGAGTAAAAGAAAAGATACAGAAGGAGTGAAGCTGACTTGAAGCTCTTCAGAATGAACATGAGCAGAAACTGCGAAACTCCCAGAAATAATGCAAATTCTAATTGTGGTGGATCAGCAATGTTTACATCATGTGCACAGCTGGAAGCTTAAGGCAGCAAAAGCCTGTTTGCTGTCAGGGAGAGCCCAGCCTGGGGAAGCAATGGCCTGGATCAGTTCAGCCACAGCAATATACAACACAAGTGACTTTCTCTAACTGCTCTGCTTTGATCACTTGAAAGGAAAATCTTCCAAAATACAGGAAGTGCAACTGCTTAGCATTAACGAGGATGAAACACTGGTTCTGGAGATGAAGTAAGACTTCCAGATGACTTTTTAGATCTAACTTTCATGTTCAGTCACAGCACCTAGAAATACAGAAGTACAGAAGACCTCAATTTTTCCTGTCACTATTTTGCTAAAAAGATGGCGTTGCACTTATAGACTACCCTTGGCTTCAGCTTTAGGTGTGAATTTAAATGTTTCCTAAAGCAGGATGGTGCTGGCCCTGAAGCTGCCTCTGTGGAGAATTTCCCTGGGCAGTTAGGTGGGGGCTGATTTCCAGTTTCAGTAGCCTATCATAAAATCATAAAGGGTTTTCTAAAATTAAAAAAAAAAAATTCATAAAAATCCCTTGGGTTGGAAGGGACCTTAAAAACCCTTTAGTTCCAGCCCCACTGCCATGGGCAGGGATGCCACCCACTAAATCAGGTGGCTCAGGTCCAGGAGCAGCAGTTACCCCTCTGCCCTCTGTCAAAAGCTTTGTCCCAAAAGTTCCAAGTAAATTACTTGCTACTACTGGAAAGTGAGGGGAAATACTCTGCAACTGTTTCAAAGACTAAGAGTAAGGCAAACCCATTTTCAGGCTCAGTGGTGTGTGTTCCTACGGATGACTAAAATCTGGGTTAGACATCTTGGAAATCAATGGCTGTGAATATAATGGCTATTGAACTTGGTGTTTCTATCAAATGGTGATGGCTTTTTTCCCCATCTGTGTCACTTCCAGAGCCCTGGGTGACTTCAGCTAGTGGGAAGCAATCCCTACTGGTAATTTCCTTTGGCTGTGGTTTTTAAGCCAGCGGTAAGGAGCTATTCAGGGCTTCTCCTGAATGTGTTCATGTATCATTAAAGTGTTATTAGGACATAATTAAACCCAGTCCTGAGAGTCCATGTGAATCACTGCCATTATTTGGCATTTAATCCAGAACAGCAAGTGTGGAGTACAGAAAAAAGTAAATCTTGAAATTGTCCAAGTGTCAGACTTGAATGTGCAAGCTCCTATGTTGGATGATGAGGGGATCAGTTTAGTTTTACTTTTGTCTCAGGGCTGCTGCAGGTTCAGGCCTATTTTGTTTCCCAGCTGGCATGAGAGCGTTGCCTTTGGATAATGCCCAGAAGTTTGTCATCAGAGGGTGTGTTCTCCATGCAGAGGTGCTATGTGGTGTGCTTGCTGATGCACAGCTGGACTGCCTGTGCTGAAAAAATTTTCCACAGCTGTATCTCTTTGTACTAAGCAGGATGTGTGTCAGTTTTGCTGCTCTTATTTTGTGTGGCTGATCACGTTTCCTATGTTTCTTTTGGGTTTGGGGCTACTTCCTTTCAGTTAGTTGTCAAAATTTTAATATGTCTTTTTCATCTGTCAAGTTTTTTCTCTTGGTAGCTGGAAATTAGTCAATATAGGTCTTCCTTTTCGAGACCTGTTTTTAAAACTGGATATTCACTACTTTTCGAAGCCCTCAGCTGGCTGCTTCCTGCCTGACCTAAGTATAGCTTCAAAAGTATAGCTTTTCCAGCTTGTTTCCTACCTCTGGGATGTGTAGGGCCAGTCTGCTAGACCTGTACAGATGATGCAGAAATTAGTGGAAACACCAAACACTAGGACTTAGTGCAGCATGAAAACCCAACTTACTGCAAAACAAATCTTTCCGTTTACTTTCAACCATTCCTTGGTTTTTTTGTGTGTGTTTTTTCTGTCCTTGCTATTGCACCACTCTTACAACCTGACTGTAAGAAATTCCGATTTTTAAGAAGCGCAAACTAAGTAATAAGGATCTTAAATTCTAATGCCCTCGTGAATACTCTGTAGGTAACATCTGGTAGTGTGTTTACTTACTATAAGCTGTAATGGAAAAGCAATCAGCAAAGTAGGATGCAACTTTCAAAGGAACTTTTATTTGTGAACACAGTAAACAGATATCCAGATGGGAAATGCACTGTTAAAGGAAGGAAGGATTGCTCTTGCTGTGGGCTTTTGGGTTGCTCCCTTCAGGAAGTTTGTGTGCACCTTATCAAACTAATGATGTCATTTTCCTACTGCCATAGTTCTGGAGTGCTCTAAACGTGCTTTGCATGTACTGTAACATATCCCTGCTAAATTTTAAGATGTATTTTTATCCTTTGATAAGGTTGTGGTGTCCTGGGCTATGGGACTAATTATGCAGTAGGAGCACTGCAGAATTTTATGATGACCTTTAATATCTTCTTTCCTAGATGATTCAGTTTAAGAGCATCACATTTTTTCCCATGTGAAACGCTATGAATTTTATGAAGTTTTGCATAAAATCCCAATTCTATATAAAAGCTTGCACATGTATAACTCCAACGCTTCTTGTAAACACAGCTTGGAAAGTGATAACAAAGTTCTCTGTATGTGATAGGCACTACCCCAGAGTGTAGATGGGTAAGGCTTTGAAATAAGTCAGCTGAGGATGGTGAATTGCCTTTTGCCCACTTTGAAGGGTTTTGAAAGGGCTTGTTTTGAGAAGCAAGGAGTGTTCTGGTACTGGATGGTGCTGATTTAGACACTCCCTCACCAGTGCCACCTGCTGTGGTACAGGCTGTGTGCTCAGCCCTTGGGAAGATCATATTGTATATTTGGGTGCTGATGCTTGCAGGCAGTGGAAGACTTGCCCAGATGTAGTCCCAAGTAATTCAGCATGTGAAAATGCTTAAAGTTGGGTAATTTTTTAAAGGAACTTGCTTGGGAAGAATGAAAGATGTCTTAGCACAATGGCCATTTGTGCAAAGTTTGAGTTCAGATTAAGCTCTAGAAGGCTAAAGTTCATCCTAGAAAAGGGAGCTGGCCGTGCATGGGAACAGAATAATATCCATAAATTATACTTTTCTCCTCAACAAACAAGCTAAAACCCTCATGCACTCATCATGGAAAACTTCAGCCCAGACATTTTGGCAGGAGTTAGAAAGAGAACTTGTAATAGCAATGACCAAGCAATTTTAATAGGTGGTAGAACAAGTCATCTATGTACTCAGAAGCTGCAACCCATATAGTACAACCTCATGAATAAATGTAAATTAAGAAACGTCATCAACCTTAGCTGTGATGCTTTGTAACTTAAGTCCTCATCCTTGCAACATCAATGTGGAAATGCAAAACATATAAAAAGAATATACTGTATTCTTGCAAGGGTGCAACCTAGAGAGCCAGACAACATTCCTCATCTCTGAGTATCCCGTGAGCCTCTCCCTTCTGGAATAATCTCAGTATGTTTTTGCCTCCAACTTTGACAGAACCACCCACTTGTTGAAGCGGCTGCAGCTGGGCAGCAGCTATGAGCTATTAAAGCATGGCAGATTGAGAATAGGAGGGGGCAGGGACATGTCCTGACACTGGTGAGCTGCAGGAACAATAGCTTTTTTCTTGTCTGTTTAGGCCGTAATCTTTGTGGCAGAAGCCATCTCTTCCATGTTATGAAATACCTAATCCATCTCTGCCCCCTCATAACATCTCTGTTATTTCCTCTGCCCCCAAAGCCCAACCCCAGTGCAGAGCAGGTGTCAGGTCCCGTATCAGAGCATCACCTTTAATCTTTGTGTCAGACCTTTGTGCGTGCTCAGTGGAAGGAGCAGTGGGGCGGATGCAGAGGAGGGTGCTGGGGCAGTGGAAGGAGACAGGTTGGCTGGCAGGGTGGGTGTAAAGAAACAAAGCGTGGGAAAGCAGCTGATTGCTGTTCATCCTTTCCACCCTCCAGTGCTGGCACCCATGGCCTGGAGCCCTTTAAAGCTAAAGCACAACACTGGCACCAGTGTGAATGGGCAAACCTGTCTTTTTAAAGATCATCTAGTTCCAACCCTTCTTCTGCTAGGCCAGGTTGCTCCAAGCCCCATCCAACCTGGCCTTGAACACTTCCTCTGCATTAACAGAGTGACAGAACCACTTGTCACAGAGGTATGACCTGAGGCAGTTTCAGGTGCCAGATGCTAAAGAAACATGAATTTTTGAGAACGGCATTAGGGTTTGTAATCTGTCCCTCATGGAGCTGTAGGTAGTATTAGGGGTTGCTACAATAGGAAAAAGCCCTAAGGCATTGAAATCTTTCCATTTCCCTGCCAGCTAGGCAGAGAGAGCTGCTCAATATATTGGGAGGGGGTACACAGCAGGGGAGTCCCCAAAGCAGCAGTGGGGACAGCAGGCACGTCCTTTGGCCAGCTCACCAACCTTTCCCACAGCCAGCTTCTGCTCCTGTGGAACATGGAAGGACCTCAAGCTTTCTAAGGAACATTCTTCATCACATCCCACAGAGAGAGGGTTGTGCAAGCTGTATTGCAACAGTTTCTTGCTCAACATCTGTGGGGCAGACAGAAGGGCTGCTTGCAGCTCCCTGTGTTTTGGTGCTGCTCTCCACGTGCAGCTGCCAGCGCGGTTCAGGCGTGTGGAGAGTGACCAGCCCTGGTCTGAGGAACTGGCATCAGTTCCTCGTGATCACACACAGCAGCTCCAGGGCTGTGTCTGATCCCAGAGTGAGTGACCACAGCTGAGCTGTGTCCATCAGGCACTGGGGCCACTGTGTCCATCAGGCACTGGGGCCAGTGGCACGAGTGGAAACAAGCCAGGGGAGGTGGGCTGGAGCTGAGCCTGGAGATCTCCTCCCTCACTGCAGGAGAGTGTCCCAGCTGCTGGCAGGTGGGGCTGGGGGAGATGCTGTGGCCCCCCAGCTGTGCCTTTGTGCTGGGTCAGCTGCTGGCTCTGTCCCTGCAGCTGTCTCCCTGTGGCTTCTCCCGGCTGTTACTTGGCACAGGGCTCGAGTTCTTGGCTGAAAGGTTTTGGTTTCCTAATCAGATTGATTAGCACATAGCATAAGTGTAAACTTAAAAATGGTTAGAACTTAAGACTCTTCTTGGTTTTTTGGCTTGAAAAAAATCACTGTTATGCTACATTACCCTCCTAACAACCCACATTTGGGTTTTTTTGTTCTTGGATGCCAGCTCTCATTTTCAACTAGAGCCTTCATGAAAACATGCTGGTGGAGTAACTCACAAAGAGGGTTGAGAGAAAATAAAAGTAAAATGGTTTGAAAAAATTAATGAAATTGAGTACCAGCAGTGTACTGTTTGAAGATGGCTAGGTGATAGCAGCTCCCAGGACACCTCTGAACTGGAGACCACCAGGCAGCATAACTGTTTCAGTTCCCTGATAATATTTGGTTTAATGCTTTGATTCCTGACCTTTTCTCGTTTGAAACTTCAGGCTATTTAAGCATTCTGCTTTCAAACTTCCTTTGTCTCAGGTTATTTAGTTGCAAATTGAGATAATGTATAACCAGAGGCTAAGGAAGCCTGGAGAGTCCCAGGTAGTTGAGTGTCTTCAGCTTTAGACACTTCCTGCTCAAAGTGTTTATTCAGATCCTCCTTAAAGTCAAAAGTCATTTGCCTTTTTTAAAGGGGAGGAACTGCTGTAAAACCTCTTTCATAATTTATTGTGTGGAACGATGTCAGAGAAAAGCAGTAAGTGAACACAAAGGACCTTGTGATACCAATGCCTGGAACAAAGAGTAGTTTAAACAGGGCAGAGTGGGGGCAGATGCTTATGCATGAACTGTTTGGATGCTTGCAAATGAATAATTTTGTTCACAAACAGGAAGATTAAATTTGTCAACTTTGTTATAAAATACCTGAGATGTAAACTGCTCTTAGAGATACATTGGCCCATAACCACACCTGGGTGCTGTGAACTGTCTTGTCTTGCTGTCCACTTGTCTCTCTTTAGTCTCTGCTTAGTGGAGCCAAGTTTTTTTTTCAAAATTGCCTCCAGTTTGCAGTAACCATGTTTATGTTAGGCCAGTCAGACAAGTTTACAGCATTTACTGTTAATGGCTGGAAGAGGTCTAATTGACTGTGGAAGGCTCAAAGGCTGTTTGATCATCACAGTAACTTTGCTTCATTGTCAGAGGCCTGAGATGCTTGGTTATGTATATATTTTTTTTTATGTGGATATTTGCCAATCAACTTTTTCAGAGCTTTGGAGACATTTTAGCTCTCTCCATCCTTCTCTCATCCTTGCATAATTGTTCTGGGAGCTCCTACAGGTGAACAAAACCTCTGCCACTCCTGTCCTTCCTACCTTCTTTGGTGACAGTGCTGAAGACACCCATAGCTTTCAAGGGATAAAGTGCAGAGAGTGGTGTGACTGGCTTGGAAACACCTTTCACCTGTGGTCCTGGAGCACAAGTTTCACATGGCTCCTCTCTCTCCAAAGAGAACAACACCAGTTCTTGGGAGCTGGGGCCTTCAGTGCCCACTACTCTTTCCCTCTTTACCATTAGATGCTCATGAGTATTTGATCCCACATGCAAAGTGATTGCTGTCCCTCCTGCTTGCTCAGCCTGCAGAGGTGAAAATGCCATCAAGATGCTCTGGTTAGCCTTCTGCACATCAATACTCAAAAGGAGAATAATCTCTGCTGTCAGTGTTTAAACAAGCAATTTTGAGGAAATTGCCTTCTTTGTGAAACACTCAGGCAGGAGCCTTTTGTTGCTCTTTGTTTTCCATGATATCTAAATAAAAAATGGTTGGGTGTGAGGGCAGAGAAATGCTGTAGAGCTGGTAGCAGTGCCCCCAAACCCTTCATGGATGTGAGGCCATTGCGTTTGTGCCATGGGGTGCATAATCAAGCTTGGACATCCCTGCATGTACCTTCAGTAACAGGAAGTTTGAAATGGGGGATCTTGGAACTTTTCTTCTGTGCTTGAAAGGAATTCAGCCACACATCTGCATATTACCTAATATTTGGTATTTATGATTGCAGCATTGCTGGGGTCTGAGGATGGCCTGATGGGTGCCTTCTTAGCCTCTTTGCTGGCATCTCTGTTATGCAAAGCCAGGCTGCACATTTATCTTGTACCTTCTGCTACCAAAACAAGGCTGCAGCAATGGTTGTCCATCCAGCAATGATGCAGAGGGAGAGGGGATGTATTCTGAACTTCTAATATCAAAATAATCAGGCTCCTGATAGAGATTCCTGAGCTACTAGCCTTGGTTATGACAGTTGCTGCAGTGGTTTTGGAGCAGTGGGATTGGGCTGGAAGGGGTACAGAAAAGCCTCTGAATGAAATTAGCCAACACAGTATTGCAGGGATGACTTCACCCTACCCCACACCTTCCTTGCTTCCTAGAATCTGATGCCTTGCCTACTACTTGGCAAAGGTAGATATGCCATCAGTTTTAAAGCATTTTGCCACCTCAGAAGTGTCTTAAACATTTAGTTTTCTCTTAGAAGTATAATTACTTTAAAACAGGTACCTAGGTGGTGGGTGGTCACGGGGGAGTGGCTTGTCCTGGAGTGGCTTGTCCTGGAGAGGAGAACTTGGGACCTCTCAGCAGGCTGAATTGGCCAAGCAGAGTGAAAAAAGGTTGTTTTTCTCCAAGTTGGCAACTTTACACTACTTCTTCCAGATATAAATGAACTTTGTCTTTGGAAGGCATCTGTGAGGGAAGTGCTTTGAAATGTGCATAAAGGGATGCTTGTATGGTTATCTATTTAGGAGAGTTATGCAGATACATTAGCTTTGAGCTGCCCTGTCACATAACAGCGGGCGGCACAAAGCACCTATTTAGAAAGTATAAAATTTGTGCTGAACAAGGGTGGTACAAAGCCACTTCCCCATCTTTCTCCTTGGAAAATAAGATGTTTTTTACAGTGCTGTCAGATAGCAGGGCTTTGTTTGGCAGCTCTGGTGAACAAACAGCGTGTTGTTATCCCGCCTTAACGCAAGGTTGCCACTCGGTAGGAAGGTTTCAGGTATTCCTGATGCACAGAAGGAGAACCAGGAGCTTGGAAATGTCTGATCTGAAAACATTGTGGCTCCAAGATATGGTATCTTTCCAAAAGTGAGAACTTGGTGAAGGTAGGGCTTTTGTTCAGCAGATTTGGTGGCTGTCGTGCAATCTGCTGGTCAGCACTTCCTAGTGCCGGCTCTTTCAGAAACTTAGGGCAATAACTTTGAACTTTCATGAAAACAGGATTGTTTTTAAGGCTATAAAAAGCATCCATCTTGCTCTTTTTTGGCATGGTTTTTTCTCTCATTTGTAGTCAATGCTCTGAGTCCTTGAAAATCTGAAACTGCCCCATGTAAACATCTCTATTCCACAAACAGTAGCTCGGCTTTGTTCCCTGAGCCACTTCTTGCTGGAAAACTGCAGGGGACCTGGCTTCTTACTCTCCTCACCTATGGGCAAACCATAGAAAAATCTCTTGCACTATTGCTATTCCCTATTGCAGAATTAGGTGCAATATTAAGGTATTTTTCTTAACAGAACTTGCTGAATTAAAAAAAAAAAGCTCTTGGGTGCAATTGCATATGAATATTTCAACCTCCAAATATTGCAACAGCATTTATTTTTTTCCTCTCTGCCATGCCCAATGGCTCACTGTGTAGAATGGCAGACTACATAGGTGGCTGTTATCACAAAAACGTGTAACATTTGCTAAAATGTCTCTTTCAGTTTCTCAAAATTTTGCAATTTCTTTTTCCTGTTTATTCTTTATGACTAAAATTTGTAATGGACAAAACACAATGGAAAACCTGGGAAAAAAGGGTGAATCAGAGTCACTTGATTCTCCTGACTATTTAAATACCTCTGATGTCATCTTGTAAATTGGAAGTACAAAGCACTGGCAGTGGGGTTAGTTTTGGTCCTGTCTTCATGCCTCAACTAGTGGTGTAAAAAATTAATGAAAAATTTCTCTAAACTTAAAATCCACAGTCTAATTTTTTACCAAAAATCTCTCCAATTGCATAGCTAGCAAGAAGAGTTCCTAAAATCCAAAGCTATTTGATTGTGAATGGACACTCACATTTTTCCAGCATTAACTCTTTTAGTCTGAGTGTGTCCCTTGGTAGCTTTCTGCAGCATCCAGCTGTCCTGCAAACTGTCACCAGAGCATCTTTGGCCAGGGGCAAGTGCATTGAGTTAACCCATGGGGCAGAGTGAAAAATAATGCTGCTGCCACTGCCTGGATGCTCCTATGGGCTTCACAGCCCTTCCTGAGCCATCAGGTCATTTATGTAGGCAGCATGATGGGCTTAAATCAGATTTAAGTCAAGAGACAGGGAATCATGCTTTAAACAATCGATGTAAATTGTGTTCTGTAGTTCTGTGCTTATCTTCAGAAAATAATTAAAATGTGTTCAGTTACACTTAATCAATAATTCCTAAATATGTTTCAGGCTCTTGGCTTGCTTTGAGTACACTTACTCGTATGCTTTACTTGAGACCATTCTAAAATTTTCTTAATAAGTAAATATTTAATTTGTTTTATAATAGTGTAGATGGGCAAAATTGGAAATTTATTAAAGATGCCCAAACCCCACATGATATGCATTTCTCCAGCAGACTAAAAGATATGTAATAAAAAGACTTTGACTTCTGTATTTGCTGCTGCAGCAGTTCTAGGATCTCTTTTGAGAACTCTTTCTGGTCATTCATTAGAGCTTCACAGGGAACAGTCCTCTGACTCTGGTCCCTTATCTCTGTCAAAGGAATGAGAAGATGCTGTCCTCGACTCCCAGTCTGGACCAGTGCAGAAGGTGCTCTGCACCTGAGCCATGACCTATGACTCTGTTTGCCTTGGCAATAACCTCTCCTGGGGTTTGCTGTGTCTGTGTTCCCAGTTAATCTTCCTGCAGCTGAGGGCTGGACATCACAATGACAGTCCTGTCTGAAAGCAGGATACAGCAGTCTTGTTCCTTCCTCTGACAGTTTTGAAAATAGCATTATTGCATGAACCTTGTTGGTGTCCACTTAAAGGAGGATTTGATTTTTATCTGTTCTGAAGAATAGAGCACATCAATCTGACAATGAAGTGATGCTAATGTGTCTCCAGTTTGATTTTCTCACTGTAAAAATCTGGGGGATAGTGAGGGAGCCTTGCCTACACTGAAAAAAAAAAAACTTTTCAAAAACAACTGTTGAAGCACATTTCAGTAGGTAGTTGTGTAGATTTGGCTATGCCTTCTTTCACCCATGTGATGACAGTTTCTATGGTTCTCTCTGCTGTCCCTGCCCTGTTTTCTTCAGCATTCCCTGCTTTGAAGCTGCCAAACTTCTGTTTGATCTTGCAGCCTTAGTATTTCTTTAATCTCATATTGTGCAGGGGTGTGTATATAAATAAACCAGGGAGGCATTTTACAAGAGATTTATAATCTTCTTGCAGAGGTCTTTTAAACTAACCTGAAAGAGTAGGTCATTGTGGGGGCTGGGTGGAGCAGGATCTTTACTTGTTCCTGTATTTAATCTTTGATGCAAGCTGAGAACAAATCTCTTTTCCTCTTTGCAGATATCAGCTACTGACCATGTCAACAGAGTTCCAGGATGCTCACCTTGCAGAGGTGAAACCTCTGGTGGAGAAGGAGGAGGTAATTATTTAAATTATTTTACAGCTTACGTGTTTTCTGTCAGGACTGCTTTTGGAGCTGCACATGTGTTCTTAGATTATTTTGAACATATTGTATGGAAGAAGAAAAGAAAATCTGGAGATAGACTTAAAACTAATTCATTGGGTTGTTTTTTTTAAAATAATGCAAAACTGGCTCTAATTATTTGTTCTTGTTTGGTTTTGTTTTTTTAATATGGTGGTGACTTTTTTTCTTCTCTAAATAATGACAAAGACTGGGTGTCCTTAGCTCTGTCAAATGATGCCAATTGGGCAATCTCACATAGGTGCCTCTATAGCTGCACACTTCTCAACATAAAGACAGACTTTGCTCTGCCAGCTGCCTCTCACAGAGAGAGCCTTTACATTTCCTTTGGGCACAGCTGAGTGCAGAGGTAGGGCTGAGCCCCTTCTTGTCCTCTCTGAGTGCCCTGAGCTGTGAGCTACAGCCAGGTGGGTGTGTACAACACACAGCCTGTTGCAGCCACTGGAGTTGCAGCACAGAATTATCCTAGCTTTTTTCTTTTTTTTTTTTAAACTTACTACTTATACTTCTAAAATAATACTACTTTCTGCTCCTTATTGTACTTTTTTATTTTTAAAAACCCTATCAACAACATCTGAATTCAGTGGCTATCTGGTTCTTCAGTGGTAGCCATACTCCGTCCTTTGGTATGTTCATGGCAAAAAATTTACTGTAATATGTGAAGAAACATCTCAACATTTTCTTGAAACAAAACTAAGATTTTTCTCTTGTTCCCAATAACATTTTTTCCTGACAATTATGTATGTAAATGTGTTGGGTTTTTTTCTGGTCTTATACACTGGAATTCATTGCTCTGCTACTTTCTATTTTATTCCCTCCCTCTTTTATGTAAACACTTCAGAAAATAATTTCCACTTGTGACTGCAGTGAAATGGCTAGAGAAACTTTAAACACAGCTCCTTTGCCAAGGACATTGCATGAAAGCAGAGCTTGTTTGGATACCACTGAATGCGGCACTCAAACTTTTCAGAAACTAAGACCAATGCCCATATTGTTCAGAACTACCAAAGCAAAGGAAATTCTAAGCAGAAGTCCTGTTGGTACTGAAATATCTTTGCTTCAAAGTTCAGAAATATCTTAAAATACTGATTAACTTCCTGGGTTTCAGTAGCACATGGGCCAAAAGTTGGAATCTTGACGAGGAGCCCTATATGCTTTTGTTCATGATGTTGCCTTAAATTTTGTCTGCATGGGGAAACTAGGACAGAGTTTGATTTCCTTCTGTGGCCATTTTAACATAGATGAAGGATGTTAATGTATTTTGAGAATGTGGAAAAGGTTGCCCTGAAAGATGCTCAGCACATAGTGAGATGAACAGTGGAGCTGGTTTTGAGTGGATGAGGCTCTCTGGAGTTGTCTTGCCTTGTTGTGCTTGGGTTTCTGCTGCAGCCAAGTCTCTGTTCCTGAGCAATGATCACCCTTATTTCCTATGCTGTTGGTACAGATGCCAAATATACTTATTCCTTTCAGCTCTGGGTCCCACAGGAACAACAGTGGCTGAAATGCTGTGTTTAAAAGATCATGAGACCAACAATACAGTAAAACACTGCATATTGTCTGAAGCTAAGGCTGTGCAAAATTATTTCTGTTCAGTCAGATCTTAGGGAGTTGTTTGCCTGTCCAAGACTGTGCCTAATTGCTGAAAAGTCAACTGTGAGAATTACAGGTTGTACTGCAGTGCTTTGAGGGTCCCCTAAGAAAGCAGCTATGGTGCTTCTGACATCTGTCCTTAATTTACTTGGGATTCTGAGGCTGAGTGACCTCCTTGCCAGGATTCTAAGCTTTCCTTTTTATCTCAATATTATTTTTCAAGCTTTGGCCTCTTTTGCACTTTGCAGCATAAAGTGTTTGCTTGGCTGTTCTTCCCTCTGTGTTCAGCCCTGCAGTGGAAATAAGAATTTGACTTCTTTCTTCTTTCTCCTTTAAAAAAAGGAGGTAACTATCAGACATTTCCTCCTTTGAAGCTATAAGCCTTGTAGGCTATTGGAGGTGGGGAGGTTGTCACCTAACTCCTTTCCTGGTGGGAGACCCTTGACAGGTGCAGGAGATTGTCAGTAGCAGCTATGGCAGGTGACAGGTTGGAATGGACCTCTCAGTGTCCAGCCAGCTTCCCAAACACTGCAAAGACTAATTTTGGCCAGAATGAGACCCTTCCCACCTCCCACATATGTAACTAAGTCCCAGTAATGAGTGCTTAGCTGAGTTGCAAGTGTTCAGTGCATTCTTGAACAGAGACTTCCCATCCTAGGCAGGACTGAGGCTGTTGGCTGTCCCATGGCTACAATAAGTGATGCAGAAAAGTTCAGTTTTTCTGCTCCTTGTGAGTGTATTGCTCAGAGATTTAACAATAACTGAGAATGCACCATCTTTTGGCCTTCATTTTGCTGGTCTGTAATCTAGTATTTTGCTGCTTTCATTTCTCCATGAAGATTAGTGGGTTTAAAACCTCTTGGGTGAATTTTGACTCTCATCAGAACAGCTTTCATTGAAAGGACAGAGAGAGCTCTCAGCTGCAGAACTTTGGGGCTAGAACACATACCCAAGCAGAGATTTCCACAGATGCAAGTTACTTCCATTAATGCTTTCAAATCTCTTCACAGGCTATCACTCGCCTCCTTCCAGACTTCGATGTTCAGGCAAGTAAAGCTATTATTCTTTATTTTTTTTTTTCCTTTTCTTTTTGCATGAGGGGAGATTGAATGGATATTTGAGAAAACAGCAAGATGTGACCAGAAGGGACTGCCTGCTTGCCAGGAATGCTGTTACTGTGGGAGAGGGGTCTGAATGGGGCTGTGCTGTAGCAATGTGAAGGGGACCACAGGGGGCCTTTTCAGACTGGAGCTGAGAAAGTTTCAGTCAAAGGGGGTGGCTGGTTTGCAAGCAGTTCTATTCTTGCTAAGAGAATGAGAATCTTCAACAGTGGTAGTGAAAACAATATATTCCCCTCCCACACGGACACATAACACTTTCCCCAGTTAATTTGCTTTCATTAGCAGTGTGCATGCATTTCCTCAGAGGAAACGTTCCTCTAGATGCATCCCATTATGCTGTTGAAATTTTACAAAATATTCCTGAAGCCTGGGGGGTGGTGGAAGGTGCTTAGCAATCAGTGTTGTCAGTAATAGGAGTGATGGTATTTCTGTATTTTTGTTTAGAGACAGAGCAAGTTCACAGCACACCACTCGGTCACATGGTGGCCCTTCACTTTCCCCGAGTGTCATGCTTTTGAGAGATGACTCGGTCACTCTCCTGGCTCCGCTTATTTTATTGCCATTTGGGCTTCTGACTGAGAAGTTTGTCCTTGCTGATTCTTAGCTGAGACTAAGGAATTGCATGGCTGCAGGAGCCAGGCTGGAATGAACTGGGATGGGTGTACCTGCCTTGATGAGCAGTGTGAGTGCTGCTTTCCCACTGCTGAGGACAAGGATTGTGTACTGGCAAAAGAGGCTCACTGGGTGTCGTTTTTATCAAGGTGTGTAGAAATGGAAGCAGACTGTGCAGAACTAGGGAAAGCTATTAAATTGTTCCAGTCTCTGTTCAGGTCCTTGGAGGAAATAACCCTTCTCTACTTTATTGCATGTTGTGCTTTATTAGCACCTGTCTGTATATTTTTGTTCAATGTTGTGCCAATAGCTTAAAATACACAGCACAAATTCAAGAATTTCCTTGGAAACCAAGTGAGACAGCTATCTTGGACTTTTTTTCATCTTTCAATGGTTCTTACTTCTATAGCAAAGCTGTAGTTTACACTGATCCTGCATCTTGCCCCTCATTTTTTTTTCCTAATGAAATCTACTGCCTGAAGTCTTGATAAATGTAAGTGAAGATTGTCACCATACAGCTTCTTGCAGGACTGTGCACAGCATGGGAGAAGCTTTCTGTTTGGTTCCAGATTGATCACTTGGTCTAAATAAATTGAATCCCAGATTAAGTCTGCTAACAGGAATACTACAGTATTTTGATTAAGAATCCAGAAGTGACCCATATTTAATTTCTATTCTTGGAATAAATTGCTTGGTTTGTAAACCATGTGTATATATAGATTTTTTAACTTGCAAGATCAAATTCTCTAAGCCTTTTGCTTTTTTTTTTTTTCTCCATGTTTTGGATTAACTGTCGCTAATCCAGAGCAGTGGTTCTTGTCATTTAGCCCTGTTCTGCCAGCTCTTACTTTTTTTAATGATCTATCTTTGTTAAGAGTTTAATCTTTAGTTGTTCTAGTTCAGGAAAAATGTGGAAGAACAGTCTCAATGCGTTTTGTTAAGAATTGTGACTGCAAAGGAGACTCAGCTTTGGTCCTTAAAGCCACAAGTACCCTCCCTGTGTTTCTTTAAGTTCTTTTGTGCTTGATTTGTGGAAAAAGTGGTTTGGAACTGCTATGAGAGATTTGATTGCTTAGTTCATTAGAGAAATTCATGTGTGGCCCTAGAGGACCCAGGTCACTCAGGACTGAGGCTGAAGCTGAAGTGTGCTCTTAGTGAGCAATCTCTCCCTTGAAATACTTGGGAAGAGGATGGACCTGGCCAGGGAAGGAAGTTACTGGTGCTTGTCAGGATGGAGCTACTTATTTAATGCCTGTGTATGGATGTGGGTGTCCACCATATCCACTGCAAGTTCCTCCATCCTTCTGGGAACAAGTTAAGGAGTGTTCAGTTAATGACTTTGTTTCTGCCACTAGTGAAAAGAACTGTCTGTAACATGTTTTCCTTCCAAAAGTAAATTTAACCTAGTTACTCAGATTTGGAAAAAAAAAATAGATTCTTACTTCACATGCAGTTCTAGACAGACTGGAGTTAAACATAGCTTTCCATTTTTAGAGTAAGCCACTGTATAGTGGTATATTGCCCTCCTGAAAGCACATGTTGCAAGACATGTGTGTGGTTATTCTCTGGAGGAAAATCTTTGTGAAGTTACCAGGGGATGGCCAAGACAAGAGGTGAAAGAACTGACAGCTCTGAGGTGCCTCCAGTCAGCAATTTGTCTGTCACTATGTCTGTCTGTGGCACCCACCTGAAAATTGAAGTAAAGGTCTCCTGTATCTCAAGAAGGGGAGTGTTCCTGGCCAAACCCGTTTTAGGGTAATTGATGATTAACGGTGCAGGGCACTGTGCCCTGGGTGGCTTTGTCGTCTTCATGCCAAGCACATTTTAATTGCATTTCCAGTTTGATGTACGTGTGTAGTCCCTAGATCAGTAGCTTTGGAGCCAGTGGAGCCCTGGCTCCTCATCACTGTGCATATTCATCTTCCCAGCTCTGTTTCAGTCCATCAGGGCTCTGCTTTCTCAGTAACTCAGCAAAACTTGGAGCTGTGTGGCAGCCCTAGGGGGCAGAGATGAGTTTGTCCCTTGCACTCGTGGCCATCTGTATCCATAGGCAGGAAAGATCCATTTCTGCTTTACTTCCTCCTCCCTCCTGCCTGTTCGGGGAGGAGGGAAGAGCTGCCCTGCAAGGGGAGTGAATCAGCTGGTGCCCCCGGCAGGAGGGGTGGGATTCCCACGGGCACCGGTGGACGAGGTTTGGGGCGTTGCAGTGTGCTGTGTGGGTTTCCTCATCCTTTGGGACGCTGCAGGAAAGGGATGGGGGTGGCTGTGGTTTGCATCAGCAGAGTGAGAGCAGAGCAGGGTGACCCAGTGCTAATCAGACTAGGAAGAATCCCTGGGCAGAGCTGTCGCAATAACCTGCGTCAGTTCCTGCTGCAAAGTTTTTGTTCTTGGCCTCCACCTTAGCAGGGTCACTTACATTCACATCTGAACTCATCACCCTTATTAATGCACCTGACTCCCAACCTGATTTGGGGAACCTTTTTCTTAATATTGCTAATTTCAAGTAGAAATGCTAACAGATAAATAAAAAGAAAAGAAAAATAGGTGGAAACGTGGGCATTGGAGTTTTAGGAAGAAAACAAGGATAAGATGAATTGAAATGCTATTTTAGAGAAAAAAAAGCTATTGGGAAAATGCTAAAGAACTTCAGGGCAAAGGAGGTTTGAAATTCAACATTGAAATAGCACGTTATAAGCTCAAATAATTTTAATCTCCAAGAAATTGAAAAAGAAAAGTGAAAAAATAGGTTTATGCAGGTATTACTGTAATAAACTTCTTAAGTAATATGAATTTAAAATACACTATCTCCTAGAAATTTAAAAATTATTTAAATCTTCTTTAAAAGCTCCGAAGCTTTTCCCTCAGTTCTAAGGCAAGAGAAGGGAGGTGTATTTAACAGTCATAATATTATGAATTAAAATAAAAGCATGAGATTGTAATTGAGGATTAAATATATTTGAAAGCTTTAAAATAATCTTGATGGAATGCAGTATTTTACTTAAAATATAAAACATGACATATTTAACAAAATGTGCAGTGTGTGTGTGCAGTTTTCCTTTTTAGATATCTGAGATATTTTGGATGCGTATTCCGTACTTCACAAAACAACTTGCACATAAACATGTTTCTCAATCCATGCCTTACTTACCCAGGGTACAGAGGGGAAGGAATAAATGAGCTCTCCTGTGTGATAACAAATTGTCTTCCCCTTCAAACCTCATGAAAAAATAAAAAGGTCACTTGAAGCAAAAATAAAATCTATTTTAGAATCTACCAGCTCCTCCAAACTGAGACAGCCTCCCTTAAATTGCACATATTGAAAGTATTTTTATGTCTGTGTTTGGTGCACTGAGACAAGAGTGCACCTCTGTCAAAGTGAGAGATGTGAACAGATGGTGTGTTTGTCTTTATCCTTCTATCGGATTAGTGTACCTTGGATTTTTTTTTCCAAGATAGTGTTTTAATACAAATCAGTTGGTGAAGAGCCTCTTACTATAATGTTGATGTTGATTGGGATGTGCTGCCATCTGTTTTCAGTGCTCTGCATTTTGAAAACATCCATCCCTACATCACGTAGACAAATCTCTTGATCTTTAATAGGATCAATAGGGATGTGAAGTTGTTGATGTCACCAAACAAACTGGTTTGAATTGATTGTTTTTAAAACCTTGTGTGCATTTCCCATTAGGAACTTGTGCTACAGGAAAATACCACAACCCTACTGAATTAGGGGATTTTCACTGTGGCAATAATGAGGAATTGAGCCAATTGTTAAACTGACTGTGTTATGCCAGTTATTGGGAGCATGGTCACCTGGTGTCTCTGAACTATTTTTAGTTGACACTGAGTTTGAACTAGATTCAGGTTTCCAGTTCCGGAAGAGTTATCCGTGGAGGTCAGTGGGATGTGCAGGTTCAAGGGTTTGGATTTATCTACCATGAACAGACTTTTCTTTCATGCATGAAAGAGGACGATCCTGAACCTTGAAGGTGCTCCCTGCAAAGAAAACAAGTTCTGGATTTTCACTGTTGTTACTGGAAAGCTCTAGCGATAAAATCTGATTACATGAAATGCCTATTAGTCTCTAACTGAGGAGAAAATAATTTCAATATTCCACACTCAGCAGGAGGTGTGTTACACAATAATGCTTACTCTCATTACAGTGCTGAGGTTGCCAAATTATTATTTTTTTTAAATTAGCTAAGCCTAAGAGAGTAGGATGTGGAAAATACTAATTGCTATCATTATGAATTTCAGCTATTATTAATTGCTATATACTGGCACTGCAAATCTCTTTAGGAGTATTGTACAATGACAGTACCCAAATATATATTAATTATGTAGAATGTTACTGGGCCCCTGAGCAATCTAATTTAGTGGGTGGCATCCCTGCCCACAGCAGTGGGGTGGAATTAGATGATTTTTAACATCCCCTCCAATCCAAGCCTTTCTATAATTAATTTTAATATTATATGTTAATAACATACCCAGTGTATAATGTACAATACCATATTTTCCACCAAAGGCTGAACTTGGTGACATTGGTGTGGTGATGTAGGAATCCTTTAAACTAAATATTGCTTATCTACTTTGGAAATACTAGATATCAAACATTTTAAAAGGCATGGGTTTTTTTGTTCAGAATCATTGTGATTTACACTAATTTTTCAGTCTTTTGTGTTTACTGGAAACTTTAATCCTGGCTTTTAGGAAATAATTCAATTCTGATTTAATTTAGCATAAGTTTGAGGTGTTTCAGCATTTCAGGTAACAAAACATGAAATGAAGCTAAACTTCTCCAAGTCTGATGGAAACAGGAAAGACTGTGCTAAATCCCAGGTTTGAAATTTGGCACTTTGTACATTGTGTGGCAAGGACTTAGTTCATCTTTGATGTCTGACCTCTGTTGAGTGCGTTCTTCCCCTGGTCAAACCTGGCTCAAATCCTATTTAAGAGTGACATCCTCATGAATTAGTCTGTTTTGGTTTCCCCAGCTGGGCATTATGGGAGTCATAAGCCTATGTAGGAGAGCAGCTTGTCTATATAACCCACTTTCCTGCTGGGACAAAATAAAAACCTGCCACCCATCCTCTGTTTGACTCGCTGGATTTGTCACCCTGTTTTGCCTAAGGATGGTCCTAGATGTGGAAGATACAGCTTACCTGATAAGCAATGCAGTGAGTATGCAGAGGAATGAGTCTCTAAGGAGATAGAGAAGCTGAAAATTAGAGTTTTGATGGAGTATAGTTTAGAGAGCAGTGATGCTTAACTTGCCCTATGTACAAGGGGGGATAGATCTTGATTCATTGCCTCAGTTGTAAGTTAAAACTGATGTAGTTGTGTAATTAAAAGGAAAATTGATGAAATGTAGAATGGTGTTGCCTAGAAACAACAAAATGTGCAGTGCATTCCTTATATCAAATTAAGAAGCTGAGATGTAGATTCAATCATTACCTCGGATATTGGAAGGTAATCAAACCTTTTTAAAAGGTTTTTGCAGAGGCTGTACACCTCTGATTTCTACAGCATTGTTTTTGACAGATTTGAATTTAACTTGGACTTTACCTCTGAGAGTTACTGCATGGAACAAGTCAAGCAAGCCCTGCAGCAGCAGGCAGAGCACTGCACTGAATGGCATGGATCATATCAGTGTCCTGTGCAGTAAACAAAGGATTCTGGTGAGATGCAAAGACTGGCTACTGCCTATATAACTATTTGATTGTTACATGAGTGTAAGCGTACTGTAAGTAAGTGTCAGAAATAACTCTTGGTTTGTGATTCCCTTTATACATGTTGGCAAAATACCAAAATTGTTATACCCATCTGAAGTTCAAGTGGAAAAGAAACAAAAAACTGTTCCATCTTTTGTGTAAGTCACATCTAACTTGAGAGATCCCAAAGATGGTGCTCACGGGACTTTGGTTTGTTAATGAAAGTGTCCTTGGCTTTAAGATCAGTAAAGCAGTATAAACTCCTGTTATGCCAAATAATAGCAGTTTACTTCTTAATGTTGTTTTTTCTGATAAGCACCAGAATAATGTTGTGGTTATTTTGTTCTATTAGCAAACTTGAGACAGTTGGGTTTATGCTCAGGTCTGTACATCACAAGCCATAAAACAAACACACGTGGCTGCTGATTTTATTGGAGAAAACTACTGCAATAACAAGGCTTCACAGTGTAATATAAATCCTTATGGCAAATAATCATGTACAAGCTACTTAATGCTGCTTTCTTTGGGGAATAGTGGTTATTTTCTCAGCTAGAGTTATTTTCCTAGAAATCAGAAATATTTTATCATGGTGTCTTGTACTTTTGCAAATGTTGAGAGTCATAGTTGTAAGCTCTTGTTATTCCAGGTGTCATTACAACAAAACTGCTTTCTTTGTTTTCTTATCCTTTTAATGTGGTTAAAAACTGTTTAACTGTTCCCTCAGTGTCTGGTTAGAGCTAGCAGGTTGAGTGCTTCTGTAATTGTGTGTGGACTGGGGGAGGTGACAGTCAAATGTAAAATGTCAGCAGCATGGGGGAGAACAGGGGGTGTCAGAATGGGGTGGCAGAGCAGACCCTGGGATGGGGCAGGACCTGTGCTCGTGGTCTGTCAGGGTCTGCTGCAGCAGCTGTGCAGTGCTTGGACAATCCCTGACAGATTCTTCCTGTTCTCTCCCAGGAGCAAGATGTGGAGACTGTGCATGGCTCGGTGCGTGTCACCATGTGTGGCACTCCCAGGGGGAACCGTCCGGCCATCCTCACCTACCACGACATCGGGCTGAACCGTGAGTAAACTCTTCACTTCTGGGACAGCACTGCCATAATCAGAGCTGGGAAAGCAGCAGTGGTTAGGAAACCCTTCCCAGGTCCTTGCTTGTTTGTGTGCCTTGGAAGCTGTTAGATGGCACCTAACTCTTCTCTTACAGCAAGTGTAATTCTCAGATTTTTTTATCCTTGTGCAGTAAATAACTGGAATATTTCAATTAAAGGGGCAAAAGGTCTCTGGTAGCTGCAAACTTACTATTTCCTTCAGCATAATTATTTCATATTTTCTTTTCCTTCCCAAGATAAAACTTGCTTCAATCCTCTCTTCAACTTTGAGGATATGCAGGAAATCACCCAGCACTTTGCAGTCTGCCATGTGGATGCACCTGGTCAGCAGGATGGAGCACCATCTTTCCAGGCCGGGTGAGTTGTCAGGGAAACAGCCCGTGCTTTCAGAGTTACCCTCTTCTTGGAAAAAAGAATCTTGATCTGCCATTTCATTAAAAAGTACTTGCACCAAGCACAGTCATTGGCTTTTGAACTTAAATCCTGACACTATTTCTAAAGTACTGGAGTTTTGGGAGCTCTGTTGTGTTGTGCCAGTTCACAGTAGAGTTTGGGGCTGCAATTTCGTGTTTCAGCTCTGATAACTAGACTGCTTGTAAAGCAGTTCCTTTATATTCCTTTAGATATCTACATCTTGTCGGACAACATATTGAGTTAGCTTGTTTTGTAGAGACATCCTGAATGTAAATACTAAATGATTACTATAAACAAGGCAGGCATTAACCTCTACATAACATCCCTCCTAAATCTGTGGTCTGTATGAAATGGCAGCATGGTAGATGTTAAGCTGAAAACCTACCTGGAGAATCCAGGTTGTTGGGCAGTAACAAGGTGATGAGCCCCCACAGAGGGTTGTAGGTAGCTGCCCACTCCTGACTGCTGTGTGCAGTGCTGTAACTCTTGGAAACCTCCTGGGCCATGGACACTGTCATGGCCAAAATGCTTTACCTGTGCAGGTCAAATGAGACAGGTTTACCTTGAGATGCCCCTTGGACAGGAATCAGCTTGGCTGAGGAAGGGAGCAGCCAACATGCCAAGGGGAGGATACAAGGCAAGGACCAGTTGTTCTGTAAGAACTACGTGTTAAGGAGCTTATAAGTACCCTTATTGCATGAGCCAGTCTATTTCCCTGCTTAATATTTAAGCTGGTCTGATGCTGCTGCTAGCTGCAATGGCCCAGTTGTCTATCAGAGCAGCCTAGAAAGCTATTTCAGTCACCCTGTCTTTGCATTTGTTTAAATCATGAGCTTTTAAGTGCCTTAGCCCTCATGTCCTGAACAAGTGTTAACGCTTCGGAGTTGTCAGCTGCAGAGGGCAACCATCATGATCTGTGGCTAGCAAAGACTTGATAAAACCATGATGGCCATGTAAAAAGCCATATTATCTCTCCCTACTGGTAGACTAGCATTTCCAAATTAAACCATAAGGTCATGGTTTGGTTTAGAAGGGAAATTTACAGGTTACCTAGTCCAGCCCCTCTGCTGTGAGCAGGGACAACTTGATCAGATTGCTCAGAGCCCTGTCCAGCCTAATCTTGAATGTTTGCAGGGATGGGGCACCCACCACCTCTCTGGGCAACCTGTTTCAGGGTTTACCACCCTCATTGTAAGAAAACTTCCTTAGATCTAGTTTAAATCTACCCTCTTTTAGTTTATAACCATTACCCCTTTTACTATCACAACTAGCCCCGCAGAAAAGTTTGTCCTTCTCTTTCTTACAGGTTTCCCTTAAGTACTGAAAGGCTGCAATAAAGTCTCCCAGACCAAAGCTGTTGCAGTGACACCAGCTTTTGTCATGTTAATTTCCCAGCAAGAAAATCTAAGAAAATAAAATGTTTTGCAGTCCTTGGTGGATTTTGTTTGGTTATATTTTGGAGACTAAACTAGAGAATAATTAGGTATAACAGAGATTTAAATACATCTTAGGCAGATGTTTTCCAGCTCTGCTCTGGATAGATTTTTTTTTTCACTCAGTCGAGATTTTGCTCAGAATCTCCTTCTCTCGAAGTTTTATTTCTGCTTGTAAGAAAACCAGGAGCATTAAGAAACAGCTGTTTTTACTGAGCCTTCTTCATCAGCTTCATAGCCTTTCTTATGCCTTCATTTTCTCCATCAATATTAATGGAAAGCTGTTCTCATTTATCCTACGGCAATATTTGTGTCCCTAAAAACACATGTAAGTTTTTTGCCAAATATCTAGAGCTCATTTTAGTATTCTCTGATTATGCAATACTGGGAAACATTTTTGTGGTGGACTAGAAATACAAACATAGTGAATGTGGTTGGAAAGTCCTCTCTCTTGTTCAAGCTTTTTCATAAGTTTTAAGTGTTGACTTTTCTTGGGAAAGATTCATTGTAGTCTGTTCTGTTCTTAGACATCTATTGTCCTGTAACATATAGAATATATATAGATTATGCTCATATTTCTGCAAAATTACTTGTGCTTGCTCCTGATTTAAATTCAGCTCATATACTCAGTGATCTCATGATGACCATGTTTGGTACTAGCTGCACAGTGATCACTGTGTCTCTAAATATGCCAGTGTACACTGCTGGACGTGGTGTAGTAACTCTTCAAAAACATGCTTGCTTTTTAGGTATGTGTATCCCTCCATGGATCAGCTGGCTGAAATGATTCCTGGAATCCTGAAACAGTTTGGGTGAGTGCAGAATTGTTTACTTATTTTTGTCATTCTCTCTACATGGCTCACTGAAAGAGCAGGCATTTGCTTTGGTTTGGCTGTCTGGCGTTTTGTTTGCTAGAACTACACTTGTGGTTCTTTTGGATTCCTCTGTTATAGATGGATTGCTTTTGCCTTGGTTTCTGAAAGAGCTTATTTTTTGGCCTTTTTTGAAATGTCTGGTTATTTTTAAACAGGAAGTAACTTAGGAGAAATCCCATGTGCCTAATTTAGGGGCTTCCTCCAGTATTCTCTGTGCATAGCCCTCATTGGGGCAAGGCACAGACAATCTGTTCTTCCCACTGTCACAACCCACGTTTTCCTGTGTGGTTAAGCAGGAAAAAAAAAAAGCACAGTCCCATGTGAAGATGTTTACTGTTTTGCTTCTGTGTTTCTGTTTGCTTGAGTGTTCTAGGGGGTCAGTCTGACCTCCCTGAGCCTCTTCTACTACCAAGTGCAGATGCCAGGTCACCAGTGTTGAAAGACCTAGTGGCAGTGTTCCTGGGTTGTCTACCTGCTCCACGTCTGGGGATTTGTCCTCCCTTAAAGCTCAGCTTTAGCAGGAGCTGTAGTTGAGAAAGGTTCCTTTTCTATGGAGCTTGTGCTCCTGGTACACAGTGGGGAGGGCAGGTAGACACTTCCAAGGGGTTTTTAGAACAAGCAGAGAAAACTTGGCATTCAGGGCTAGGCAGCTTTGGAAAACACAGGCTGGACCATCTCCCCACTTTAGACATTGCAGAGTTATAAACAGATCTTCCAGTACTGTGGACCAGTTTACCTCACTACCTCCTTAGGGGATGTGTGTTTTCTGAACTGCCTAATGTCAGGCACAGGGTCGTCAGTTCTGTCGCACTGCACAAAAAAATGTGACCAATAACATCAGTACCTTGAAAACCAATTAAACTGGAGTGTATTTATTAAGTCTTGATTTAATATTGCTAATGAGAATCAAAACTATCCTCAGGTATTTTCCTAAAAGCATTGAATAACCTCTTTTACTCAGTGGTTTTGTCTAGGCATCCCTTCCATGTATTTTCTATGACCTTGAAGGTGATGCCTTAAACCTGATTTCAGTTAATGCAAATATTTGGTTTGTCTCTGCCCTGTTTGGTTATGAAGTTTAAACTTCATCCAGTTTAAAACCCCAGTGACTGGATAGCAGGAGATGTTTCCCTGCCAGCCTCCTGTTAGAGACGAACCAGTGCCCCAGTTGCATAGCTGTGATGGGGAAGGCAGGGGGAGCCTGGGGAGGGGGGAGCTTTGTATTTAGGCTGCAGATTTCAGGTCTGTATTTTATAAGTTTTTCTGGCAGAGATGAATCATTTCCTCACAGGATCAGAACAATGCTGTGGTTGCTTAGTATATTTACTTAAAGATAAGTGAGGATAGCTGCTGCCCTGCAGTGCATGAGGACCAGGGTCCTGCAAATATTACTGGGGCCACTGACATTGCTGAGGGTCCACAGCTTGCCCAAGCAGAGCCACCCTTCTGTAGATACACACTGACATGTGAAAGAGGAAGGCTACTGGTGTAATTTTCAACACCCTTCCTCATTTGTCTCTTCTGTTTTATTGCTGTGCAGGCTGAAGACCATCATAGGAATGGGAACTGGAGCTGGTGCCTACATTTTAACCAGATTTGCTGTAAGTTTTGTGGGGCTTCCCTAAAGCCTCAAACCTGATTTCCCTTACACATTGTTGTCCCCGTAGCGTGTGTGGAGAATTCCTGTTCAACTGTGCCCAGTTAGGTATGCAAGCCAGGTTTTTAAGTGAAATACCACAATCTGCAGGATAGCTAATCCAGAAGACCTAGATTTTCCATTTTAAGGCCTGGGCTCTACCCAGTTAATTTGCAGAAGGTTTTTATAATGGGAGTTCTCTATTTAAACTGAGGGTGGAGAAAACGTTAAATCCTAATGTTCTCCAGCTGCTCAGTTGAATTGCTCTAATGATTTTTTTTTCCATACATATGCTTCTTTTCTGCAAGATAGAACTAGACCTACCACTTTCTTCCCCATGACATAATTTGCTAATTTAAATTTTTTGCTGACTGTCGAGTTGCAAAGGATATCTGATGACTCTTAGATTTTCTCTTTTGCAGCTAAACCATGCAGAGATGGTGGAGGGATTAGTTCTCATTAATGTAAACCCTTGTGCTGAAGGTTGGATGGACTGGGCAGCAACTAAGGTAAACATCTTTAAGTTAGAAAAATAAATCTTATTGCAAGCCTGTGGGACACGAAGAGCTTGGCAGCCTTGTATGTCAAGGCATGGCTGCAGATACTAAACATCCTGGGCTAATTCTTTTGGGGTTTGTTCTTCCATTTGCAAAAATACTTCATGCTGGGCTAGTGATAAAAATAAATACTTTGAGAAAACAGATACACGTTGTGTAATGGAGCTACTGGGACAATTCTTAAGAGCTTGTAACTGCTGGGGAGAACAGTTTACCTGGACATGGTAGTTTTGGAAACATCTTTCAAGAAAACTTTAAGTGTAGTGTAGCATTCAGTGCTTTCTTGTCCATGGCTTTGTTTACCAACACAGTCCAAAATATGAAGCAGAGCACAGAAAAAATGTCCAGAACAGCATCCTCCATGTTTCAATCATCTGCGAGTCTTAGATGCCAAAAGGACTCAGAAAAGAACATTGGCTACAGATTGCTCATACAACCAGAAAATGCTGACATAAAAGAAACTCCTAGGAGAAACTTGCAGAGCCAGGATGTAACATTATTTCAAGGCTTAGTTACTAAATATATTCCTATATCAAACTTATCAAACTGATAGACAAACTTATTTAAATGAAATGTGATAACTTTACTATGCTGAAATGAACCTCCTGACCCATTTCAATTCTCACCCAATGCCTCAGTGCATTAAATTCTTCCATATCTGTGCCTCTGCCTTCCACCTCTGAAGGTGAGTATTGCTCACCTCAAGAGCACAGCAAGTGCCTTATGGTCTTGTGTCTTTCCAAAGCAGGAGCATTTACTGTGGGTTGTGAGCTTCTGGTACCAGTTCCATTGCATTGTCAGGGTGGGTTGTTAGGGAGGAGAGTGGGCAGTGGGGTTAAATGGCACCCACCTGTTTGCTTGGTGTTCCTGCAGGGAGTGACTCCCCACACACCTCTGCCCCTAGCAGTGTGTTCCCTGTATAACTGCGTTAGTGAAGGCATCTCATGAGAATGACTCAAACCCCTAATGGTGTTCTAGGTGGATTGAGGGGGGGAAATATCAGTTTAGGATATTGTACATGTAAAGACAGCAGAGAAATATCCATTGGTCTATTTATGGCTAATTGGAAGGTGTTGTTTGTTCAGGGGCTGTGTTAATAGCAGATACTTAGGTAATCTTGCTGTTCAGATTTCAGGTTGGACAAATGCTTTGCCAGACATGGTCATTTCACATCTATTTGGAAAGGTAATGTTCAAAAGATTCCTCTGATGTATTCAGTCATCTGTATTTACCTCCTGGGGCTGGGAGGAGTGTGGAAGCTTTCAGTTAAACAACAAAATATGAAGTTAAACTGTGAGATAGGATTTGTACTGGTGTCCCCAGCATTTCAGGCAGTATTCTGCCATGGGGTTTTCTGTGTCCTGAGTACTCAAGTGCATCCCAGTTGTCATAACTCTAATAAGGGCAGCTCCCTATCGAGGCAGCCAACACTAAAACTTGAGTATAGGAGTTATATATGCTCATGTTCTGAGATGAAAAACCCCACAGATTTTTTATATACTATACTTATAACTCTGTAACAGCTGGTTATTAGTATTCACGGTGCTCTCCAGTGCAAGCCTAATGCAAAGTGCTGGACTGTTTTCTGAGGCTACTTTGCTATGCTTGAAATTTTTAGTAAATGCAATGGAAAACTCCATTCCAGCAGAACAAGGAACTAATCTATAAAGACTTTAGAACCCAACTAAAATTTTGTGTGAAATTTTGAACTAAAATTTCAAAACGTTTGAAAATGTGACTGATTGAAGTCCTTGAAGCTTAGTTATTTACTATTGTGAAATTGAATTCCACATTACATGTTTGTAAGCTTTCAACATCTACTTTACCCTGGAAACATTTATTAGGCTTCTTACCCTGAATCTTCCTTTGTTTGTTTTAAAACCTCACACTTGTTTGACTGTAACCATCTGCACTACAACATGTTTTGCAATTGTGAGATTTTAACATTACAACATAGTTGAGTTTTAAAATGAAAATTGTGGTTCTGCAATCAGAAGCCAGTATTAATTCTGGGTGACTTCACTGGGAACTAAAAGCTGTCCCTTCCCTCAAGGTACACTCCTGTTGTGCATCTCATATCTATGAGTCTGATACACAACTACTGTGCCATGTCTTCAGATCCTTTCAGAAAATAGCCCCTGTTCTGAACAATTCTGTCTCCACTTTAGGAAGAGATTCACAGCAACCATGACCTGATCCATACTTACCGTCAGCATATCATTAATGATATGAATCAAACCAACCTTCATCTCTTTGTCAACTCTTACAACAGGTAAATACATTTACCTGATTTCTAACTAGAAACTTTTAAGAGGCCGTCCAGCTCTTTAGAGACAGTATTTCTTGTGTGGTGCGGTTACATGTGTTCCCCCAGTAGGAAGTTCTGCTTAATAGTGCCTTTAGGGATCTCAGGTGGTTTGCTTATTGGAGAAGGACCTTGTGTATTTGTGGGGTGAAAGGTTGTACACTGGGACTGAACTATGACATTGATCCTTCAGTCTAAGTGTGGTTCTACGTCAGTTGTGGAGGCCACAACATATGTCAGATGAAATTAATATGTGAGTGTCTATGCTTTCTCTAAACTAGAAGAATATAGAAGTAGCTATAAAATTCCAGTGTATCAAAAGCCTTTGTCCTCTCTATTGTTTTTTAGTCGGCGAGACCTAGAGATTGAGCGCCCTGTTCCTGGAGTGAATGTTGTCACCCTTCAGTAAGTATTTTATTTGAGAGCTTACTGCAAGTCAGGGACTGCCATTAGGAAGAACTCCTCTATTCAGACCTGGCAAACATATTGAAATTGAAAGTTAAGTAGTTCTTGTCACTATGCATCTGAAAATTTGGGCTTACAAAGTACTTGAAAAGTTTTTGTATTTAGATTCATGCAGAAATATGCTATAGTTAATGGAAACTAGAGCTCTGAAGGCACTTGAGCTGTGCTTATACAACCAAGAATCCCCTGCCTAAAATGATTTAGAAAACCAACCAAACAAGGAAAACTTTCAGGAAGATAGAGCAGGTAGGAATGACTGACTGGCTTTTGCCAGTCAGATCATCTGGCTTTTGCTCATGCTGCAACTTGTGCACCATAAGTTGTCAAGTCCTTCCTAGCTCAGCCACTGATGGTTATACACAGGAGCCTCTGTTCCTCTGGCAATCTGTTTGGAATTGGATGGGCAGATCCAAAAGTTGGAGCTCAGGGTCTGGGGGGTGGTAGGCGTGAGACTTTGATGCTGATACCCACACTCAATTTCTTATAAAGCAAGGAAGGAATAAGAGCACTGGCAAGGGCTGATTTGCTGCCAGCTGGGGAAAAGAACAGGTTCTCAGGCAAGGAACCAGAGCATGTCAGTAGATCTGCAGCTAATGCAGGATTTGATGTATCTTTAAGGTGTCTGGGATACAAACCAAATCACTTCCACACGCTTAACTGTCTCACCCTTCCAGAGGCACAAAATGCAGCTCAGGGCGAGTCTGAGCTGGGTGGCAGAGATAACACCACTTGTGTGTGCTTCTTTGCAGGTGTCCTGTCCTCCTGGTGGTCGGTGACAGCTCCCCAGCAGTGGATGCTGTGGTGGGTACCTTGAGCCATCTTTGCCACCCTGCTGAGGATGGGTGGGCGAGCCAAGGGGCTGCAAGAGGCCAGCAGAGCCTCTGCCACACGGCAGCCCTGCTGGCAATCAGTCCAGCCCAGTGGCTCTCCTCTTCCAGACCCCAGGAGAGCTGCCATTAATTCTGTGCTGTTTGTCCCCTCTGCCTGTGCACTATTATTTAATAGCTACCACGTTAGGAACAATCACCACAGCAGTTCCAGTGAACCGCAAATATTTTCCTTTAGAGAGGAATCTGCTGCTGGTATTTTAACTTGCTGTGTGGTGCTGGAGCTGTGCCCTGGGTCACTCTGGAAGTAAAGAGCTTCTTTTTGACCATTATAACTCTTTCCCAGATGACTGGATGACTTCAAATGTTGTGTCTTAATGGGCATGCCCAGTCTGCTGGCCCGTGGCCACATGGCTACTCAACACTTGGGACGCTACCAGATGACCCCAAATCACAAGATAAACACTTGTTGCATTCAAGTCCCAGAAACAGATGAAAAAAAAAGTTTCCAGTTCCCAACTATGGTTTTGTACATGGAAAAAATGCAGTTAGAAATGTGAGCTGGCTTACTTGGGTTTAAAGATGTGTATATGTATACATAGAGCCTTCAAGCAAAATCATAAGACACCCATTTTAGTCTGTATTAAGCCAGAAAACAAGGTGGTAGATCTGTTTTCGTGCAAGAGTTCATACTTATAATCTTGTGTGCAATGCCTTATGCTGCTATTCTTTTCTATAGGTTGAATGCAACTCAAAGCTGGACCCAACAAGGACCACACTTCTGAAGGTAATAACAAAAACTGTCCTTTTTAAAATAAACATTCCTCTCACATAAAGCCAGTTGGATTAGCTAAAAAAGCAGAACTAGAGTGATGTGTTGCAATACTGATAATACAGTGAGAATCCAGTTGTGATTTAAAAAGACAGTTCCTTCAGAGTGAGAGTATTTTAGTGGGATAAACAAGACTAGGGGCTTCTTGTCAGAATTAACAGCAGGGAATTTCTCAGCTCCTCCATTTGAACAGTGGGGATGAGAGTTGAAATGCTCAGTATTTCACATACCCATAATGAATTTGACTAGAGCTGGCAAAACTGATCTTGAGATATTTTGAAAGGTTTGAATAGCTGTGAGCAGAGTAGGAATGCAAACCAGTTCATTCTGTTCCTGGGCTTGCCTCTCAGCAGTAGTGTCAGGTGAATCAACAGCTAATCTAACAGCCACAGTTTGGTCAACCTGCCTTTTATGAGGATATAGTCCAGAACATCTTATTGCTGTTTTCCAGAAAAAAATGATAAAATGCACTTAAAAAGGGCAGAACATCATTCAGAGGCTTTGGCTGATACTTGGCATTCAGAGAGTGAGTGCAATCGTCAGCTTGTTACTGATGAAGTAATAGCATGCAAACAGTGAAACAAATTCAGTCATGCTTTGCTGAGAGCTTCTACTGCATCTCTTTTTAGTGAACTAGTCAGTGAAAATTATAATAAATAATTTTTTTTTCCTCCTAACATTGAGGAGCTATACTGCTGTCCTATAACATGGGTGTGGCAGACACCCTAAGAAAGTTTCTGACACTGTCTCAGACCTTGTATCAGTGGCCAGCCTTTGCTCAGTCCAGGGATATAGCTGATGCCAGATCCTGCTGCAGGCCTGTTTTTCTGCTAACTAATCCTAGATAGGATTTGGGGTTTCCTGTAATTTACAACTCTACTGTTTTCAGCTTGTAGTGTTCCTTGGAAAAGGACTGTTTTTGTTGGGTTGACTTTGAGGGGTGGAGTGGCAGGAAAAGTGAAATGCTCCAAAAATATTTCATGCACTCAAGATAGCTTTTCTCGTTTGGCTTTCCCTGCTTCCCTTGGCAAGTCAGGCTGATGCTTGCCATCAGCAATCTCAGCAAATTGTTTTTCCCTCTTACCTCTGAGCTTTAGGTGTTTGTTTTCTCTACCCTGTTTGTCATCCAGCTCAATACAGAGTCATGTTATTGTAATTCAGAGCTGAACTTGCAACCAGGACTAATAGGCTGGTTTCTAAGAAACTGGTAATCGCTGCCCAGCAAAAAGCATTTGTAGCTCCAGCTGATGATTTCCCTGAGCATCAGGACACTTTGTGGTTTTTTGGGGTGCAGTTGTAGCATTCATAAACATTTAACAGCTTGCTTTGATACGTTCATCCACGTGTATGTTACTCACACAACAAAAGGAAGTGTTTTTTCTGCCAGATAGCTAAGAGGGTCATTTCAATATATCCTGAGCACGAGTGAGTTCCTCTGGCATTATGCTAACTGCCTGTTCTCATCCCGTTTCAGATGGCTGACTGCGGTGGGCTCCCCCAAGTTTCCCAGGTAGGATTTGCCTGGCGGAAATCCTACTAATCATGTTCTGCAGCGTGTCAGACTGCAACAAATGGGTGTTTTCCTGTAGGGTACTTGCTGTTCCCAAATGTCAGCCAAAAGGATGGTTATGATTTCATGAATAATGATGTCAGTTGGTCATCTGAGCTTTCTTTTTCTTTAAAGAGCAATGAAGTGCAAAATTAAGATTGGGAGGGGTTATTATTTTCACTGATAAATTCTTAACCAAGTAAAGAACTGAGGTGGGAATGCAGAGGTACTATTTTATGCCTATTTACTAAGATAACGTGGATCAAGGCTTGAGCCACTGACATTTTAACAACATTCCTCTTGCACTATTTATAGTATACATCAGGAAAGTGGGAGACAGGAAATAACAATGCTAGTTTGTTGCCTACATGGGCCCAGCTTGATTGTAGAGGAGCTGGAGTTTCTAAAGCACATTTAGGCATAACTTCCAAGCTGCTAATAAAGCCAGGCTGGCAGAGTTAAAATTTACCTATGCCCTTGTGTTGCCTCACTAAAAGAGCTGATTTGTAAATCAGCTTTACAATGTGATCTAACATTTAAACAGATTTCTAAGGAATATAAAGTGGTGTTTGTGAACTTCAGGAAAAGCTAAATTTGTAATTGCCTGCAGCTGAAGTTCCTGTACAGGCAGTGTATGATCCAACAGTGGGAATTGGGAAAAGGTTTATTTCAAGCCACATGGTGGTAGGTGCATTGCTTCTGTTACAGAGAGTCCATTCTTTGCAGTGGTTCAGAGAATTACACAAAAAGTATTTTCATGTGAAATAATTGAGACTGTAAAGCTTATGTGGCCACTGTTAGCAGAGGAGTCAAACAGGGAGTGCCTCATTGCCAGAATGTGGGTTGTAGGCAGTTGTGCTGGTGTACGCCTGTGGGCTTTCTTGCCCTATACACATTAACTATCAGCTCTGAATAGCTGAATTTGTTCTCTGCTGATTAGGAATTACTCAGTTACTGGTCTTGTATGAACTGCCTTGTACATTTTGTGAGGCCAGTTGTTTTACTTTGGTTCACCTGCCTCAGTAACTGCACAAGTCAAGTTTTGAGCCAGGTTTAGGCCACTTGTGTTCCCTGGATCCCAAATGCATGTATCCATTTGTAAAATAATGGGGGGATGGACTAGGGAGGGGAATGGTGGAATTTTCTCATAAATGAAGTTTCATACAGTCAGTAGAAACCAGAGAATATTTAATATGTCCCTGTTAAGATAGGGCATCTGTGGAATCTGTAACATTGTAATATAACCTACTGAGCACTGCCTACGATAACTCTGTCTCTCTTTTGCAGCCTGCCAAGCTTGCTGAAGCTTTCAAGTACTTCGTTCAAGGAATGGGATACAGTAAGTATTGGTTTTATAGAATGGCTGATCTTGCTACCGAAGTTAATTGGGCATCTAAGCACCCAGAGAATCTCTGATCCCAGATGTGTCACCTTTTCTCTTTTGGATATGCATATCCCAGGGGAAAAAAACACATGCTGTATCTGGGCAAAGGGTTTTCAGACCAAGTGATGTTATTAAATAGTAGAAAGCTTTGTAAACAGCTTATGCCCACAAATACCTCTTCTACTTCATCTCAATGTTTTTAAGGTTGGCTATTTGTAACAGTGTCCCCTCGTGGCATCAAAGGATTTGGTTCATCTAGTGCACACAACATTTAAAACCTCATTGGCTCAGAGACTTCTTTGAGTTGTAGCTGTTTGTTTTTCACATATTTGCTTCTGACAGCTGCTGTGAGGATGCACTATGAGCCTGGGCTGCCAGCAAAGGTTGAATATTGGAAAGTAATGGGAGGGATGATGAATCTCTTCAGTTTCCCTCTGGATTCTTGCAGCCATGTGCCCTAAAGTTCCTTGAATCCCTCAGCACTGGCCACTAATTCCACTGTAGTAATTTGGTCTCCTTAACCACATGCCTGGAGCAGGGGAGGGATGTCACACTAGCACGCAACACGAAGTGCAGAGACACAGTTGAGCGAAGGCAAAGAAGAAGCCAACTTTAGTTTGGTTTTTACATTATATAGAGTTTTGGGAACGACCATCAATTGGAAGGTAAAGTTACATCCTCTCTAACCACACTGGTCAATGACAAAGTCCATCAAACCTTTGAAAAACAAAAAGACAGTTAGAAAAACCTGTGCATGTTTACAAAAGCAGTGTGAGAAACTCCATCACAAGAATAAAAACATCAGAAGGCTGAAAAATGAGAGTAACAGAGGTACTTCTGCATGTGAAGGTACCCTGAAAAGTACCTATTGAACCATAGGGCTCCTCCAAGGATGGTTGAGGCTGGGAGGAAGGCGAGGGCTTCCTTCCAAGTGCGTGCAGCGAGGCATTAATGAAAGGCTCTCCTTGCAGTGCCCTCTGCCAGCATGACCAGGCTGATGAGGTCCCGCACTGCTTCTGGCTCCAGTGTAAGCTCGTTGGAAGGACAGAGGAGCCGCTCTCACACCGGGGAGGGAACGAGGAGCCGCTCTCACACCGGGGAGGGAACGAGGAGCCGATCCCACACTGGGGACGGTTCCAGGAACCGCTCCCACACAGACACACGGATCGAGCTGACGCCCAACTCGGCAAGTAACGCTGAACAATCAAGCCCCAAGTCCATGGAAGTGTCCTGTTAGATGGCTGTGGGAGGTTTAAAACTGGTCACAGTGTGAAAAAGTAATGGGTGCCCCCTGTGTATCACAAAAACATAACTGGTATTAATCTCTAGCTATTCTGTAGGATGAACTCTGTTCACCAGGGTCTGAGAGGGACCAAAGAAAAGAAGCATCTCATTTGCTCTATCATTATTCTTGTATCTCAGACAGCTGCTGCTATTGTGCCCTCCCTCAGTGGATGCCAAATTCTAAAGGATACTTGCCAAAAGCTGATGTGGTTGTAAACACTTCAGAGTCAAACCAGAATTGCTCAATACCCTCCTTTAAAATCAAAGCTGTTACAGGCCCCTTTATCTCTCATTCTCTTGAAGTAAACTGGCACAATTTGAGACGAGTTTCAAAGCAGGGGAGAAAAAACCAACTTTTAAGGATGACTTTAAGAAAAGGAAATGAAACAAATGTGTTATGGCCTCATGTTGAAGCTGGAGTTAAATTCATTGTATATAGCTTGACTTCAAATTATAGAAAAGTTAACGTATCGTGCATTTATAGGCCTTCTAATTCATTAGTATTCAAGCCTGTTTTCCTATGTACAATAATATACTACTAAAATAGGCAATTTTAATGTGACTTTGAGATGAACTAAATCTTTAAGGTTTTTCATTTCACTTTTTTGAGATTTAGTTCCAGTCTTCCTTTCCTTCCCCCTCCTAGACCCTAAAACCTGCTTAGCCAAATGAGGACAGGACTTAAATTTGGTAAGCAAGGTAGGATTTCCTGTCTGGAAACTTGGGCCAAAGGCTTTACCAAACTGCAGAAGTCGGTGTAGTTGTAACAAGTAGGGTAGCTGTACATGCCAGCTAAGCAGAAGCAGCTTGATATTTCCTCCAGAAAGCTTCTTATCTTTGCAGCTCAAGTTTTTTTGTGTCCAGCACAATTGTGATAAATTTGGAATTCTGTAAGCAAAGGCAGATCCAGCTGTTCTTTGTCGGGAGAGATGAATACCTGTGGGATGGGCATGTAATTAGATACTGTACATTCAACTGCCACTAATTACTAGATTTGAAACTGATGAGATCTCACTGGTGCTGAAAAGTATATTCCACGAAGTGGTGGAGCAGCAACACTGTATCTCTGGAATACAGTGTCTAATGACTTTGTAAATGTCATGATCTGCTGGTTCTGCATCTTTGCAGATGCAGATTGCAGATAGCCTCCTTGAGTTGCTTTCTTCGAAGCTGGTGGCTTGATACCTTTCTGCCACTCAGAATGTCACAGTTGGGTGTTCTTAAGTTTGTCCTTCCATAGCTAGTGGGACAGGATTTCCACAGCTCCAGTGCATACCTGCTGAATTGCAGCCCTCACACAGACAAAAAGCTCAAATGCTGAGCAGTTAAATAGCAAACGTTAATACTTTGGGATTGCTTGTTCAGAAGAACACAATCTAGGTTACTTTATATTGACTAACTTCAGCTCCTGTGTAGAATATCCGTAACATTTTGTGGGAAGAACAGACAATTTCCAGAAAGAATAAAGCTATTGTGTAAAGTATATCAAGAAAAGTTTCTTAATGAAGTATTTGTATTTATTTCAAAACAAATAAATTTGTAACTTTGCAGTGTCTGGTGTCTTCATATTTTACCAGGAGTACAATAATCTTTTTCAGTCCAAATATATTCTTGTCATCCCTTTGTATCAATGAGGGCTTTTTGATTTTACTCAGATCTCTCATTCCCTGCTTTTGTGCTCAGAGCTTTCCCTCCTCCAGCCTACTATTCTAAGAAAATACCACATGCTTCTTCAGCATTGTTGCTGACTATTTTAGTACTAAAGGATATAGAAATATAGAAAAATATTGAGCCATGGTATAGAGTCCTATTTGCTGTTTGAACTTTTTTCTGTCTCCCTGGATAAAGTACTGTCTAGTGCACAGATCTGGAGTCTGACTTCCTCTTTGGAGTTGGTGCCACACTCATTACATCCTTTCTGATCTCTAAATTCATTGATGTGATGAGTTCCCCATGAATATCTGGAGTTATTGAGGCCTCCTGACTGAAACTGCAGATGCCACTTGAATGTTTTAAAGGTGATCCTTTTTGGAGCTCTTACACTAATGTAACTTCAGGAAAGTAAATATTAACATAGTGACTTACTTAACATACTGGAGTTTTCAGGGACAGGTGCTTTGATGACTTTGCTGGGACTACTTTGAGCTGCTCATTCCTCCTGTATCTCAAAAAATCCTGTGATAGGAAGATGTAAAAGCAAATATTTGTCATGTCTGAGCTAAGGCTCTACTAGATGTGATGATTCAGCAGTCAGGACTGGACTGATACCAGCAAAGGGCTTGACAGCCAGTGCCAGTGAAAACAGGAGCAACCTGTGCCAGCTCATCTTACAAAAGAAAGGCAAAGTTACGTTCTTTGCTGAGCTTTTCTGGGAATGGCTAATCATTCCTTCCACAAGGACACCATGGTGTGCCTGTCAAGCCTAGGCAGTTTATTTTGGTTTAATGGGGAGGAATGCATCCAAACCTTATTGCAGCACAAAGGGATCTGCAAGCACTTCTGAACTGCAAGGAGTTGCTAGGATCACTACAAATGTCAACTTTGCAATCAAAAGTGTTCATTTGGCAAAGAATGCTGTGTTCCTGTGCATAAAAGCTGGAGGGCAGCACAGAGGAGTGGTGTCTTACTTTTTACAAGGAGTTATGATTTCTCTTTCCCTGCAGTACTGATCTCCTGGCATCTTTAGCTTGTGTTGTAACTGAAGACATGCAAATGGCTTGCAGATTTATTAGAAATTTTTATAAAAACACTTCTCAGACCAATTTTTATAAAAACACTTCTCAGACCAAAAGCTGACTTCTGCATTATTGTTGGAGACAATAGCCTGGATATTGTAGAGTCATTAACCTGGATATTGTAGAGTCATTAACCTGGAAAACAGGAGCTGGGGCCTCATTTTTCCAAGTGTGAATGTCCACTAAGGAGCAAGGAGCTTACTGTGGCACAAAGGAAATTCTGATTGGGTAACAGGAGGTTTCCAGAAAATAACCAGTTCTCTCTTCACAGTGCTTCTGGGGCTATAAAGAAAGAAAACAGGTCCCAGGGACCATGAGGCTTCCTGATTGCATTAGTGTATCTCAATGCCAGATCTTTGCTGCAGTGGTACTCTTCAAAAACCACCGATAGAAAGGATGTCATTGCTGTAATCCCAGTTATTTCCACCTCTGCCTAGGCCTTGACACCTACTGTATAAAAATCTGGCTAAACTTCATGCTATCTTTCCTCCTCCCTGTCCTTGCAGAGGGGGAGTGGGAGAGGATGTGCCAATACCATGGCGTGGCAGCAGGACTTTTGTGCTGAAGGATGCTGCTGCTATCCTCTTTAAAAAAAGTCTCTATTGGCTGAACAGCTGGGAACTTTAACCTAGATGTGTTTTTGAGGTTTATGATTAATGTCATGTGTTGTGAGTGATGGACTGAGCTGGAGTAAAAACTGTTTATAGAAAAGCTGCTTATTTTTTTCTCTCCAGTGCTGGACTCCTCTCCTTGTCTGCTTTTGCATCTTGGGCAGAGTATCTGCTGCAATCCTCAATGTGCCTGTAATGGGGTCTGTTGCATCCACCAATGCAACACATTGAGCAGTGTTGCTTGCAGCTTGGCCCTCCCTCTTCCCACATGCTGTCTGCTTGTTTTTTCTTTTTGCACTATTTTGCACTATTTCACATTCCCAGGCACAGAGAGCCTCTCCCTGTCTGTCTGTATGAACAGCTGTTCTGATGTGTGGATTTAGCATTTCCACTGAACCAAATATAGACTTTATGATGGTAGCTGATCACTGCTATGCCTAATGTTTAAATAACTGACAGAAAGGATGTCAGGGTGTTTTAAGGGCTCAACCCTTCCCCCTCAGCCCTTTGTAACAGACAGACACAGCCTCTCACTGTTTCTATGTATTGCTTCATTAAGGGCTCCATTCATTTTATAAATAACACAGCTGCTGACCAGTGTTAGGGGGGAAGAAAAAGGAAAAAAAAGGCTTCTGATTGTAGCTGCCAGACAGTTCAATGTCTCTTCTCTGCAACTCAGCGTGGGGATCATTCGCTTACCCAGCACTCCTATGGGCTGGAGGAGAGTTATTATTTTGATGTCATTAAAGAGGCAGCCCCACATCCCATACACCCTTACATATTTTTGCACTTGTGGGATGTGCATCAAACACTGGATGCAGACAACACTGGACATGTCCAGAAGAGCCCAAGGGCTGGGAAGGGGGATAGCAGGCAGTTTTCCTTCACAGGCAACTGCACCATAGTGAGCTGTGAGCTGCAGTTGAGCTGCAAAAAGTATCCTTGGGTGACCTGCCACTCTCTGCAATTGCTTATGGCTGGAGTGGATTATGGTATTCAGGTCAAGGTCAGTGCGTGGAGGGGTTTGGGGGAGGGCAGGGCTGTTTGCTGGGCAGCAGTACTGGAGAAGGGCTGGGGCAGCTCCAGGCAAAGCCTACACGAGCCAGGGCACTCAGAAAAAAGCAGGATGTGCCACCAGCCTGGGCTTTTCATCCCTGGCTCTGTGTGTGTACGTACCTGTGTGTGTATGTACCTCTGTGTGTGCACGAGTCCCCGCGAGGCTCGGCAGGGAAGATGGGGCTGCTGAGCTGTGGGTCTGCCCCACCCATTGGAGCTGGCATTGGCACAGGGAAGAGCCAATCTGCTTGTAGGGTTTGGCAAGCCTGCCCCATGCAAAAGGTGCCACCCAGCCCAGCACACAGTGATGTGATCCAGAGTGTCTGACCAACCTGCTGGACCTCAGACCCACACAGACCTCTCCAGCTAGAAAATTGTCATTTACTGAATGACTGCAATATGTTTTCATTTATTTTTAATGATAATATGACCAAAAATAGTGATAAAATTTTAAAAAATCTTAGATCTTTATCACTAACTGCCAATGTTAAACATTAAATCTGATCCTGTGGTGATTCTCTGCTGCTCTCGTGTGTTTGGGGCAGAGGAGATCCTACAGAAGCAGAGTCTCACAAAGGGTAAGTACTTCATTTGGAAAGGGCAAAGTATTGAGGAGATGATGGTATTCCCAGACTAGTGAAAGCACCAGGAAGCCCTTAATGCAAGATCTCGTGCTGGGCAGCTGCCACATGGGCGAGCAGAGGTTGCAGAGGCCAGATGGGACTTCTGGTGCCTGTAGAGACAGCAGGGAAATATGGTACCTGTGTTGAAAGCTGTTGCCAGAGGCACAGTTGGCTGGAAAATGCTTAAAAATGTAGAGGACTGCCCTTCCTGGGGGGGGGAAACAAAAAAAAAAGGGAAGAAGAGTAAAAAAAAAGGGAAGAAGAGTAAAAAAAAAGGGAAGAAGTGTAAAAAAAAGGCACACTGGAGGAGAACGCTGGGGAGAATGAGGAGAAGGTGCTCTCTCACCATAAGCAAGCCCAACTGACCCATCTCAATCCAGGATAGGAGGCCACTCAAAGTGTTTAAGTTCCTGTGAAGGCAAGTAACATTCTTCAGGCTGGAAGGCAAGTTCGATTTGTGGGAAAACACTACAGGTATTTTTTTCTAGAACAAAAAGGTAGAATCCTTACTGGGGTTAGCTCTGGAGGTGTGTAAATAAAGGGATACAAAACAGTGTTTTGTAATTAATTTAAATGCTTTTCCCCATGTCTTTAATAACCTTGTTTGAACAATTTCAGTATGTATGACTTTTGCAAACAGGTTACTTCTGCAGCTTCTCAAGAGAGCTGATAATGAAGACATGCTCAGGAAGGTTGAGTAATACACTCCACTTTGCTCAAATACTCTAGACCTCTGTCCCAAGTTCAGTAAGAGTGTTGCAGAAAAAAACTCCAAATGTTGAGCCAGAAACAGACCAGCAAAGAAATGTAAGTTGGGAAACAACTGGCGTTTCCAATCTGCCAAAATATTCAAAATTAAGGAAATGCTCTCAGACCATCCTTTTTTACCTCATTACAGTACAGGTTCTTTACTTTTATGTGTCCTCCAGTTCACTTTGTCACAGATTACAAATGCCCACTTGGACATTGGCCAGGCAAGAAGATGGAAAAAGGAAAAGAAATGTCAGTCACAGATGTATTTTACCTTCATTTGCTTACCTAAACTTATAAATGAGGTGTCAGTCACAGGTTCATTAACCATTTGCCACTTATTTAATATCTTTAAACCACAGCAGCAATGTGCCATCTTAAAAAAACCTCACCATGATGCTTTACAAACAAGTAATGTGTTATATAGCTGGAGTAACTCAGACTGCCAGACCAACCTGGTTTTCCCATTAATTTTTTTATATATTTCAGTATATGAAGCTTACAGAAATAACTCTATAGAAGTGTTAAAACTGGAAAATCACAATTTGAGAAAGTAAATGTGTGGAGATGTGCCTCTAGATAGTGAGAACACTGTCTCTATCATTTTAATAAACTGTTTCAAATTTCCTTCAAGAAAGCTAGGACAAAAAAGTCCCAGGGTTTAATTTACAAGATGACACAGTCTTTCTAAATGTTGTGGTTTTCCTGGAATATTACATATACACAGCACAGCCCTAGTGAACACACAAAAAACACAGCAACTGCACTACACTCTGTTTCCACTTGCATGCACATCAAAATGGTGTTTTAAATTCCAGCCAACACTCCATGGAAAGGCATTTTAGTAAGCTTCATGCCTGCTTCTTTGGAGTAGATAACCTGTTTCCTGGGGCTCCCAAACAAGGTGGCTTGAGCTACTGTCCTGACTCTGGTGAAGCCTCCACAGAAGGCTAAGGGCTATGGTCACTGGAGATAGCTGGAGGCTTGCTGTTCATACCAGCATGACCAGACCTTCAAAATTCCACCCTTCATCCTTGACCCAGCCTACAGGACCAACAGGATGATTGCCATGAGCTGAATGTGTGTCAAACTGTCTTGGCTTAGGTGGACTGCAAAACTGTCACTCTCATCCTTTCTTTAGCCTTTCACTTGCCCATTGCAGCAGAAGGGTCTGATCCTGGTATCTCCTCAATGCTATAATTGTTCTTCCTTGGATGGTGGCATCACTTTCAAGTCCCAGCAGAGACCTGGGCCCATTGCACAAATGTACAATGAGCATCAGTTCCTGCTGGAGGAGTTTTCACTCTCAACGGAGGCAATGAACAGTAGGGCCTTGTTTTGGCTCTGAAATCCAGAGGAAATGTGAAGCAAAGGGCTGGATCCATGAAAGCCCTTGGGGATCTAGATCTTCAATGAATTAAAACACAAAAGTACTTTTGTAAAAGATACATGATTTTCCCAGGCACAGAGGGAGCCAGGGAACTGAATCTAAAGCTGGACTGTTGCCTTAGTCCTAGGGCTAATCTGCTTGTAAATACCCGTTAAAACAAAGGATCTCAAATGCACCACAGACTGCAGATCAAGGTAATTGGCTACAAGTGATGCTCTTCCCCATTCAGAGCCACTGGACAGACAACCAGTGGCACAAGCAGAATAATAGAGCTAACAGCGCTTGGATTCCTACAGATTTGTGCCCAATGTCCCCACAAAACTCCTTTACAGCAGTGTAATAACCACTATTCCCCATCTGTGATTCCTTGAGTTTTGCCTCCTCCATGGCTACTCATTTCCAGCTGGCAAATCTGTTTAAAACCCCTTTATGCTGCTGCTGGGGTGGTTGGGCCACTCTGCAGATGTGGTCAACCTCTTCCCTGCCCTGTTCTTTGATTTCATGTTTTATTGCAGGAACTGCAGTTCTTCTGAGATCTTTACACTTCTGCCTGCTTTGTTTGACATGTCCCACAAAGGGACTGCCTGACAGACAAACAAATGAACAGTGTGGCTGCATACACCCGGGTTCCTTAGGAAACCAGGCTGGGGACAGAAACATCTTGAGTGCGTTGGGCAAGATCTGTGGTTTCCAGGCATTCCCTTCACTAAAAACTGACACGCACTGGAGCTGCTGGTCATGCATTAGCTTTCAATACCTTCTTTTATCTCTCAGTGAAAGCCTTGTGTTCAGCCACAGCAGCATTTGATTGCTGTGGTTACAGCATTAACTAATTGCAAAGCAAAGCAAGCCAGTTAAGGGACACAGTTTTTTATACGTGATCTGGTTCTGTTTTCTTGCTTCCTTATGTGTACATGTAATACAGAGAAAGACTGACTGTACTTATAAACAGACATTATACATGCACTGATTTTTATGCACCATAGGAATATATAGATATATGTAACTATACACATATTCATGGGCATGTTTCCATATAGTTTTATATATAATATTATATACAACATTATATAGATGCCTGCATATAATATTTTATAGGTGTGTATACATCTACATATAAATGTATATATGTACTTATTTTTATATGTGCATATACATGCATGTATACACACACATGCATATATATGGCATTTTAAGATGGGCAAGAATTAGAATCCAGGGTTCCAAGTCATATTTAGGGGACCTAATTGAGAAAGATGTCCCAGTATGTCTTCCTTATAACTTCTTAATGCAAACCATTTTCCTTTTGGAAAACATTGTCAAATTCTTGGCCACGGCCTCTTTTTTGTATGTTCACATGGAACTTTTTTACCAAGAGATGGAGTTTGAAATGTAACATTCTCAGCCTTGCAAGTGCTGAGGTCTTGTTTGACTGGAGGCAAATAGGTCAGGTATGACCTCTGCTGTCACATCATCCAGGCCAAGGCAGTCATAAGGCTGAATCTTGCAAAATGTGGTGGCCTCAGGTTCCTTATCACCAGAGAAATAAAGAGAAGAGGGCTTTGCACCTGGATTGAAACATGTGGGCAGGGATCTCCCTTCCTTTCTGCCACTAGAGATTTGATGCAAGTTTCAAAAAAGAAATAAAGCTTTAAATTCAGGAATGACCTAGGTCTGTAAAGAGTATATGGGCCAAATCCTTGTACACGAATGAAGATGCTATTGCTGTTAACACCTTTTGAAGATATACAGCATTTTTCCTAATTGTTTTTATATAGGCATGGCATTATTTTCAGGTCACTCATGAGAACTTTTAATTCATTATAGCCAGAAAAATTTATGTCTCCCAGAAACCAATCAGGCTTCTGCTGGGTTATCAAGATGAAGACAGACAATTTGCCAGCTGAAAGTAAAGCAAAATAAACCACTGCATCATCTCAAGTTCAGCCCTGTACTGTTCACAGCTCCAGATCATGCGTCACTCAGCAGTTCTACTGTGCCACCAGGGATTTTTGAAGTGGATACTGCAGACCTCCTGTTCATGCAGAAACACAATTCTGCTCTCCCAAGCGAAGCAACAGGAAACGTGCCATGGGGCATGGCTGCTGTACTAAGAATTTATTGGACAAAAATCTGGCTCCAACATCCTTTGGTGATGACAAATTTCTTACCCAGAAAGGTAATGACAGGGGTTTTTTTCTTTTAGCTGACATTTGCATGTGAAACCACTTCTGTAGAAAATGTGTACATTGATATTTAAGCATCAGCCCAGCTGGAATTTATGCACCAGAAGCTATGCCAAGGGTTGCCTCTCCTTCTGCATCCACACATTCTCTGAGCTGATGTGAAGCCTAACACCTGTTTTCTCATTTAACACGTCTCCTTTCCTCTACCCCAGTCATGTAAAACAATGATTTGTGTTACTGGCAAGGTGGCAGTGGGAAGAGGCACCTGTGTGCTGGTAACACCATGGGGAGCAGGAGGTGGTGGTGGTCCCCAAGCACAGGCCACACAATTTCTATTTCTATCAGAATAAATGGATGTAAGAGGTCCTGTCCTTCACCTCATATCTGGCTCTCCACACTTCATCTGCAGGGATAGCCTAGGAGCAATACATCACCTGTGGATTAGATGACCTTTCCTGAAAACAGGAGCTCTGGGGTGGCTGTTTTGGATTCAGTCAGGCTATTCAAGATCAGAGAAGGCAGAGAACTATGAAAATGTTCCTGGCACAAGATACTTCAAGAGATTGAGGTGAGTCCAAGGAGAGCAGGACACAGAAGTTCTTGGACCCAGCCTATTGCAGTGAGAGACAGAAACATCACACAGAGATTTCAGGAGAAACATTCTTCTCCCTAGGGTTTTTGCATGAAATTTACCATGCAGTAGAATCTGACTGAGAATAACAGAGAGGTGATTCTAGGACTGATCTCAGTGTGACAGCTGCTAGACTTTAGCTGCAAGGGTCAGACCATCAAACCCTGGTGCCTTATGCTGAATATAAAACATATATGTCAGTTTTCCAGCTTAGACAATAGCATTCAAGAAATGACAATAACGATGTCTGAATCTCATCTCTAAGCTAATGACAGCCATACTTTTGCTGTCATACTAGTGTAGTGTTCTTTCCTATGGGCAATTAAACTGCTGGCCTAGTAAATGACAGTGCCAACAGAACTGTCATTTAAGTCCCAGCATCAGTGCATAAAGGAATTTCTGGCTACTGTTAATGGATGAAGATCTACTAGAGTTAAAAATTTTGTTTGTTCAAGGCCTCTTCAAAAACAGTGTGGCAAAACAAAGAGATTTAACACTGATGCCTTAAGTTTTAGCTTTCATATTTTCCAGATTCTGTACTGCATTAGTAAATAACTCTGAACTTCATATAAAGTGTTAGCAAATTCTCTTCGCAGTTTAGTTAGACAAAACAATCCTTTTCCAGCCTGAGAACCAAAAACACCATTGCAGCTTCAGGCCCAAAAAGCATAAGCAACTGTGAATTGAAGAGAGCAATCTGGGAGGATGGGACTTCATAACCTGAAGCTGTAATTGGACAATTAACCCCAACAGGTAAATGGACCAAAACTTATAAAAGTGTGAAAACTCGTGAACAGTTGTCCATCTTGGGTGGAGCCACGGCTGGGCTCTTGTACTGCCCAAGATGTATCCTTTGAAGGCCTTTTTAATAAATACCTACTTTATTCCTTTAACACTGTCTAGCCTCTGTTCTAGGTAGCCTCTCAAGGCATCAGCGTCCTAACTCGGGAAAAAAACAAATTGCACATTGGCAATGGATGAAGATTCTCCTTTTATTTTAAAACCTCTGTAAAATCAGAGCAAAGGGTCAATTCCAGCATTCAGCCAATTTAATTAGCGATTTCAGAGTAATCATAGTAATGAGCCAAGTCAGCAAAGATGTCATTGGGGTTCCTGCAGTTCAGGTTGCAAAAACAAGCATTGATCCACATAATTTTCCAGGAAAACTCAGTTCCATCTGGGCACTGAAACCTCACTTCAATAGTCTTGGACTTGTAGGGTGTGCAGCACCTGTTGTCTGTGCAGGCACCACAGTATTTGGGCCTGTATGGACTCTTGCTCACACATCCAGAGATGGTGTAGTTCATGGGTTCATTCGCCCTGTAGACAGCCAAGCATTTCTTCCCAGGCTAAATCAGAGAAGAAAATAAAAACAAAGAGGTTAATATTCACTGCTGATACAGGTAGGACATAAGACCCACCTTGCTTTTTACAACTGCCTGAAAGGAGGCTGTGGCATGGAAGGGGAGACTGGGGGGATGGGGGGCTCAGCCTCTTCCACCAGGTAAACAGTGATAAGACAAAGAGAAATGGCCTCAAATTGTGCCATGGGAGGTTCAGGTTCGATATCAGGAAAAAATTCTTCACTGAAAGAGTGGTTAAGCCTTTGAAAAGGCTGCCCAAGGAAGTGATGGAGTCACCATCTCTGGAAATATTCAAGAAACAAAGAGACGTGGCACTTCGCAGTGTGGTTTATCGAGCACGGTGGTATTCAGTCAAGGCTGGGCTTACTGATCTTGGACATCCTTTCCAACTTTAAGGATTCTATTATTCTATCTTATGATTCCTGTATTTAAAGGGATTTGTAGCTATTAGGAAGACCTACAGCCTAGCAGTGTGAAAGGATTACATGTTTAGACATAGGAACCCAAAAGCTGCAAGTAGGATACTTGCATAATAGAGTTCATAGCCATGACCAGACGTGCAGCACTGCTTTTCTGCCAGCTGAGTACAGGGCTGTCCGAGCCAGCATCGAGCACAGCAGGCTTGGCTTGGCTTTCCTTGCAAGGACCTTTTGGCTGGAGCTAAAACTCTCAGGGAAAGGTTTTCATACAACACAGGCAGGACATATTTTGGAACTCTGTGCAGCACAGTAAGTCCATGTACAAGTGCAGCCTCACGAGGCCTGAATGCTGCCAAACAAAGGCTGACTCAGTGTCCATCCAGCTCAAGGGGTGCACAAAGAAACCGTCCCCACCTTGATGTGCTGGGTTATATCCACCTCACAGGGCCTCAGGTTGCACAGGCGGCTTTCCTTCAGGAGCCGGCACTGGTCGTTGTCGTTGGAAATCCTGGTGGAGATGCCCAGCCCACAGGTCTTTGAGCAGGGACTCCAGGGTGAGGTGTGCACAATGCAGTTCTTCTGCCAGGCTTCATCCTCTCCCTCGTACGCTGCGGACACAGATTAACCCCACATTATTCAGCCTGGACAGCTTTACATATTAAACACCCTCTCCCCAGCTCATTGCACATTCAGGCCGCTAACCCAAATAATTAAACCACAGCGAAGTGGCTCAGCATTCCTGTGAACTCCCTCATCCCACCCCCTTTGTGCTGACCTACTTGTGTCAGGCTCTCCATCGCTGCGAGCCTCGGGGCCAGGGCTCATTCCTTTATTCCCCTTCACAGCCTCGCACAAGGGGGTCCTTGTCTGGGACCCCCAGGTGCTGCCACAATATAAACAATTACAGAAGCCAGAGCCAGCGGGTGGAGAAAGGGGATGAGATCTGATCTCACCATGAAGGTTTATTTCTGAGCCCATTCAATTGGTTCCCTGTAGCAGAAAGTGGTCAACAGTCTCTGCTGGGTGGCAGAGGGCTTGGGAAGCAGCCACAGCCTTTCACTGGGAGGAAGAACAGCTTCAATAGCTCTCAGAGAGCTCAGCAGGCTTTTGAAGAAAGGGTGGGCTCTGTTTTGCAAGCAGCCAACAACCCCAGTTGTGGTTCTGTCCCAGCCTCAGCCAAACTCCCCACCACTTTACAGCTCACAGGACAGTCCACGGGCAAAACTCTGATAGAAACTGCTGCATTGAGCTTGCTCGCTGTTATAGTTATTATTACATTAATTATTATATTAAATGTAATAAATGCTACTCTGACCTCTATAAGACTTCTCCTTACAGGAGAAAAGTCAGGAAAGCAAAGCTATATTTTGCCCATTTTGGGACACAGTCCATGAGGACATAAGGCCAGTTTCACTAGCAGATATTTTGAATTTGGACCCACCCCACATTTCAGAGCTATCAGGGACAGAGAAGTTAGGGCTAAACTCTGGTGGTTTTAACTCACAAATGAAGACTGAGGCTTTTTCTTGTGCAACAAAAGACCAAGATTTGGGAAAAAACTCTTACCACCAAAGAGCCAAAATCTTTGTCTACAACAATCCTATCTCTCCTTGAGCTCTGCTTTTGTGAGATGGTCTAAAACATGGAGCTAATGTGGATAATGTCACTACAGTGTGTCACAGAGAATTTTGCCAATAAATTTAAGACATATGGCAAGTTGAACCCATCTTGAGCATTGGCCATGTTTGAGGCAAATGATACCACCTCTGTGCAGTGGGCTGTGTGGTCATTACTATAAATGTGAGTGTGAGGACAGAATGTTTAATGATGCTGTCAGTTCAGAATTGATGAAAAGTTGTACTACCACAAAGGCAACTTAGCCCAGCCCACAGTGAAATTTCCACACAATAACTGCCTTCAAGGTGTGGTGTAAGTTTGAGACTCCTAAGTCCTATGCTAATATACAGGAGCTTTAAAATTGCACTACAATAGCAATATAACCTGGGCAGAAAGCCTCGATCCCAAATTAAACTGAGTCCATTCTCCTTCCCAGAGGGTCCAGACTGAGGGGAAAAAAAATGAAAATGAAGAAATAAAAAGGACTTTTGATATCTTCAAAGTTCCAGCAGACGTATCCTTCAAAGGGGGCCTTGGCACACAGAATTCCAGAATGGTTGCACAAGCATGTTTGATGAATCATATTCATAGAATCGTGAAATGATTTGGGTTGGAAAGGACCTTAAAGATCATCTCAATCTAACTCTCCTGCCATGGGCAGGGGTAGCACCCACTAGATCAGGTTGTTTAGGGCCTCATCCAGCCTGGCCTTGAACACCACCAGGGATGGGGCATCCAAACCCAAATTGCTACTAATGAGTTCCACTGGTGTTTGCCTGTCCTGTCCTTCCTGTGCTGTGTGGGAGGCTCTGTCTCCCTCACAAAGGTTAGACACCTGCCAGGTCTGGCAGTTCAAGCTGATACTTTGCTTGTAGACTCTGCCAGATGGCAAAGGAGAGATCTGCCTCATTCCTGCCATACCTGCAGAGGAGATGTGACGTGGAGATGTCTTCCTGATTTTCCTGGAGTCATCACAAATCCACTGCTCGCAGCACTTCCCTGCCATCTTAATCAGCTTTGGGTTTGGGCACCAGACAAGTGGAGGACGTGAGTTTGTGCACATGGGAACACAGCCCACAGCCCCATTAATGCACGTGCAGTTGTATTTGCAGTTGGGCTGAAATGTCTCCCCGTTCTTATACCTGACTCCATTGAGGACACACCCTACACCAACAATCTCTGAAAAGAAAGAAAAGGAGAGAAAAACACACAGAGCACCATTAAAATAATGCTGGCAACAAACAGCTCCGATGTGCTCCTTCACCAGGCTGATCCCTGGGCTGGCAGTGCTGCACAGGGACGTGTTCAGCCTGATGCTGTGCCAAGTGCAGTCACACCATCTAGGAAACTGTTTCCATTCTACACCACAGCAAAAAAAAAAAAAAAAAAAGAGAACCTTCTAATGCTTCAATGAAAAAATAAGCTAGAAAATAAAGCAAGTTTTATCCACAAATTCTTACTTTAAAAAAACCCAAAAATATTTCATAGCATGGTGGTAGGAATTACTCAGAGGGGGAGAAATCAAAGTAATTAAAAAAGATATTTAGCGAAACTTGAGGTTTTCAGAGACATACGAGGGGACTTCATGGAGTTGCACATATGACACAGCTGTTCACAACACCTGTGTATATCTGAAGCAAAAGGAGTAGATAAACAAGGTAGCAAAAGGAGCACCTAAATGGCACTGGATTCCTGTATTTCAGAAACTGGATCTTACCCAGTTTATCACAGAGCAGTTTTCTTGGAAAATGAAGTACACATTATAAAGCCATGAAAATATTTGATGTATAAATTTTTTATATAAAATCACTCTAAAAAGTCAAGCCTTTTGATTGCCCATGAACAGGAGGCACAGAGCAGCATTTTTTGTTAGCTTGTTTCAAATTATAGACAGTTATTTGGAAGCAGTGGCTTTCAATGGAAAATTCAAACTTTAGTCTCTCTTTTGGTCACATGGAGGCACTGCTCACGCACTGGTTGTGTGGCTTATGTTTTGAGTCTGGTCAGAAATGGAACTGCTTCAGGAAAACACAAATTGAAATGCTGGATTAAAATTCTGCAAAGGCTTCCTATTTTTAGAATGAGCTGAATGAAAACATCAAGCACAAATCCATTCTTCTGCACAAAATGCGAGCTGTTGGAATTTCAAGCATAGATCTAGATCTCCAGTTCACGCTCAGCTCCAATTTTTGTAAAGCTTAAGCCTTTGTACTGAAAAGGCAAACACTCAGTGCTGGAGCTGGGCCTGAGAACTCAGAGAGGCTTCTAGATATGCACACAGATTATGACAGTTCAAAAAAATGCTGTATCTCCTTGTGTTTTCCCGCAAGCATATTCCTCCTGGATTATGTTAATTAAGTCTCCTGCAGATCTCATAAACCAAGAGGTTCACCATGAGAACATCCCCAAACACAGACAAAGGGGCAGTTGAACACCTTAATGAAGAACCTCGCTGAGTCTGCAACAAAATAAAGTGATTTGGAGGCACATCTCTATTCCCAGCCCCAGATGCACAACACCTGCCTCACCCCCTGGGCCTGTGCTCAGCACCCTGCTGCCTCTGCTCTGGTGCAGAGAAAAGCCAACAACAAAAGGAGAGCTGCAGTGACTCCTAGCAGTTTCCTATTTGATGTCTGTGAGGTTAGATCCAGGGGCACACCTCAGCATGGCAGTCCAGATACAGCCTGAATTTCCCCCAGTTTGACTCCACTCCCTTTCCCAACACATATTCCTACCTCTTTCAGGGTCTTTAGATTCCAGAAATTATATTGTTTCTGTAGCTCTTCACGCCCTGGATTCTCTAGATCTAGCTGAAAGCATCCATATGCAAAGCCAATTCCTCAGAGCAGTTAGTGCTCAACACCCAGCACAGGATTCCCACTCACAGGAGCTTTCAGTCACCAGGTCAGGACAGAAGCTGGTGGGCTCAGAGTGGGGTGATGCAGCCTAGATGTGGCCCAAAAATGAATACAACAGCAGACCCTGTCCTGTACCTTTACCTGGGTGCTGAAAACAAGGGGAAGGCCACAGGTTTCTCTGGCTGTCAGAGACAATCTGCCTCACATTCTAAGCATGGAAAGACCTTCCTCCTGTTCCCTTCAGCTGTGCACACCATAATGCTGCTCACCAAATAACCAGAAATGTCACATAACAGGGGGTATATTGTCATGGTAGTAGGGAAGTGAAAGCACAGACTGGGAATCCCTCCAGAGCTCACTGGAAAAGCTGGGGGTCAGTCTTCCTTCAGCACAGTGCCTATGATGTGTGGGAGGACTGCAAAAATGAAAATATATCCAACTAAGACAACAATCATTTAAATAAATAAACAAATGCAAAGCAACATAAGGGCCTTTAAAGAGGCCTAGGAAGCCTGATAGCTTTGAGACAACATCCAGTCTGTTTTCCTCTCCCAGCACAGGGCCAGCTGTAACGATGTCATTCTTGACAATGTTTGTCTAACCTGCTCTTGCAGACCTCTCATGAATGTTCTACACACACTCCAGACAATACATTTAAATGATCTCATATCCTTTTTTCTTAACCTTAATATTTTCTAATCTTGAAAATCACTGTTTAAGCTTACAGCTCCTAGCACCTAACATCTCTTGTTGTTATTTTGCCTGTATCCTACAAAAATCTGGTTAGATTGTACTTTTTTCATGTTTGCTTTCCTTTTTTTTTTTTTCTGGTGCCTGAGCCAGTGCAAAGCCAAGGTCACTTCTTACTGGACTTCCCACCCTTCTGCTGAGGAAGAGCAATGCCTAGTATCACTTCTGTCAGAATCTGCCAGCTTACTCTGAATTTCTTAACTCCTCAACCTGTCCCTTGTGTTACCTCTGCTCATATTCTAAGTTTATTGAAGCCCACAGTTTGCGAGCTTTTTCCTCTTCTGTGGATAAGTTATTCTATCAGTCCATCTCGCAGTCAGTTCTCCTCCACGTTTCCTTTCACCTTTACATTTTCTCTTAAGTAATTTTTTTTTATGTTCCAGCCCAGAAGCCCCTCCATTTAAATGGCTTTTTCCCGTTTATGAACCTAAAGCCATGACCATATGTTCTAATGACTTACTAAAAGCAGCCTTTCCAATCAGCAAAGTGTGGGGTTGTGCTCATGATCCTTTTGCTTTTACTCATTCCCAGAGTAATGATTTTCAATAATTTCTGGCTTTTATGAGAGGATCAGATTCCCCCTCATGTTCTGGAACTCAGAACAAGTGAATATAATCTTAACACATAAAATGCTACCTAATTTCTTTTTGCTCTTCTTCTTGAAAAGTATTCCAGTGTCATGGAACCAAGAGTTTGCTATGAGAGGTGGGAAGAAATCCTTCTGCCTCATGACAGCTAATGCGATTGTAACCTTTGTAAAATTAAGGCTAAAACCTCAATTTGGAGCTGACAAGCTCTGATAGGAGATGATTCATTCCTGACCATCTTGACAGGGTATTCTACAGACCATGTGCTATCCTTCCAAGGTATCCCCTATAGAGAATTAGCCAAAAGTGTCCCCTTAATGTCATGGTTTTCATGTAGGGGCCCATATTGCTTGCCTGCCTATCCTTCCTTCATCCCCAATCCACTAGAGCACCTTCTCCTGTAACAGGGAGTACAGAATAATCTATTTACACATACAGAGACTTTCAAGTGCTGGTAGGTCTTTGCTCTTGGCTGCAGCCAAATCAAAAGGCAGGAATTCAGATGTCATTTCTCATCCAGCTAACTGCCCTGGGAACAACAACAGCTACAAGGGAATGGAAGGTGATGCACAGAGGATCTGATAAGCATGCAGCCAGGTATGTAAAATGAGATCAATCTCAACCCTGCTCAGACTGACGGAGCTGCCAGCATATATCTAAGCCAAAAATATATGTACATCACTTACGTGCACATACTCCTATTTCGTACCTAGGTCTGTCTCCGCTGTAGTCACAGTACAAGCCCCTGTGGAAGTCACAGGTGTCAGCCTCTGTGCAGCTCTCCCCTCGCTGCTTGGCACACGTCTTGCAGCAGTCACAGCCGTCGGTGACCAGGCTGACGCCGGCCGCGCACCGCGGTGGCGACTTGGGGCACTCGCAGGGCCACTTGCAGTACTGAGTCCGTGTGTAGGTCTCTGTCGTGGCTGGGACAGTGCTGGGCATGGTGAGGGAGGTCTGGCCAGTGGCCTGCAAACAGAGAAACACAACTTGGAGAGCGTTACAGAGAAATGGGGGCTGCAAACCCTGTGCTGCTTAGTCCTCAGTTAAAATCCCCTCAGGTCTAATGACTGAAAAAAAAAAACTTCAACAAACCAGACTGTAAGTCAATTCAAAATCTGATAGTCAGATAAAAAACCTGATCAAGGTTATTCAAGGTACAAAAGAGATTTCACGTAACACAGTGGTGCGATTCCAGGTCACTGTTACTGAGATCATGGAGTACTGGGTTGCCACAGTTCATATCAAAACCCACAGAAGGTAGAGGCTCATTGCATTCTGAGCTCTCAAATCCCTAGACAACAAACTCTGGATGACATTTAACAGCTCCAGCAATGCTTGTGGTGCAGGAAGGGTGCAAATCAGGCAAGTGACAAAGCAAAGGTTTCATTTTTCTACGATGATCACTGCAAAGAAAACCTGTGCCGTACATGGGGGACAAGCAGGGCAGGGTATCTCAGGTGCAGAAATAAATGGAGTTATTCACATGGTCCCAACAGCAGAAGGAACATGGCACTGCTTGGGCATATGTGGTCTAGAAGTGCTTTCTAGTGCTGCAAAAAATAAGTGTGTAACCCTAAAAACTTCAAAGAAGGAAAGTAAAACTCTAGAAATTGCTAAGGCAATTCCATCCATTGCTGCCTTCCCTGTATTGTACTTTATATCCTCAGTGTTTTGTCCTCTTTGCAGTTTGAGATGGCTCAAACAAAAGGTTTTCTGAAAACTCTCCATGAAGAAAATGCCTCACCCAAGAGTTTGTGGGAAAAGAATTAAGACCCTACAGCTGGTGAGCTATCCATCAGGATATCTCTGCAAAGTCCCTTTACTGTCTTTTACGGTTTCTTTGTTAGCAGGCTCAGATTTTATTAAAGTACGTTTCTAGCCCACTACTGCTGTATCTGAAGGTGTATTTAAATATCTTGGTATCTGGTTATCCTATATTTAGAACACTAAATTGTGAACACATTGCTAATCACTGCCAAATACACAATGTGTTTGCTCTGGGCATAATTCCCAATTCCATTAAGGCCCTCTTTACAAACAGTTGGCCTTAAAGTTGGCTTAAAAACACATTGAAACTCTTGTTTAAACTAAAACATACCAATATAATTTACTCCCACTTTAAGGCTCCTTGATGCTGTCAGAGTTGTTAAAAGAGGAACATTCAAATCGATGAAAAGCCCTGGCCTTTTAATCGTAGGATTTTTCATTCCACTCACAATCATTTAAGTAGGTGCAATAATCTGCCACTTGAGAAGAGAGGCCTCTTTGAGTGCAATAAACCTATTTACTTTGTTGCTGATCATTAAAAAAAGTGCTTATTAATCAGATCCAGATATACAGACAAAAGTCACACAGCTATTTAAAGAGCTCATTGCCACAGCCCAACCCTGTAAGTAAATCTCTTCACCATCCCTTGTTTCTATTGTCAACAGGAGCAAGCACACAGCTTCTCCCTGTGCAGATATGAAAGTGTCTATGTGCCAGCACACGTAGCAAAGAGGAGCCCTCATAGTCCTGTGGGTTTATTAATATGTGAAGGGTTGAAGCTGAATTCTTGTAAAGCACAGAATAGCTGGGAGACATTTGGTGGCTTGTGATAGCCAGGAGTTTGGAGTAAATTATTCCAGCCCTTCCTCTAGGTCTGGCACCTGAGGTGGCCAGGGAAGCCTTTCCAGTGCTCTTACAGCGAGGAACTGTTGTGGATCTTGGATGTGCTGGAATTGTCCAGTGGTGTGGCTGAGTCCATTGATGGATGGTGTGGGCTACATGAGCATCTTCAGATAATCACTGTGGACAGGCATCAAAGTACCATCACTCCTGGGTTTTACAGACAGGGAAGGCATGGAGTGATGGAGCTGGCATCATGTCCTAGGCTCCATCACCACCTAAGCAAAACCCAGCCTTTGGAAACTGTTGTCCACTGGAGCCTTTAAAAGTGCACAACCTGTACACCCTTGCAGGCTCTCCTCCTCTCCCCTCCTAAGTCCCTCAGACCTTCTCTGAGGGAAAAACTATTCTGTAGATTTATAAAATTATGGGGCTTCCCATTTTCATGGTCAGCTGTCTCCACTGGAATACCTAAGTCTCTTTGGAAAAGTCATTCAGCCCTACTACTTCAATGTCCCAGAACATTTTAGAAAATAGACCCTTCCATTTTAATGAGTATGTTGGTTAAATCCTCATGACTAGTGCTTTCCACAAATGCTATCAACAGGAAATCACACTGTAAGAGCCTTCCCCAATGGCCATCCTTCACTAGGAAAAAACCACCAAACAAACGAACAAACAAAAAAAATCCACCCATGTAATCTAAGGTTTCAGGAATCATGTATTTAGGGTCAATATAATGCAGAGGAGGACAATGATTTTGTAAGAAATCTGAAATAAGAGCAAAGAGAAAATGAACACCAAAAGTCACAGTAGTGGGGATTTGACAAGCTTATTTTTAAAAATGTCAGAAAGATAAAAGAATATGCCTGTTAGGAAATTAATTTTCCCATGTACTGGTAATTAACCTGTTTCATTTAATTATTCTTCAGTCTTGGAGTCTTCAGATTTGTTATCTTGGGTGCCAAAGAGAAAATATTCCACCAAAGTTATTCATGAGTTCTAATTTTTCTGCTTTTGGAGTTACAAGCCCATTCTCATTAAAACAAGATGAAGCCTTTCTCCACCCTGCTATGCCTTTCTCTATTAAAGTCACTCCTGATTTATGCTTGGCAAGCTCCAAAATTACTTTCTTTTTGCATCTGCAGAGCAGATTGCTAGCAACAATTCCCAGCTAGTTTTTGTCTTCACATTCAAGAGAAGAGAAGAAAATAAAAAAATTACCCACTTTTGCCATAGCCACAAACTCCATACTTTTAATAGCCAGGAGTTTTACTACCATTCACCAACTACTTTGTTTCAAGATACAAAATGGATAGCAGCATTTTAGCAGCACATTCTTCCTACTGGCAACATATATTTTCAATCTGTTGAAAAATATTGCAATTGTAAGTATGTTTTAGTTTTAAAAACTGGAAGAACCAAGCTGTGGTGTTGAAACCAGTGTATATAGCTGCTACTACAAGCTAGGCAGACTTATTGCAGCACTTTTACATAATACATGAGAAGCCTCTATCTTTGCTTTAAAGCAGCAAAGCATCACAATATACTCCTTTGCTTCCAGCTTTTACAGGTGTTTAAAAATATATTCATGTGTATTGATTTTACTGTTTCAGTGCTGGCAGATCTTACTCTTAAAACCTTTTTCTTTCAAGTATTTTTCTCGTCAGCTGGATGAATGTAGGGAGAAGCTATCCCTATTCTTCCCTTCCAGATTATTGATGGGAAATGTTCAGACAGGGTGGTGACTTCTGAATTGGATTCCTTTGGCTGCTAAGAGAGCTGGAGAAGTGGTTCCATAGTAGCAGAAACCTTGTACTTTATTAGCTTCCACTGTTTTCTCCTTGGTGGTAATTTAGTCTCAAAGGAGAACTTTTTATTTCAGCCAGAGCTGCCCAAGCTGTGTTTTGCAGGATACATATTGTTGGGTGGACTACATTTAATTTCTCACAGTAGAACACATTAAATAAATATTTTTAACCTACATTTCTGATAGTGCCTTTCTGAGCAATGCCAGATGTTGTTGATGGAGGGATACGATGTGATCTGGATTATCCTGTTCTCTATCTCTGACATACTCACAAGTGAAAAGGATTAGTGAGGAAATTTTATTAAAACATTCTCTGTACTACAAGGTCTGACAACATCATCCTGTCACTGTTTAGAAGTAGCTCCAGATTTGGAGTTTGACTGTTCTAAACAAGAACACTGAAGCTAAAAACACAGTTTTGTGTAGACACTTTGGGATGCATCTCCTAGGAAAGGGTTGAGCATTTGTACATAATGCACATCTGCTTTCCCCTGGTTCCACCTACTGGCTGAACTATTGAGACAGCACAAGCAGAAATGCTTGTAGAGTCAATTCCAGTTCCAAGAACCACCCTAAGTATTCCTATTATCGAAAATAATTTTGAAGACACCCCAGGAGACTCATGCACATTCCCAGAGTTTCTAACACTAACCTGATGTAGCACATTCCCAGGGGAATGCAGCATCTGAAGCTCAATAAATAAGTAAATAATGAAAAGACAAAATTAAATATAATCAATCCATTAAAGAAAGCCACATACCCTTCCATCCCTCAGTTGTATTTCTGGGCAAGCATAGAGATTGCTTAGTTCCATCCCAGAACTGACAGAAGTTAAAAGCTCATAATTCTTGTCAGAGAGATGGCAATGTAAAACAGGACCTTGCTCACATCAGTGGGCTTAAATCAGGCCCTCAGGGCAGAACTTTGTTCTTGGTTTTGCTCAGCTGAAACTTCTGTCCTGAATATTTCTGAATATTTGCATTATTATTGTACTCAAAACAGATGGGTTAACAGAGAGCCAGTTCTTACAGGGAGATCAGCAGTAATCACAGTACCATCAGGACTTCCTTGCTGTTAAACGCTTGCAACAAATCCCTAAGTCCCCATGAATGGTCATAAACTGTCACAAGCTAATGCTAGGGACAAGTAGCATCAGGACAGAGATATAAATCAGATTCTGCAGGATATGTAATTTAATGGTCAGAGGAAAATATGATTATGCAGGGCTCAGCTTCCCCATGCATGAGGTTCTAGAAGCCTCATTTAAATCGATCTCAGCCATGAAATCTCCTGGACATATTGTGAAATAATAGACTCTGAACCTAGAAAATATAAGACAGTTTTAAAGATGTCAGGTGCCAGTTAGATATATTCTTGCTGTGCACGGTAGGTTGAGCAGAAAAGAACGTTCTGCACGAAGCAAAACACTCAATAGCCTAGGAAAATAAAACATCCCCAGAGAGCCAACCATTATATGTCTGTGGATCCAGGAATGATGAGGAATCAGCTTCCCATAACTTTATTTTGGGAAATGTGTATGGGAAGAACGTAGACAGATGTTTGGAATAGTCTTTTCTGACTCAGTTTAGACAATTACAGAGTAAAGATTACATATATTCATCTCTTTGCCAAAAAAATTGCTTATGCTGGCAAACTCAGTGTGACTTCCCCTTTTCTTAATATTTTTTCCATGAATATTCAGAGGGAAAAAACTTCCCTGTTAGAAAGCAACCTGATGTTTTATAACTGTTGCCCCAGTAGAAGCACTTACTTAGAACAGGGTGACCTAAAAATGTTTGGGCATCATTAACAAATTGACACTGCCACCAGTGACTCCACAAATAGAGATATTAAACAGCACAATTTCTGTGCTCTAAGAGCATTTTAATGTTTTGTGCTGCAATGAGCTCATCCCATGAAACAAGCTTGAACTGGAGTTTGAAAAGTAACAGCGAACATCTGGAGGAGCAATGAGAAAAGTCTCCAGAAGGTACAAGCAGACAGACTTCAGTTTTAGGAGAGGGAAAATGTGTGTGGACCATCCAAGATCACAGAGTTTGAAACCATCCTAAAACTGTACAGTACAAGATATGGCTGTATCAGCCAAAAGCTGGGTAGCAAAACCAGCATCAGTTCCAGCTGGCAGCCAAGAGCAGACTGCTTTGACAGAGGTTTTACTTTACAAGTGGCCTTGCTCTGCATTTGCTTATCTCCTTTTCAGTCACGGCCTTGAAATCAAAAGGAAGATACTTTTCATCTTCTTACCTTCTTGGGGGCATTCTTCCATGCTGTGCATAAAAAGTAAAGAAAAATTAAACAACTCCACTTATTTGTTTGTTTGGTTATGGTGCTTTTTCCCCATGGCAAGAAAAGTGCAGATTTCATTAAGTTCTTCAATATTATCTTGGTATTAATTTTTTTTAAAATAAAAATCTAAATCTGCATTTTCAGCTGTCCTGAATTTTCTATTTCTGTTCTAATGCAGAGAATTTTGACTTAAAACAACTTTTGATTTTTAAATTTCAATGTTATTTAAATTCTCTAATCTGAAACAATTTGTTTGACCTAATATGTGCTCTTCCCTGGAGTTGCTAATTAACTGAAGTCATGCAACCCTATTTCCCTTAAATAGTATTTCTCCCTCCACATCAAGTTTCCACAACTATTTCTCTCTAGCGCTGAATTTCTGAGTTTTCACCTTATTTTCCAAATATCAAAGTTTCTTCCTCCTTGAAATCCATATTAAGTGCTCTCATTTTGCAATTGTTATGTTAATAAGTTTATTTAGATGCAATATGGAAAAGAATCTGGTTTTGGTGAGATATCAATAGAAAAATTAATTTCCTGGACTATTCCTCACTTCAAATGGTGTATCAGGTAATTTGCAGTCTAGAGCATGGCAACCAAGATGGTCAGAGACCAAAAGAAGAAGACACTGAGGGAGCTGGGCTGCTCTCAGTCCACTCTCCCCAGTGGTGGCAGAGGGTGAAACAATGGGCAGAAGACACAGAATGTAGCTTGGGAGGTTCTGAACACAACTTCTTTCCTAGCAGAGCAATGCACCACCAGGACAGGTCATCCAGGGAGGCTCTGGATTCTCCACCCTCACGTGTTGCACTCAGACCTCCAGAGGGACAACCAGCATTCCTGGCAGCCTGTGCATGCATACCTTGCCAAATCCACATGTGAAATGCCCACAAACCCAAATCACCTGCAGGGCACCTTCCCCACTTCAGTTCTACATTGTGCCACCTAAAGTCTGCTTCTGGCTCAGGGAATAAAAACTGATCTATTTGTTAAATGGTGTGTATAATGCAGACAAAAAATTCTATTTTTCAGGACCATCCCACCTCCTATCATAAGCCCAGCCAAACAAAAGCTATTTGACAGATTATTATTATTTTATTTGATAACAGGAAACATACAATAAATCTGGTTTTGTAGCTGGAAGATTTCAAGCTAACAGAAAGAAAAAGAAGCTGCTGCTACTGCTACTTTAATGGCCCCTTTGGAACACATGGCATGCATGGCTTCATCAAAAAACATAGCTGCAATTTAATACAGTGTCAAAGCCACCTCAAGACTCTCAATGAAAGATGAGCAGTCTTTGCACTGCTACATTCCTGTGGTTAAGTAAAAAACAGATGAAACCTACAACTTGTCTGAATAAACAGCAGCATTTCCAGATATAGAGTCCCATCATGAAAGGATGTCACTTTTGTGCCAGGTGTGCCATATTTTGGTAACTGTGCCTCATAATATGTTATGAGATCTGCTAGACAGAGAGTATAGATGGAAGACAGAGGTCAGCAACACCCTTAGGGCAAATAGAAGATGCCAGACTTCTGCATACTTGAGGAGGACCTGAAACTAATCCACAGTCTGACTGCAGAACATTATGATCCAACTTGAAGTGGGATGTGTTATCTCAGCCTTTGCCAGGCAAAAGATCATGGCAAAAGTCTCTTGTAGCATCTGGAGTGAGCTGGTTCTGGGTGTGCAAAAGGATCAGTAAAGCAGCATTTGTACATTTGAAGCAAAGGCATCCACAGCACTGTGGATGGTTGCCTGATCTTGGTGTGGTCTGGACATAGTTCTGTAAGGAAAGCAGCTTTTCTTCACAGAATCATGGAACCCAAATATTCAACCAGACTTTAACTAGCACCTGTCAGTCTTTCTAGAAAACCAAATCAGGAAAGCAGCAAAACATGGAGTGGGAGAGGAATATAATCAGATTTTATCTTACACCAAGCAGGGGAAAAGAATAATGGCAAGAGTAATGGCAATTATAAATACCAGCAATGACAAACTCCATCCATGTCATTGCTGTATTGTGCTTGAAAGGACAAGACTTGCACTGTGGTCTCCACCACAGCTCAGCTCAGCTTGTGATACTTTCACATCTCTATTGTGAAAAATTCAGCTGATATCCCCCACCATGAGTTCCTCTGACAAAAAAAAAAAAA